>JAJGRX010001459.1:0-600000 GCA_025461125.1 Carex kokanica
ACCTAAATGTAGGTCCGATGGGCATCGGACCTACTCCTATCTCCAAGAGAATTTCAATTTTGGGTCCAGGGAGGGGCCTATTGATTTCCCGAGGAACTAAATTTCAAAATTCAGGGGCAACTGCCCCCGGCTACTGTGGATGTAATTGCTACAAAAAATTGTAATTGTTTGACCTTGCTCTAAACAAATGGCATCAGAGCAAAGACTGCTAATGAGCCGAGCCGGTTCATGAGCCAATGAGTTGAACATCTTAATAAATAATATCGAGTTAGACTCTAAACTAAATAAAGTCCGAACTGGACTCGGCTCATATTTTATCACTCAAACAGAGCCCGAGCCCGAGCCATCTCATGAGCCAATGAGTTGGATAATATGCATATGAGGTTTATGAATTTTAGAGAGCTGTGGTAATATTCCATGTTGAAGCTATGCAAAATGAAAGCCCTTTGTTATTTTTTAGCATGAGATTAGAGATGGTTATCAAATTATCTTGTGTCAGATTGATATGTTGTTTGTATTTTTTTTTTCTAATGCTTGATATTAATTTGAATATTTCTAAATGATATGTTAATTTTTTTAATTTTAGTGAATTTTTTAATTTTAGTAGATTTTACAAAGCACGTGAATGTTTAGTTTTAGTGTTATAATTTGAACTTGAAACGTGATATAACGGAGATTTTAATGTTTAGTTTTAGATAGTATAACGGAGCTCATGAATATTTACTTTTAGTGTTATAATTACAAAGCAAATTAATGTTTAGTTTTAGATTTTAATGTTTGGCATGAATTGAGCTCGCGAGTTATGAGTCGAGCTGAATGCTCAAACTCATTAAATTGAGCCGGGCTTTTTTCTTCAAGACCGAGCCGAGTCCGAGTTGGATCTATTTAGTTATATGACGAGCTGAGCTTGGCTCATTAGCAGTCCGATTCAGAGCCTTCCTATGCCGAAGGTTTAGGTTTTTCAAGATCCAGATAGAATTAGAAATTAATTGATGAAATTTTCGTTGTTTTTCATTGAATTTTTTATATTTAAATTTTATCTTGAAATTAAGGCTTGGAAAGCACAAAATTGCCAATTGTTTAATATTATGGTTGCCCAGATTTGGTTATTAAGTCAAGTTAGAGTTTGCTAGAAGATTTTCTTCTTGAAGTCGTAAATTCTGACCTAATTTTAGTCTTGGCGGCGCCCTGTGCAGCCTGCACTGATTTTCTTGTGACCCACAAGAAATCTGCAGTTATGTAAGTAGGATTTTGGAAAATTTGTTTCTAATGAATTTTCTAAAACAAAGTATATAGTTTTGGAATTAAAATTCTAAATCTGAAAGGTTGATTATGGTGCTTTCAAGAACTCTCTAGATAACAGTCAAATTAAATATTGCAGCTTATTCAAATTTCAGTTTTTTGGGCAAAAATGTGGGCGCGCAATTTTTTTGGCAGGACGCATTTACTCTTCCTGCGACCCGCACTAAGAATTAATAAATTGCAGTTGTTATGATGTAATTATATGTAGTTAATTGCACATTTATTTTGTAATTAAGGTATAAGTTATGATTCTTTTAAAGGTATTCAGGTTATATGCACCTTGAATTTAATTGATTGAGTCATAATTGTAACAAAAGTTGTCTCTTTTGAAAAGATTTATTTATGTTCATTGTACAAAAGGATGTTGTGCATTCAGTGGATGCGATCATTAATCGGCCCAAAGAAAGATTGATGGTTTTTTTAATTATTTGTGCAGTTGAGTTATAATAAAGTATAGTGGTGACTATTATGTATTACATATGACAATGTTGTCGGTCCAAAGGAAAACATATTGTTCGATATGTTATTGAGTCATCAATACTCTATTCTTGTGCCAAAGTATCATAAGAAATTAATTCGTTGCTCAAAGGTGATCAATTAATGGAACTGATGATTTGATGAAGATGGTTATGTTCAACTTTTATCTGAATGTAATTTATAAATTCATAATTTTACTAAATCGTGTTGTTTTGTGTTGTTTTGTTCGTTATTTTTCAGCTAGCATTACTACATGTCTAAACAACATTCTTATGTTGAATGGTACCAATTCAAATTTTAACAGGAGAGTTTGATAATAACTCTTGAGTGTCATGAATATGAACCTTACGTTTAGAGAGGACTTTAGAGAAAACTGTTCCACCATTATAGATTCTTATGAAAGAGTTCTTAAAAGCGAGAACATCATGCTATTATAAAGGTATGCATTTTTCACCTCTGGTGTAGTATTATATTAACATGTAAGAATTTACAGAAAAGTTACAGAATTTTATGTCAGCGTATGATCTTAAAAGCGAGAACATCATACTATTATAAAAGTATACATTTTTCACCTCTGGTGTAGTGTTATATTAACATGTAAGAATTTACAGAAAAGTTATAGAATTTTATGTCAGCGTATGATTTACTGGAAATACAATAAAATTGTTCAAATCTGTCATTTGAATTTTTAATATATTAATTGAAAGTAGATGTCGTGACAACCAGTGATATCAGAACAATTCTCTTATGTGATGTTTAATTAAAACTTGCAGTAACAATTTTGGTAACACTAATTCTAATGTACATCTAACCATTATCGTATTTTACTTGATATATTAACCGTATACTGTTAATATTAAAAAAAAATTCCAAGACTACTCAATTATTTTAACAGGCGTGTATCAAATTTATGTCAATTTAAATTTTTATATTATTTACCATAAAGTCACTAAAGTTTCAAATTGTCTGATGAAAGACTAAAAATATAAAAAAAAAACAAATTTGATAAATGTACAGTTTAAAATGTACTTAAAAATTGGATTTACACTAAAATTCTTTGGCAAAATAATAGGATAATTAATTCATTTTCTTCTCTATGCTTCACCTATGACCTATCCACGATCCATTCACGGTTAAATAAATCAAGGTGGATTATGACTAAGATAGCATGATTGATTTCTGAAATGACACCACAAAGCTAACTATTTTTGAATTGTTGGTATCATGCACACGAACAAAGAAATAATTTATATTTCGTGCACAATGAATAGGAAGAAGATTGTTACCACAAATCTTATTAAATCATGATAATCCCAAAAAAACTAGAAAATATAATATATGCTCACCAGATGTTCTCTTCAGATACCGACAACTGTGCCTCTTATCTACACTTTCAGAATATTTATTACATGTACATCCAACAAAGAATAGACGACTGTTCCATCTTATTTTTCAAATTTATATATATATATAGTGCTGGGCTTAGCTACTTCATGGAGTAAAACAACTTGGTGCTCCACGCCTCATTATTTTCATTTTAAAATCAAAACGACCGATCCGAACCGCTCAAGTTGTTCTCCATATTGATATGTGCTTGGAGACCAAATTTTATATTTTTTGGAATTTTTTTACTATTTATTAAGCCACTTTGAAAATCACTGATCCAGCGGTCCAGAAATTTTTACTGTTTTTTTACTGTTCATCCGGATTTTCAGATTTTCAAAGTGGCTTAATAAATAGTAAAAAAATTCCAAAAAATGTAAAATTTGGTCTCCAAGTACATTTCAATATGAATAACATGTTGGAAGGTTCGAATCGACTATTTGAACTTTGAAAATGAAGATATGGCATGGAATACAAAGTCGTTTTACTCCATGAAGTAGCTAAGTCCATCTATATATATATATATATATATATACACAGAGGAGGGATCCAATTACACCACTTTTGAGTTACCACAATGTAACCCTCCTCATATACATTTTCAAAGTTCAAATTGTCGATCCAAACCGTTCAACATGATTATCTAAATAAAATGTGCTTGCAGATCAAATTTTACATTTTTTTTTGAATTTTATAACTATTTATTAAGATGGTTACAAAATTCAATAGTCTGAATTTGACTAGTTTTTTGTAAAATATTTAATAAATAGTAAAAAATTCAAAAAAATGTAAAATTTGATCTGCAAGTGACGATTTGGACTTTGAAAATGTAGAAAATAAGGAGGGTAACTTTATAGTAATTCAAAAGTGGTGTAATCAGACCCCTCCTCATATATATATATATCCATAATAAATCATTCAATTAAATTTCGAATCTATCTTTCTTTCTTTTTAAAACAAACTATTACCTGTAGGGACTAATATCTCATTTTCTTAAGCCTGGCAAATGTGTGGTTTGACAGGCATAGCAGGATTTACAATTCCATACATAATTTCAGTCAAGTTAATAATTTAAATCAGCTCACTTATCTGACAATACAATGTGATAAATTTATAGTAATATAACTTCTCATTTGATATAATATTTAATCCTTATTCATATTCACAAGAGATTTTTCTTTAGGATTGCTTGTTTTTTTTTTTTTTAAATTCCGCAAGAAATAAAGTAAGGACCGGTATCCTATTTATTGAGATTTTTTTTTGAGTAAAAAATCTCTTAAGCTCTTACACGAAGTCTTTGCCACCGAACCAAAGACTGGTTCTTCGTTTGCATTGCTAAATCCAAGTTCCAGTTCTAAACATGTCAGTAGAAACTAACATCGGAAGGTGAGATATTGGGAGATCTGAATCATATAGCCTGTGTATACTAGAATAAGAAAAGGAATAAAAACCACGCCAAAAAGTACGAAGAACAGTGGCGAATCCGGACAGTGGTGGCCAAATTGAATCCTCTCACTTGGCCGAATATTTTCAGAAAAGGAGAGATACAGTCACAGCTTCACAGTAGGACAATTGGAGCAGTGGGATTGGGTTCCTACTTCCTACCACAGTGACAACTTAATTGTTCGGGAAAGATTCGGCGAAGTCAAAAATTCGTGATTCGGAAATAATTCGGGTATAATTCGGAAATGATTCGGAATAATCTCGATCAGAGATCTCAGTCTTACAAGGAAGCAAAAACAAAAAAAAAACCAAAAAAAAAATGTTCTGGGAAAAATTCGGAAAAAATTCGAGAATAATTCGTAAAATTTGGAAAAAGTTCGTAAAATTCGCAAATTATTCGGGTATAATTCGGTCAAAGTTCGGTCAACCGAATAATTCGGCGTTCGGTTCGGCATCACCAAAAAAACGAATTATTCGGTATAATTCGGATATAATTTGCGAATCTTGTCACTATGCTTCCTATTTCCTACTCAAGCAATTGAGGTACCAACATGTGAATAAAAGTATATACGAGTCAGTATATGACCCGAATGATACGGAGGGAATGTTCGCATGTCTCCATTTCAAAAGTTCATGAACCAAATACATACTCTACAGTTTAATAGCAAGATATTTAGCTTCAGAGTGTCGTTTAAGAAAAGACATGTTTGCATCACTATGATAATTAGAGCCGCCTTTGAAGAAGCTTCGTCTCGTGAAGAAAAAAATATATATACGGGTGAAAAATTGAATCTTTAAATTGAGATATAGATTATTAAATTGAATGCAGTATGCACAACTTTTTTTTATTGAGAATTACATAATATAAGAATTCAACTCGGACATTAAATTAGAAGAATCTTATTACGTCATTTTTTAATGCAATAAAAAATATGAACTGACGAGAACTGATTTTTGATGTAGTGACAAAAGTAATGCTCTCTATTTCAGAAGTCACAAGTTCGAAACTCATATGAAAGAATTTATTGTGAATATTAAATAGTTGAATGACTTGACCTCTAACTTTTACTTAAATAAAAACAATGCACTGATAATGATTAAATAGACAAAAACACATGTTGTAGAATAGCAAAGGAGATAAAAAGTTAAACCTAGGGCTGCTAATGAGCTAAGCTCGACTCAAAACTCAGCTCAGCTCGTCATATAACTAAACATGCTCAACTCGGGCTTGGTTCGGTCTTGAAGAAAAAAACTCGGCTCAATTTAATGAGTTTGAGCCTTCAGCTCGGCTCAAACTCGGCTCATAACTTGCGAGCTCAACTCATGCCAAGCATTAAAAAAACAAACATTTACTTGATTACAAGTCATAACCTTACCTAAACTATTCTCGCAAATCAAACATAACCAAGCAGTCCGAATGAAACAAATGTGCTACGACAAAGAAAATTCCAACAGAGAACACAGCATAACTGATTGTTTTCATATACCACAAAATCACAACTGAGTCTGACACCAAACAAAACCCAAACTACTAATTTTCAGGATCATTGCAACATTAACATAATAAAGTTTTTATAATTTTTGCAGATTTAAAAATTCAATTGATTAAATATGAATTAATCAATCCTGCAATTAAAGTCTAATAGACACGGATTTTTGAAAAAAAAAATAGATAAAATCAATCTGGCATTTATATGCAATGTTTTGAAAGAGAAGAGACTCCTTGGCTAATGAGCCGGCTCGACTCGGCTCGGGCTGGGCTCTATTTGAGTGATAAAATATGAGCCGAGTCGAGTTCGGGCTTTACTTAGTTTAGGGTCTAACTCGATACAATTTATTGAGCTGTTCAACTCATTGGCTCATGAGCCGGCTCAGCTCATTAACAACCCTAGTTAAACCTTCTTTATAGATTATGGATAAAAAAAATAAAAACTTCCATAAGATAGCGTAATTGAAATAGGAGTAGAACTAAGGTGCTCTTAAGCTCACCAAGTCAAACCGTGAGCTTAACTCAAAAACCTATCGAATTGACTTCAAACGATATTTTCAAACCGTTAGATGTTCAATCTATATTAAAATGTGCTTGGAGATCAAATTTTTCATTTTTTGGAATTTTTTTACTATTTATTAAGCTGGTTTGAAAACCGCTGTTTTTCAATACTCCAGAAATTTAATAAAAACAACAGTTTTCAAACCAGCTTAATAAAAAGTAAAAAAATTCCAAAAAATGAAAAATTTGGTCTCCAAGCACATTTTAATATAGATTGAACATCTAACAGTTTGAAAATGTCGTTTGAAGTGAATCCGATAAATTTTTGAGTTAAGCTCACAAAGGACTTGGTGAGCTTAAGAGCACCTTAGTTCTACTCTTGAAATAGTACATTTCTCATACATGCTAACAAAAAGAGACCAAAAAAATATTCCTTTCCGACTGTTGTTTCAACAGACTGACAAGGATGATAATGACATATTATAATATGTCTGTTACAAATAATTTATAAACTGATTGCTATGGCAACATATACAAGAGCTTCTAGTGTGAATCAATAAAAGAAGAAGAAAAATTAAAAACAGTACTCCAATCTATTATGTTATTAGTCCTTCGCTCCACAACTACTAAGTAGGTTTTATGGATTTCATGACCGTTTGATTCACTTTAAGATTCGTACATTCTACGTTAATTTTTGTGTGCATAGATCTTGAAGAGAATCGGATGATTCCGAAACTCATAAAATTTCAAAGTAATTCCGACGCCCATCAGATCTAACCGTTCTCTCACTTGACACTTGGCCCATAGAATATTGAGTGTGTATCATCTGAGATATCTCAACTTTTGCGTGACCGACGTGTCCGATGCCTATTCAGAGATAGCGAAGAGGGCCAGTATTATCTGTGCTTTGAGATTCATACAGAACTTATTTGAATGGTTGATATTTTTCAAAAAAACACGTAAAAGTTGAGATATCTCAGAGGATGCGAATTCTAGAATAATGCTGACACGCGTCTATCCTTTTTATTATATTTTTGTTTTGAGGTCTAATAATTTGATTTGGTTCAAAGTTCAAACCTGGAAGGCAGCTTAACTACTAGTAGGCACAGGATAAGAAAAGACCCCATAGTGGGTTCAATTATTCAACAATTCGTACTATTACAATAATCAAGGACTCAACCATTATTTTAGGGTAATAATACGCGTAGGCATACAAACGTCTCCAATGGTTTCCACTTTCCAAACTAAAATAACATCTCTTGTTATTATTTGATGAATTCTTAATATACCTCTAAATAAAATAACGTCTCCAATGGTTTCCAAAGAAGATAAGCATTTTTCAAGTTTTTTTCAACATTTTTCAAGCTAGATTTTTCGCGGCGGTAAGAAAAATTAAAATATTTCTTTGTGTGTTATTGGAAAAAAATAAAAATATTTTGAATCTGAGTCATTGATCCCGGTTCAAAAGTCACTTCCAAGTAAATACATAAAATATTGTGATCTTTCTATTTGTGAAAACAAAAACTTTAATGTATTTAATAATGTAAGAGATTTTTTTATTTTTTCAAAAATAGAAGGATCACAATATTTTCTGTATTTACCTAGAAGTGACTTTTGAACCGGAATCAATAACTCAAATTCAAAATATTTTTATTTTTTTTCAATAATTCACAAAAAATATTTTAATTTTTTCTTATGGCCGCAAAAAATCCGGCCTAAAAAATGTTGATCCTGGTTATTTGTCGTAGTCTTTCTAATAAATCAAATTATATAGTATTCCATCTATTTTCAAAGAAATATATAATATATTTCTAATATTTCAATACAAAAAATAAATATATTATAACATTTTCTATTAAAAAATAATTAAAAATGCAATTTTTTTTTTGAAGTTTTTTTATTTCCAAAACCGGAAAATAAATCTGTGGTAATTCGGTCTAAAACTGAAAAATAAATCTACAGTTTGGACAGTTTTCGAAATTTTGTCAAACAAGACATAGATTTTAAAATTTAATATTTTTTTGGATATTAATAAAAATTTCGGTAGAGAGTCGGTTGTACTGGTACATGAATCTCTGCAATTTAAGTGTCACAGTAAATCTGAATGCACCTTCGTTGGGAGGTGTCAGCCTCCAACAAGCAAGAAAAGGTTAGGTTTATAGTTATATTGGGATAGCTCTTCTCCCTATAAATACTCGACCTTGCATTAAGTTTTTTAAACCAAGCAAGCAAATCATTCTACTTTATCGTTAGTCTCTCTGCTGTGCTTTGCTCTTCGTTTTTCTTCCCTTACAAAATTAAGGTAATTTTTTTTATGAAAGTGTTGCATTCACCTGTTTCCATTTCTATGCGGAAACAACAAAAACAATCAAGGCATGTTTTTTAGTAGTATAAAAGAAAGAGTTAAAAAAGAAGAGAAATAAGAAGAAAAGATTTGTGTCTATTTTGTCTTTATACCATTTTCCCAACTTTGAGATCTCCGTTGCCAAATTAGTGGAACTGTTTTTTTACTGGAGGAGTTCTAACTCAGATTCCACAGAATATCCCGTCTCTTTTTAGACTTACCTAGGTATTCAATTTCTAGAAATTGAAGGGGAAAAAATAAAAAATGAAAACGAGGGAACTCAAGGAAAGAAGTCGGTGCGTCACCTTTTTCTCAAAGCAATCGTTAGCGAATCTTCTCTTTTCCTAGTCCGTTCTAGAATTCGTCAAAACAATTTTAATGTTTAGTCGGTTTCAGATTCTGCACTTAGATTAAGTTGAGAATTTTTCTTTGAATTGAATTCCTTTGAGAACATATTCAATTCAACTGAAACTTTTGGGATTGTTTATTATTTCAGGACTTAATAAGTGAAAATGGATTCGTTCACAACTGGAGCCAAGTTTGAATGCCTCCTCTTTGGTAAGCCACAGATCAAACTTTGTTTAATGTTTTAGCGTTAATACTCTTTTATTTTCGTTCCCTCCTTTTTTTTTCTTTTTGCTGGAGAGGGAAAACCTAAAATACTAATTTATTTTCCTTGATAATTGCTTTATGAATTTATTTTATAGTCCTCTCACATAACAAAAATAAATGAACTCTTGTTTTATTTTATATGCAGATATGGATGATACTCTCTATCCGATGAGCTCTGGCATCAATTTGGCTTGTCGCCATAACATTATAGGTACACTAATAATGTTCATTTTCTAGGGAGAATTTTAATAGATTTTCAATTGATATAAGATACAACTGACTTGTGTTTTCTTTTTTATTATGTAAATTATATTTTATTTTGCAGATTACATGGCGCACCAACTTGCTATCGAAGAGAGTGAAGTACCAAAGATGTGTTTGGATTTGTACAAGGAATATGGTACAACCATGGCCGGCCTCAAGGTACACAAGATTGTACCAAAATAAGGAAATTAGAAGGATGGGAAAAAAGAACAGTTTCTCAAAGAAATAAGATCACTGGTTAATGCTATGTACAGTATGGTACATAATACTACCTAATCAGTATGAAAGAAATATGAAGTATTATACACACTTTTGTAAAGTACAAAACCAATGTCCATGTGTTGCAGAATGTAATTGACGCCTCAATTTTGATTTATTTCGACTTATTATATATATATTTATATTATATTCGTTTCAGGTGCTGGGATATGAATTTGACTATGATGAATTTCATGCTGATGTACATGGAAAATTGCCATATGATAAGCTAAAGCCTGATCCAGTTTTGAAGCAGCTTCTTCTTTCAATGCCTCAAAGAAAAATCGTATGTATTTTAATAAAAAATATTGGTGCCTTTTTTGGGATACTCTTTCAAATTGATCCAGATATCTATTTATTTTACAGAAAGAAGTGGGCAATATTACCGCTATTTTGCCTTTTAAAGTTGTTAAATTTCCCTTTTATCCTCTTCCAACGCTGTTCTTATATTCAAATTTACAATAGTCTAATTGATATATTATGCTTTTTTCCATAACTGGTATGATACTTATAATTGATAGTGCTATAGAAATATAAAAAAGTTGGTTTATATATGACATGCTGGTATTATAAATTATCAACCACTTCGTTGTTGCTAAACATCATACAATGGTTCCCTCTCTCCACTAACAATAACCAAAAGCTATTAAAAGTTTGATGAAGACATTATGTTGGGTTGCAAGTTGACAATATAATATGGGACTTTATATAAAACAATTATATTTTTCTTCTCCCTGCAGATTTTCACTAATGCTGACAAAGCACATGCTGCTCAAGTTCTGAGCAAATTGGGTCTTGAAGAGTGCTTTGAAGGTGTTATATGCTTTGAAACACTGAATGAAGTTGGAAAGTCAAAATCCAACACAAGGATTCTATGCAAACCCATGTTAGAAGCCATGGAGGCTGCAATACAAATTGCCAAAATTGATCCAGAGAGAACGGTGAGTTTATATAGTTAAGAATGCTAAAATTGTTGTTTATTAGTTATAAAACTTTTTCCATGAAATTCTGAACCATTTATTTATATTAATTTGTCTACTTTTGCTACAGATTTTCTTTGATGACAGTGCACGCAATATTGCTGCAGGGAAGGCTGCTGGGTTTCATACTGTCGTGGTAAGTTGTTTTACAGTGAGTGCTTTCTTAGAGGATATATCACAATGTGGACAACATACTATGAACAACCTGTATTCTTTTGCCATCTGTAAACTAAAAACTAAAAAGGGGCTGTATTATGGCCATCCTTATATTGTATAAACTAGTTGGGTATTACAAGGGTTAAGGTGTAAATCCATATGTCTGTGCAATTTTTCTTCAGTACTGAATCATCAGATCTTTCTATATGAAAGGAGAATTTATAGGTTTTTTAGTCTGGTGTCATATTATTGTCATATTGTTCTGATGACTCGAAATTTAATCTTATGTAGGTTGGTACCTCAGTGTTGGTACCTGGAGCTGATGTGGCACTGGAGAGCATACACAACATAAAGGAGGCATTGCCTGAGATATGGGAAGGCACCAACCAGTTGGATTTGGATTCGGTTATCCAACCCGCATCCGTGGAAACTGTTGTCCTAGCCTAACTAAAGGCCATTTATATCTCTTTTTGAAGTAAATGGGTTAATTGATGCTCTGGTTGTGGACTCCAACTTATTAAATATTTTATATTGTAACTAGGGATTGAGTGAATTTTATTTATGTTCACTCTGTTCCTTGCCTCCTCCGTATTATGGGAATATGTTGTATTCTAATTTCTAATCATTACTGTCGGTTTAAGAGAATTATGTTATTATTGCGATTCCTAGTAGCGGGTGTAAGGCATTCTGATCAAATATTATAACTCGCTAATATAATAGATTATGAAAGATAAACACTCTTGTTCATCGCTGTCATATGCTGTTAAGATTTGGATTAATGTAACTGATACGTCCTATATTAGCTTAATCAGAATGCACTGGTGGATTATTATTACTTAAGCCGAGACTCTTAACTTTAGCTTATTAGTTCTTTTGATTCTCCCTTTTTTGCCTAAAGGAAGATCAGGATTTTCTAGATCCTCCTTTCTACTCTTTCGTATGTGTGTTTTCTTTTTTCGCGGTCCCTTTTTCCAGAGACTTCCCTCTGTATTTATAGGGCCCTCCTGTCGGTCGGCCGGTTTCGGGATTTTTCTTTAGTCCCGGACAACCGACTGGGTTTTTTTAGTCCCGAACAACCTTTTTGCGGATCAAGTTAGCAGGCTGAATGTGCCGTTTTATTGGGCTTTTTACTTAAGTGGGCTTCTGGGAGGGCTTTACGAGGCCTTTATTTTATGGCCTTATCAGTAACTAAATGGAAACTTCTTTTAAATTGCTCTCATTATTTCACCAGAAGTGTTGTTCTTCTAGTACAGGCTAATGAGGCTATGAAGCACAGAAGCCTGTTGAATGTCTCTTCTAAAATTTTGCAATCAGCAAAAGGAAGCCCATATTTGAATTTTACTTCTAGTAACATCGGTATTTTCTAAAATGGGCTTGGGCCCAATATACTTAACAATAAGTGATTGACTTATGGGCCCAATATACTTAACAATAATTCAATTGCCGATCAAACCATTGTCGATCAGGCAACTAGTTTGAGATCATTTCTGATTGAAGGCATAGCTTGTTAACTTCAGCAATTGTAAATATAACCATTTTAACTGTAATTTTGGTTTATTACTATGAACTACTGAGAACCTTGTGAGCTTAAAATGTGAGAAGTTTGTTTTAATTTTGGGAAATATTGATCAACCCTAGTCCCTTCCGATTGGTGCAAGATGCTTCTAATTAATATAGCAGCGGTTCTACTAAAGTATAAAATACAATGATAGTCCAAAAATTAAATACTAACACTCTTACTACAGTAACACTGCAGGTACACGACTACAGTGTAGTTATTTGTGGCGCTTCCATTATTCGGAAAAGGTCACCACTAACCACTAACCAGTAACCACCTGCCACCCTACAAAGTATATATCGGGTCGGATCTTATTAATTTCTCCAGGGTGTACACACTACATACTGTACAGTTGGAGTGAGTGGGCCCTGTTCTGGCCTCCTTCAGGAATTCATATCCTCTGCATTAACTCAAAAGAGAATCTTTTGAGTTAATGAATTTCGACTGTCCAATCTATTTCAAAATTCGTACAAACTAGATCTGCACTAATGTTAAAAGGCCCCCTATGTTATAGACACGAGCCGAATTGGCTCCGTTTAAAATCATACGGTTGAAATTCATTAACTCAAAAGATTTCATTTTGAGTTAATGCAGAGGATACGGATCCCTCCTTCAGAAGTTAGATACCTTCATGTTACAGGATATAAATCTGCTGTTATTCCAAAGGGATCACAGGACCCTGTTATTCCTATCCCAACCGTTCAAAGTTTCTCATGTGTGAATTTCAAAAAAACAGTTTTTCATGTCCGAATCTCAACAAAGATCAATGGCTGGAATCGGAATAACAGGGTCCTGTTATCCCTTTGGAATAACAGCAGATTTTTTCCCATGTTACATGTACCTTTCCTCCAGGTCAACTTTGGAATTTTGTGTCCATGGGGCTCACATGATTGCACAGAATTTATAACACAATCATGGTGTAGTCGGATTGAATCGGAATCTTTATGTTAAACAGGTCAAGGTTGCTCGGTAACCTGTTTAGGTACCATTATTAAAACAAAAGAATGGTCTTTTAGTAAATAGAAATTTGATTTCTATATTAAAAGTCACAATTGATGAAATCATACGTCACTCCACCGCATGTCATAGTTCCCCAACAAACATAACACGATTAATATACTATTATATCTCTTGATAAGCCGAAATTTTTATTAATATCCAAAAAAAAATATTAAATTTCAAAATCTACACCTTGGTCGACAAGATTTCGAAAACTGTCCAAACTGCAGATTTATTTTCCGAATTTAGGCTGAATTACTGCAAATTTATTTTCCGGTTTTGGAATTCCAAAACCACAAAAAAAATTTGCGGTTTTGGTTTTGGAATTCCAAAACCGTAAATTTAATTTGCGGTTTTAAGTTTTTTTTTTAAAACATAAAATGTTATAATTTTTTTTTATTGAATTTTAGAAATATTTATATATTTCTTTGAAAATAGATGGAATACTGTATAATTTGATTTATTAGAAAGACTGTGACAAATAACCAGGATCAATATTTTTCAAGCCGGATTTTTCGCGGCTGTAAGAAATATTATTAAAATATTTCTTTGTGTGTTATTGAGAAAAAAATAAAAATATTTTGAATCTGAGTTATTGATCCCGGTTCAAAAGTCACATCTAGCTAAATACATAAAATATTGTAATCCTTCTATTTTTGAAAAAAAAAACAACAAATTTAAATTATTTAAGTATCCCTTGTCAGATAATGTCAGAGATTTTTTTTGTTTTTTCAAAAATAGATTGATCACAATATTTTCTGTATTTATCTAGAAGTGACTTTTGAACTGGAATGAATAACTCAGATTCAAAATATTTTTTTTTTTTCCAATAACACACAAAGAAATATTTTAATTTTTCTTATAGCCGCAAAAAATCCAGCTTGAAAAATATTGATCCGGATTATTTGTTGCAGTCTTTCTAATAAATCAAATTATATAGTATTCCATCTATTTTCAAAGAAATATATAAAATATTTCTAATATTTCAATACAAAAAATAAATAAATTATAACACTTTCTGTTTAAAACCACAAATTAAATTTGCGATTTTGGAATTTCAAAACCGGGAAATAAATCTGCGGTTTGAGTCGTTTTCGAAATCTTGTCAAATAGGGTGTAGATTTTGAAATTTAATATTTTTTTGGATATTAATAAAAATTTCGGCTTGATAAGTAATGATATAATGCAATAACATCATCTTTAACTAATTAATTTAAAGGTAATGTAAATTTTCCGGAGAACCCAACAATCAAGTATCTTTTTTTTCTGAAATATATTTTATGACCACTTAATTTTACAATGATCTCAAATTTTACCTAGCGCATTTTTTTAAAATTTTTCATGTGAAATAATATAAAAATATTTTGAGTTTTCACTATGACAAACTTCAAATTTTACCTAGCGCATTTTAATTTGAAAATTACGCATTTGAATTTGGTAGGTACTTTTCGCGACGGGACTTCGTCGCGAAAAGTACCGTCGCAAAAAGAAAAGCACATTTATGACGGTTTAGCGTCGCGAAAAGTCACTTTTTATTCTCGCGAAAAGTGCCTGTCTTTTGTAGTGCATTTCATTTTCACAAGTGACGCATGAGAGGTCCCATGAGATCATGGGTTAAGTCAACGAAATTAATTGAATTCCTACCAAATTCAAATGCGTAATTTTCAAATTAAATTGGTAGGGACAAGTACCTACTCCTGACTGAAACACAACTATTCAATTCCCCAACTACGACACTGCCTCTGTTCTTAAATCAATAAATCCTCCTCTGGCAGTTGTATCTCCCAACTAAACACCATCTTGTTTATATCTCCTGTTTAATACGTGTTCAAGTGAGATAATGCATTGCATCATATATATTAATATATGTTATAAGTACTATCCATCCTTATCCTCTCTCCGTATTATAAAAGAGATCGTTTAAAAAAAATGAAGGAATACTGTTAACTAATTAAGTGATATTTTAAATAGTAAACATAATTAGTAGGGTAATATTGCTATTTGAGTGTGATAATTTTTTTTAAAATTAGTTACTTAAATGCCTGCTAACGATTATATTGATAGCACCAATTCATTAGTCATCTTATTGGCCATCTCATTAATCATGTCAGCAGACCCCTATCATGTACAGATGAATGTATCACTATCGTGTACATATAACATCTTATTAAAAAACACTAAGTTATTCAGTCAGGTGCCTTACCTGACTGCAGTTCAAGGTGCTAGCTTCTTGGGTAGGCATCTCGCATTGCATGACATCTAAAAGAACATTTGTTGCTGCTGTAATCCTTTTTGTAGCTGCATTTGGCTTTGCTCTAGCTAATATCCAATCCCTTGCTCTTCCTGCATTCCTTCTAACAGGTCTTGACTGGATGCAAATCTTCAAAAATGAAATCTATGTGATTGGATGTAAAGGCAAGGTCGTTCTTGCATATTTCATGTTATTGAAGATTTAAAATCAATAAAATGTCAAATTAGGGAATTTTACTCTTACATTGATGAAGCCAAAACATATAGCGAAAATCACTATCTTTTCTTCTGAAAAATGGCGAAAAGCAAATGCAAAATAGCTATTTTTCCGATTTATTTACCGCAAACGTGTTTTTAGGTCTTTTTGGCAGGTTTTTGAGAAAGTTGCGTATTTAGGACAAAAACAAAGCAAAAGTGTCGTATTTAGGCGATTTATGAATAAGGCGTCAAAATGGGACATTACATGGAGCATGCAACACCTCACACAAAGTACATAACATGCGAAATGGCGAAAATACAAGAAAATCCGCTAAGTCAGGAATCCCTGCGACCTCCTCTATGCCGCATGCGGCATACTCTAAGGCCGCACAATTCGTGGACTATCCTAAAAATATGCTTTCTCTGATAAGCCTTCTAGAAGAACGCAAATTTCTGATGGGCCTTCTAGAATGACGCGTTTTATTAAAAGCCAAGTTATTTTTGGCTTCATCTATCCCATCATGGGTGGACCCCACGTCCCCCACTACTTTCACTACTTCACCTCTCATTTAGGAAGGCTATAAATACCCCTCTTATAATAGAATTTAGTGTGTGTGTTTAATTGTGTCAAGTCCAAAATAGTAGACTAGCAATTCTCATTGTTAGATTAGGTTAGAAAGTTACTTAAAAGGGAGAAGAGTAGCCATTAGAAGTCAAACAAAAAAAGAAGACGTCATCTAAGGAGGCAGAAGTTCTTCTATCTTCAATTGGGTTGTAATTTATGCTCTCCTTATTTTATTTATTTTTATTTTGCCATGGCCATGAGAAGTTGAACTTCTCATCTCTAAGGTAAGGGTTGTACTTGAATACTTAATTATGTTTTAGTATATGTTTATGTTATAGTTTGAATTTTTCTTTGAACTTTAAATTCCTTTTTATTATATCCTTGCATACATAATTCTATCTACTATATGCCAATGATCTTCACATACCAATAGGTGTTAAGTCGTTGCATTCTTGTGTGAGAAGGATAATGCATGTAAGTACTCCAAACACTTCGGCTAACGAGGCTTGGCAGAGGTTCAAAGACTGGGGTTAGAACCCAGTGGACTCCCTTGGTAGGATAACGTAAATTGTATTTTAAATAACATTAGAAAACACTTAGATTAAGTAGGGTCTTTGGTATATTTCAACTATAGGGTAGTTTAGAGAAAAAAAATATAATTGCGTACCTAAAATACTTTAGTCTTGGTAGCCCAAAAGCCGATCACAAGATCGGAAAACCTTTCAAATCACATAAACAAACACCCAGCACGCCCTGCGAGTAGTGACAGTGCCGCATGCGGGGTAGCTATGGGACAATCTAGCCCGCATGCGACAGTTACAGTGCCGCATGCGACGTAGAGAGACGTCGAAACTTGTACTTACATAATTAAGAAGGACAGAAAACTTGAACCCTAAAGGCTCTCTATCTACTGTTTAACCTTTACCTTGATTGCAATTATCACCACCACCTCAAACTTTCAAAAAACCCGATAACCTAGACTAGTAAAAATTGTTTAAAATCTAATACACTATCCCTGTGGATCAATACCCCAATCATACTACACGGTAGGATCATACGCTTGTAATCTGAACGTAAGTAGAAATTAGGGTTTATAAATCTTTAAAAGTAGTAGTACTATTTTGGTCCATCATACATCCAAACCAGCAACACTGTCGGTGGTAATATGAATTCGTTGTGGAGTGATCCTTCTCAGTTTTTTTGTACCAATCTCGCAGCTCATAGGGTCCCTTTTCCTCTTCGCTGTGGGTTCTGAAGAGTGCGGGCATGATTAGGACGACACTGCTGAAATTAAATTACAAATCAAAGAGTAAGGAAGCTCCAAAACTACAAATGCTAAAAAAACACTTAGAAAAACTAAAGATATAAAACTAAACCCTAAATCCTAGAACCATATTATCCTTAGAAACCCCTAACCCTAAACCCTAACTAGAAAACCCTAGGAAGATAAGACAGAGAGTTAGATGCGTAAACCCCCAATGACGGAGATCGAGTGCCTGGTGTTGTATTAAGGTGGCGCCCGATAAGTGATTAGAGACGGAGTCACAGCGGAGAAAGCTAGCTAGAGATGACCATTTCGAGAGTACTAGAACACTTCTGTGTTGTTGGATATATATATTGAAACCCTTAACTAGAATGCCATCGGCTCCGTAGTGATTATCCCATCTGCTTAGTAGTTCCACCGATGGCGTTATGTAGATAAATGCCAATAGTATAGCAAACTTGAATGCGTATCATCTGCATTAATATTAGTGCGAATTTAGTCCGCACGAACTTAAAACAGATCGACTGGCCGAGATGCATTAACTTAAAAGATTCCCTTTTGAGTTAATGCAGAGGATACGAATTTAGCAAACTTTGCCCTACGTTGATATTTCTTAGAAATTTCTTTGTATTTAGAAATTACTTAATTTGTATTACCAATTCTATTGAAGTTTACCTTTACTAATTTAATACGTGGAGTTTGACAACACCGATCGAATTGTACATGCAAACAACATTTTCTAATTTATCTAATTGTGCAACTAATCCACATAAAAGTTACCGAGTTGTGCAAACAACATAAACTAAGTTATCTACTCAAATAAACATTTATAAAATTCATCTCCTTATTTACAATTACAACACACCATATTCAACAATTTCTTTTGATTTTACTAAATTCATTGTATTTTATTTGACACCTTACAAGAACATACTTTATCTTAGTTATGTTCCAAAGAATGGGTCAAACTAATTAACTTTCAACACGGATCAAGTAAGTACAATAATAAAACATGTTTTTTTGTAGTAGTGTTATCCTTGCGCCCTCTCCTCTTTGCATCTCAGCGGCGCAAACATCTTTCTCCCCTCTCCTCAACTCGAGGTACGCGCCACTCCCTCTCCGCACCTTCCTCCTCTTTGCTCGGAGAGAAAAGAGGCAAGAGGAGGAGGGTTGCATTTAAAGTTGAAGTTGAGAGAGGTGGGAGAGATGGAGGGGCGACTAGGGAGGTGGGGGATCGAGAGTTTTGCTAAAATCGCTAAGACAATCACTTTCTTATTCCTTTTTCCACTTGCGTGGTTGTCTACCTTTATTGTTCTTATTGATAAAACAATATTACTTTTGTATTACGTGAAAGAGTGAATTTATATAATAAAACTAATACTAATATTAATTCTAATATGAAAACGACAACAATGTAAGTAGTATTTATAATAAACATGATGATAGCTAGTAATACAACAAAAATCAAATAATGATGATAATCACATAATATAATAATCATTAGCAAGTGCACTTCTATTATGTAACATATTTTAGTGATATTTTGAACCCTCTAATATATATTAGACAACAATTCAGTCAAAATCAGGAACGGATTCATTCAATATGAATGTGATCCATGGATACTATTTTTTTTTAACAAATTTGTAATTATGTGTGATTTTTTATATAATTTAGAATAAAATGTTATGAATATTTTAAAATTAATCTTTATTTTAACATGAAAATTTATATGTTTGACTCTCCATAGTTCGAAGACTAGTTCCGCTCCTGATTAAAATAACGTACTATTTTACTATTTCAAAATTTATCAACGAAACCCTAAACAATAAATAATAGCAGAAGAAAAGACATTGCCTTCCTATATTGTCAAAAGGAATGGCGAAGAGGAATGATTTTTTTTTTTTTTTTTTTTACAAAGGAACAATTATTCTTGATTTATTTGAATTGTAT
This sequence comes from Carex kokanica, assembly GCA_025461125.1. Taxonomy (NCBI): domain Eukaryota; kingdom Viridiplantae; phylum Streptophyta; class Magnoliopsida; order Poales; family Cyperaceae; genus Carex; species Carex kokanica. Next base: position 19,997 of record JAJGRX010001459.1, read on the forward strand.
ATTTAGAGGAGCTGTTTCAAATAATGAAGAAATCTTGACCAAAGTTGCTCTAAGCGAAGCATAATCGTGAGACAAGTCCCATTGTCACAAAATCTACTTCGAATGAAGAATAAAAAAGGAAAGAAAGTGAAAAAGAAATGTAACAACAACAAGATATCTCATGATTCTTCCATGACTTTGATGATTCCAATACAAAAAAGCAAAATCTAAAACTAAAGCGAAAAGTGTTTACAAAGCAGATCAAAGAGGGGGGCAAAGAAAAAACATCAATTTTTACAGCTGACAACTGTCAAATTGGGGATTAGTACATGTCAAGTGACCAACACTCAAGTGATGCCACTTTTGTCAAAAAAAGAAAAAAGGAACCATGATGCAACGAACTCTTTTTATCTTTATTGACCGTTGATCCATTCCCACATCTTGTAATTGGATAATTATTATATTATCTCCGTTGTCTCGTTGAAAATATGTCCAGTAGCATAGAATAGTTGGAAAAAAAAAAAATTTAAGTTTCCAAAGTCTTGGAATTTCCATTTTAAATTGGGATTTAAATTATTTATGGCTGAATTTTCTTTTTTTTAATAAAGGTTAGAGGTCAAGCTAGTGAGCTACTCAATTATTTAATATTCATAAATAATTTTTCTATTCAGACTTTAAACTTGCAACTTTTTAGACGAAAAATATTATCTTTGTCACTAGATCAAAATTTATGACCGGAATAATTATGCTTTGTATAGCTCAGTTGAAAATTAGATTTTGACACAGTGAAAACAGCATTTGTATTATTTGACGAAAGTCTGAAATATTTCCTTGCCAGACAAAAATACTCTTGGATGTACTCTGGCAGAAATTCGATATTATTTGTTGGAACCAAAGGTTTAAATAGCGTTTATCGCGTCATAGCGGAACGGCTGAAAAAATGTTATAGCGCCGCTATAGCGTGCTATTTAGAATCTTATCATGGACTGCACGACAATAGCATCATAGCTTCTATGGTCCAAAAACGCTATAACGGTGCTATAGTGCGCTATTTAAAACCTTGGTTGGAACAGATACGACAATGTGCTGATAGAAATTGCTCTTATTTTTGTTGATCAAGATTCGAAACTCGGTGGTGGTGAATATAGCAATCGGAACATGCATCTGCACGTACGACTGCACGTGCTTTCCAATTCGAATCACATGCTCCAAACTTCTAAAAATGTAAGCATTAGTCTCAGTTCTCAAAGTCAAAGATGCAGTTGAAAAGCGCCGGAGGAAGAGATACCTTATTCTGCCTTTTGTGTATTAATAAACCTACCTTTTGAGTTTGAATCAGGACTGTTTTATCATAATTCAGATAATTTTTTTTTATAAACCATAATTAAAAAAATATTTTTACGAAACTAACATGATTACTTTTTTTTTTTTTACAAAAACTATAAGAACTGAAATGTCATTTCAGTCCAGTTCCCTTTTTAGATTTTCTGTGGCGGCTCATATGAAAACTTGTGAAAAAATATCACAAAAAATCCAAAAAGGGGACCGGACCGAAATGCCATTTCGGTCCGGAATAAAAAAAATTTCGGACCGAAATGGCATTTCGGTTCTTATGGTTTTTGTAAAAAAAAAAGTAATCATGTTGGTTTCGTAAAAAACAAAATTTTAATTATGGTTTATAAAAAAAATCTGAATTCAGATCAATATATTTAAATCCAGATTGTTTGAATGTACATCATTTAGGTACCTAACAGTTTGAGTTTGAATTTGATCTATTTATCATATATCAGCATAAATTTTAAAGACATGTATATTACATATTTAAGTTGGATTTGTCCGAGTTTTGATCAGATGGTCTGGATTCAAACTCAAATGATAAGGTAATGTGGAGGATGCAGACTCGACAAATCAGGATCCGTATCCTCTGCATTAACTCAAAAGGGAATCTTTTGAGTTAATGAATTTCAACCGTCTGATTTTAAACGGAGCCAATTCGGCTCGTGTCTATAACATAGGGACTCCTTTAATATTAGTGCAGATCTAGTTTGTACAAATTTTGAAACAGATTGAACTGTCGAGATTCATTAACTCAAAAGATTCTCTTTTGAGTTAATGCAGAGGATATGAATTCGACAAATCAAGGGACCAAACTGACATGAATTATATTGTAAGGTTTCATATAGACTATAGGGATAGACTATAGGGGTACAATTTAATTGCAATTTAGTAAATTAATCTCTACTCGAACTTAAATCTGTGTGTAAAATTAAATTTAAGATAATAATTATCATTAACAACGCAGCAGAGACAATTAGCATATTTTGATTTCACATGTGTTTGCTAATGGCCACAACGCGACTGTGTGTAGAGCATCCACTACCACTGTGCCCTTCACGCCTATCAAAACACCTGCTACAGTTCCTTGTGAAAAATCAGATCCGCTTCCTTCTCCTAAATCCGAACAACCTCCTATTCCACAGATTGGCCCAGGCGATCCCTCTGAGACGCCTCTACCCCCTCCGACCATGGCTCCTACTCGCCGTGGTGGTGGCTTTCCGCAGGCTCCACCTCCGCCAACCCAGCGCCGTGGCGCTCCACCCCTCCCTGCCCTAGGTCGGCCAGTGGAACCACCGAGACAGGGTCCGATCTTCCCATTTCGGCCTCCGATTCAGATCTTTACTCCATCTCCAGCAGCTGAGGCACAAGAACGTGAGTTTCAGCAAAGTTTCATTTTAGACGACATAGTCGGCTGGGGCCCTGAGCAAGTGGAACAAGCACTCTTTCGGCTTTTTGATCAGTATAGCTGGAAGGTGGCGGTCTTTGACGAGTTTCGATACATCATCAAAGCACCGTCGATGGCTTGGAAGAACTCCACCACTCGCAGAGGCTCTATTCTAATCGATGGTATTCAATTTCCAGTGGTGGCATGGGAGCCGTCTCTCAATGCGGGTAAGCGTCTTACCTCACTCTGGTTACGCATCTCTGGCTTCAATCGTACTCTCTGGGAATGGCAGGAGTTTGAAAAACTCCTTAATCCTTTTGGAGCGGTGGTGCTTGAATTAGATCCGGCCACTCGCAACAAATATGATTGGCGTTTTGTGCGGGTGCGAGTTGGTGCCTGTGAACCTAAGCTCTTCACAGAACAGCACTGGCAACTGTACCGGGATGTCACCGGTTATGTCTCCAACTATGATCTGAAAATTGAGGTCGAAACTGAGGCGACAGAGCATGTCAATGCCTGGCGTGCTCGTGGTCCGATTAACCTACGCAACCGAGACAACCGAGCACGGGTGGCGCCACCCACAACTGTCCCTCCCCCTCCTCCTCCACCTCCTTCCCAGCCTAATGCCATAGCAGAAATGGATGAAGACCTCCTTGATGATAACCAAACCCAACAAGAGCGGGGCAAATCCAGCACTCTTGGCTGTCAGGAGCAAGCTGATCCTAGGGACGGTCAGTTTACTGATGATTCTGATGAGGACCATGCGCAATTTCTGCAGACCATGAGCACCATGATTAATCGCACCACTTACACTGGAGAAGGTTCAAAATCTGAACCAAAAAAACAGCGAACTGCCACTGGTACGTCTCAATCAGGAGGACGCAAAACCAAGTCAGCTAGTTCTGATTCTGAACCTCTCCTTACCAAACCGCAAAAAATGGGATGGCAATCGCCTCCTGCTGCACAGAACAGTGAAAACAAGAAGGCTTCTCCACGAACCAAGAAATCTCCTTCTCCTAAGATCACCGGCATCACAAGCCCTCCCAGTAAAGACCAAATCACTGTTCAGAAATTTCAGACCAATACTCCCAACAATCCTGCACCCACTCCTAAACCATTTTCACCTTTTGCCTATGAGATATGCTCCACCAAATCAGCCACTGTGAAGAAAGGCAAAAAGTCACATTCTGGTAAGAACAAAACTTTCTTTTCAGCCAAAACCTCGGGTCATTTGGGAGTCAAAAATACAAATAAATGGAAAAGGACAGGCAAGAAACCAGCTATAACAGCCCCTCCTCCACCTCAGCCAGCAGTGCTCGAGATTTCTGATACCTCATTTAAAGGGCCCTCCAAACCACCCTTACCAAAGCAAGGAATTTCAATGAGGAAAAGCCTTAGGATCCAGGCTCAAGGGGATCCTGCTTCGACACTGACCAAGGCTAAAAACAGGGCTAGAAACAAGGCAATAGGCAGCAGCACCAAGTCAGGTATTCCTCTCATCAAAATTTTTCCATATAATAGGCTCACATTAGAGCAAGTTAGAGATTTGTTTAGGATATATCAGATCCAATTAGGTAGAGATGCTGATGAAGCAACCTCCATTATACACAATATTCAGCAATTAAATAGATCAATTTTTGAGGGTTTCCTACAATCTCTGATTGAGAAATCCAAAAATTTAGAGAAATCTCATGCTATAGTATTGACTCCTTCTGATATACCACGGGTAGATATTGACCCACATGTGCTGAATTACAATCCTGATGAGCAGGACATTTTTCATGATACAAGATCTGTTCTATTTGATTCTGTAGATACCAATATAGGGGACGAAATAGTTTCTCAATGAATTTTTTGAATTGGAATGCACGAGGAATTAATTCCTCCAAGAAAAGACAGATTTTACATGATATTATTGTTGATAATAAAATAGATTTGATTGCTATTCAGGAAACTAAAAAAGAAAATTTTAATAATAGGGTACTTAGTTCGATTTCTTCTAAATTTGATATATGGCAATGGCTTCCTTCCATTGGGAGATCTGGAGGAATTCTTTTTGGCTGTGATAGTTCCCAATTTAGATACCTTTCTCATTCCACACATCAATTTTCTTTGGATTTGCATCTAGAATGTAAGATAGATGGTAACACATGGCAGATTACTATTGTCTATGGACCAGTAGTTAGAGCACAAAAACAAAATCTATGGATTGAATTAGAGAATATTAGAGGTAATTTAGCACTTCCTTGGATACTGTGTGGGGACTTTAACGCCATTAGACATCGGAATGACAAATCAGGATCTCTCTTTGATATGCATACCAGTACTCTCTTTAATAATTTTGTTAATAGGCATCAATTAGTAGAACACAAATTGACAACTAGGAAATATACATGGACAAATGGGAGACATTTTGCATTATTAGATAGATTTTTTACTAGCTTGCACTGGGAGCAATTATACCCTGCTAGTGTTCCTCTTGATTTAGGTAAATATGGTTCAGATCATTGTCCTATTATTTTACAAATTTCCTCTAAAGCTGAACCTCCTCACCATATCTTTCGGTTTGATCCTATTTGGCTAGAACAACCAGACTTTGTTGAATTGATCCCTAAATGGTGGAACCAATATCCTTTAGAATATACTGATATTACCAAAAGTTGGAATGCCAAGCTAAAATTTCTTAGACACAAAATTAGAGGATGGACTAGGAACTTTTATAGTAAAAAAAAGAAGGAAAAGAAAGCTTTATTAGCTAGATTAAAAATACTTGACCAAATCCTAGAAGATAGAGATCTTACAGCTTCTGAATATGATGATTGGTTCATGACAAAAAATTCCTTAGATAATATTTATAGTGAGGAAGAAAAACATTGGAAAGAAAGATCCAAACAAAAGTGGCTTGCAGAGGGCGATAATAATACTAAGTATTTTCATACAATTGCCACACATAGATCCAAAAAAAATAAAATCCTCTCTCTAGACATTAATGGCCAAACATCTACCACTAAAGCTGATATCCATAACCATATTTTTTCATTCTATAAAAATCTTTTAGGCATACCAGGCAATACTCATGCTTCTTTAGGAGCTGATTTCTGGGATAACCAGGATAAGCTAACAGAACAGGAAATGTTGAGTTTGGAATCCCCTTTCACATTAGAAGAAATCAAACAGGCTATCTTTGCTAGTGAACCCAATGGAGCTCCAGGTCCAGATGGGTTCACTTTCAAATTTTACCAATTTTTCTGGGATCTCATAAAACTAGAATTCTATCAAGTTTGCACTCATTTCTATAATCACCAAACCAAATTGACTAGTCTAAATAAATCCATTATATGTCTTGTTCCAAAGGTGAAAGATGCTCAACTCATCACAAAATTCCGACCCATTAGTTTAGTAAATTGTAGCTTCAAGATCATTTCTAAAATATTGACATTTCGATTAGAGGCTATCATGCATAGAATCATTGACCATAGTCAAGCAGCTTTCATTAAAAATAGATATATCTTAGATAATGTGGTCCTCAGTCAGGAGATAATCCATCATTGTCAACAGTCTAAGGAAAAAGGAGTAGTTATCAAAATAGATTTTGAAAAGGCATATGACAAAATAAATTGGTCATACCTTTTAGACATTCTAGATAATAGAGGCTTTGGCCCCAAATGGAAAATGTGGATTAAAGAATGGCTAGTTAGCTCTCAGTCCTGCATCAACATCAATGGTGATTTGACCAATTATTTTTTCTGTAAACGAGGGGTGAGACAAGGCGATCCCTTGTCCCCTTATCTCTATATTCTTGCTGCTGATACCCTTAGTAAAAATTTTCAAAAAGGTAGGCATACACAATCATTGCTAGGCTTAGGTCCACCAGCCATTGATAATTTTCCTCACACTAACTGCCACTATGCAGACGACACCATTATATTTCTAAAAGCAGAGGAAAATAATATCGAAAAGGCCTGGTGGGCACTCTATGCTTTTGAGGCATTATCAGGAATTAAGGTGAATTATGACAAAACCTCTATGTATCCCATCAATCTTCAAGATATCACTGATCTTTCTCAGATTTTTAGATGCACTACTGCCTCTTTTCCTATACAATATTTAGGATTACCTTTACATACTCAAAAATTAAAGAGAGCTGATTGGGTCTTTCTTATTGATAAAATAGAAAGAAAACTCCAAAACTGGAAGGGCAGCCTCTTATCCATAGGGGGTCGAATTACATTATTAAATTCAGTTTTATCAGCAATACCACTCTATTTTCTCTCAGTGTATAAAATTCCAATGTTCGTGATAAAGAAAATTGACCAAATTAGATGTCGATTCTTATGGCAAGGCACCACAGTTAGGAAAAAATATTCACTTATAAATTGGCAAACTGCTTGCTTAGCCAAGGAATTTGGAGGTTTAGGAATACTCGATCTCAAACAAATGAATATTGCATTGCTTATGAAATGGTGGTGGAAATATAAAGACCCCACCTATTCAAGTGCTTGGAAACATATGCTTATGACTAAATACAGCAATCATACCACTAATAAATCTGAATTTTGGACTATAATCTCTTCTTTATCTCCTTTGGGTACTGCAAGTGTACAATATACACCTGGCTCTACCTCATCTGTCCTTTTTTGGTCTGATATCTGGTACCAGAATTGTTCCATGTCTACTAAATATCCCTATCTGTTTGAAATATGTACTAATCCTGATATTACTTTGCAACAAATAGTTAACTCACAAGGAGATGCTCTAACATTTAGAAGGTCACTGTATGGGGTTCTCTATTCTGAATGGATTGAATTATTAGATATTATAAGTCACCTATCATTTACTCATTTAGAAGACAAACTAAGTTGGAGATGGGATTCAAATGGGAAGTTTACCGTTAGGTCCTTGTATCAATTTCTGAACTATAGGGGTATCAAACCTAGAAACTCAATGCTTTTGTGGAAAGTTCCAATACCTCTCAAAATTAGAGTCTTTATGTGGTTAGCAAAGAAAAATCGCATTTTTACAACTGATAACCTGTTAAAGAAAGGGTGGCAGGGGTGTCCAAAGTGCCAATTTTGTGACCAGCCCGAATCTATCAATCACTTGTTTGTTACTTGTCGTTTTACTAAACAAATTTGGTTTTACATGGGGTCCTGTCAGAATGCTAGTATTAACTGGTCTAAATTTTCAGATATTCTTCATTTTGCCAAACAACTTCCTACTAATTACAGGGCTGCTATGTTATTGGTTTTTAGCGCAGTGTGCTGGACAATTTGGAAGCACAGGAATGACCTCTGTTTTGAGAAAGGTAAGCCAAAAACTACACGCCAAATCACTTTATTGATTATTTCTCTTGTTCATTATTGGTCAGGACACGTCAAGCCACAGGTGCAGGACTGCACAGCTCTCTATCTCCCAGTGGACACGGAGGTGCTGCCACTTGATAGTTGGCATCCGGATGATTACCAGCAGCAGGAAGAGGGTACACAGGCAGCTGGTTTCGAGCAGCAGATGGTGATTTATGAAGGCAATGGACTCTGAAGAGCAGACCTTGGCTTCTCTGCCAATTTTTGTGTTTTTCTTCTCTACTCTCAGCCCCTTGGTGTGGCTTAGTGATACTGCTACTTTGCTTAGTTTTTGTGTTTTTTCTTGCATATTATATACTGTGATGCATCAGTGGACTGATCTAGTTAGGGTTATACTTTGTGGTTTTTTCGTAAACTTTGAACTCGTATGGCTGTAAGTTAACTTTTCTTGAATGAAATGGGCTTCGGCCTCTTTAATAAAAAAAAAAACAGGTGTTTGCTAATCATAGTTTCAATTTAGAATTTGCTAGACAGTTAACATGTGTTTATCTTCAAAAATGGAGGGAATTACTTACTAAATTTCAATTTTTTCAACTTTCTGATTATGTAGATAGTATAATATGGAGATGGTCCTCTAAAGATACATTATCAGTGCATTCTTTATATTCTTGGTTGGACTACGGGAGTATTTCTAATTTTGAGTTTAAATCAATTTGGAATGCTAAAATGCCCTTCAAAATCAAAAAAAAATTTGTGTGGTTAGTTAAGAATAATAGGGTATTGACTAAAGATAACCTTCTGAAGAGAGGGTGGCAGGGTGATATAGGTTGTGTATTTCGTTCTGAATCTGAGACAGTAGATCATTTGTTTGTTCAGTGTAAAATTATACATGCAATTTGGAGATGGATTGTTGATTATAATATGTTTTCTTTTGATTGTATTTCCATTCATGATATGTGGGATTTAGATAGAGTCATCCCTATAAAAGATTCTAATATAGTTGAAATTATAAGAGGTGTTGTTCTTTGGAATATTTGGCTGGAAAAAAAAACAGGGTCATATTCAAAGGGGACTCTTTCAGATCTATTCAAAGTTTAGGAGTACAGATTGTTGCTATAGTTCAGTTTTGGTGTCAACATTAGAGATATGATACAAATTCTAACTTCAAATTTATGCTTTCTTTTGATACTAAGGTCATGTCAGGAGGAGGTTCTCCTATGCCTTTAATGGTAGATGGACTGGCTACAATTCTTATGCTTGGGCAAGGGATGGATTCTACTAAATCAGGGTGACATGATGTTTTGGAAGACCTTTTAGACATACAGGTTTCAAATGATTTTGTGAAGTTTTAGGGGTCTTTGTGCTTATTTTGTATTTTGTTGATGTTTAGATTTTTTGGTTGTTGAACTGGATGCATGTTTTGTAGTTCATAGGTATTTTGCTAGAATACCTATGTTTATCTTCTATTTTGTTTTGTATGATGGTATCAGTATGTTGGTACTGGTATCTGCTAACATTGTATGACTGGTTTTCATTAGTATGGAAATCGGTGGGTTATACCCACTGTTACAAAAAGAAAAACGCAGTGGAGACTTCAAGCGCTAGTTGTAATCTTATTATCTTTCTTGTATGTAGACTTACGTAATAATAGCAATTACGAATATATTCACAAATAACTATGAGTTAAAGTGCTAGCGCCAACTGACAACCCCCCACTCTCTCTTTCTCTTTTTGTGAGATGCACGTATTAAGATTTTGTATCAGTTCGAACAATTTTTGTCGAATCTGTATTAATGACATAACTTTACTTCGTTTAATTTTTATAAATGTTGAAGTCCAGATTTATGACATCCAATTAAAATTATTTTTCATATTGAAACAAAGTTATTAGTACTTAATTACATTCCAACTGTGCTGAAAAATGTGCCAAATAAATAATAACAAATATTTTAATCTTATTGATATTCCAATCACTAATTGAAAAATATAATTATTTTACTTATCTTTGTACGAATCCAAATGCACCAAATATTTAATTTTATATTTAATTTTATATTACATAATATGAAGTTGTTGCAAACATAATAATAAAAACAAATAACCATAATATAGTATCCTCTGTTAACTAGTTGGTAAGATTTGTTCTTATCTTCGATTGTCTTGCCATGCATTTAGAAATTATAGAATGCAACATCACAGTGTTGACCGTATATATCACAAGCTGACATAATAGCGACTAATGAAAAAGCTTACTATTATTGTTTTTGTTAGCAACGGTGGGGTTCAGAAATCACAAGTACTGATGAAACAATTATCATAAAAAAGAAAATCGGATCAAACTAAGGTACCTGACAAAATATTAGGGTTAAATTGTCTCGTGTCTTTTGAGAATCGGCCTTTGATTTAGTGGTAAATGTAATGTCTTTTGTGTGGAGGTTGCAGGTTCGAAACTCGGATGGGAGAATATTTTGTAGATATTAAATAGTTATGTGGCTTGACCTCTAACCTTTATTAAAAAAAAAAAAACCACATATCTTTCATGTCTTATTTGTGTCTCACGTCTTTATCTCTATTTTCAAATTACAAACAGTCGATTCGAACCGCTTAACATAATATTCATATTAAAATGTGATTGGAGATCAAATTTTATATTTTTATAATTTTTTTTACAAAATTTAGATTGGTACAAAATTACGGTTTTTGGATGGTCAATATTAAAAAAACAGTGATTTTGTATCTATCTAAAAAATTAGTAAAAAAATTCAAAAAAAATATAAATTTAGCCTCCAAGCACATTTTAATACAAAGATCATGTTGAACAGTTCAGATCAATTTTTTGAACTTAAAATAAAAATAAAAAATGTGAAACACGAATAAAACATATATAAAAGACGTAAGACATTTGAACCCTAGTCCTTGCAAGATAAGAAACGGATGGAGCTATAACAGTTTTTTTAGAAGATCAAAATCATATTTCTCAATTATTTACATATTATGTACTTTGGTTTGAATGGTCCACCCGGACCACCCGGCAAACTCGTATCCTCTGAGTACTATAGAGGTATTGTTCTGTGGAGTAATTGGATCCGGGCCATTCTTTTAACCTTGCACGAATCTCAAAGCACAAATAATACTGCCCCTTCCCGAATCCCGAATAGGCACCGTTTTTTAATTAATCTGGACTGTAAAGTAGTGGGCCCACTTGTGCGGTACTACATAGGATACTGGTCCCCACCCGGCAACCACTTTGCCCGGTTTGTTGTTTATTTGGATGATAAATTAACTGAAGCCTGAAGGCGCTTTGTCTGCATCCACTTGGAAATTATTTTATTGTATGCGTGTTGACAAAGATCAACAATCAACCAATTAATTATTTCACTAAAATACCAAAATTTCGCCGTCGCAAACGATTTGTGGTAACGGGTAAAAAGTAACTTTTTATTACGCTTTATTAGCTACACAAGACAAAATATAAGATGTGTGTTAGTATAATGACTCAGGAGTCAATAGTTGGATTATTGTATCATATGTTTTTTTTTTCATGTTTTAGATGGTTTGTATCATGTTGTTCGTTAAATATTATTATTTATGAATCATTTGAACTAAGAACTTGAATTATGAAACTATATTATTAAAGTATCTTGATAACTCTAAATTATCTTTAATCTTGATAATTGATATGAAACACTAATTAACCATTATAAAGTGAGCATAATGATTAAATGTTGATTATGTATGCAAACAAAATGGTAGGTGTACCAGTTTAATCTCATGAATGTGTATCACAGAATACAACATTGGACAGACCTTGCATGAAACATTATATGAATTGTGTTTGTATCATTAAATGTTTCATGGAGTGTTAAGTTCGAAGGTCTGAGGTGTTCATTTTTCCTTCATGAGAAGTGTGTACTTGTAGATGTTGTTCAACACTCGCTTACTGGGAGTCATAAAGACAGTGTCTCAGTATGAATGACTTGTGCGGAGGGAATATACTCATCAAGAATGCTAATGTCCCTCGTGATTAATTATGCGAGCGGTAATATCTCTGGCTCCTTGATGAAATAGGATTTTAGGCATGCAATATGATTAAAGAGTTAATCATAAAATATAATCTACTTCGACATCAAGAAAGTAATAAGTCACAAAAATGATACATTCATATCTTAAACTTATTTGTGATATCATGAAACAAAAGAAAACACGATCAATTATGTTTATGTGAATTGTGATATTGTATGGTACGTATCATCTGTATTGTTTGAGTAGTTATAATGTGTATTACTAGATACCTCTTATGACTTATGAAATTAAAAAGAAATTTAGTTTTATTATCAACACAATATGGATCTCGTGGAGTCAACCCAAAAGGATTTTGATTGGAGAAATTAATTTTAGTTCCATTAGATAATTCTAAAATACAAAAGTAATTTATATACATATTGAACATGGTATGTAAATTTAATTCTCAACACAAACACAAAAGTAATTAATTCAATTATTTGATTACATAGAATGACAAATAATGATTTATTAATTAATTAAGTAAGAGGAACAAAATTGGAAGAGAGCACATCGGTTTTGGAGAATTTCAACAATTGGTGAGACCTTCTAGAAGGTTTTTGAGATAAGGCTCGACTTAGAGAGTAAATTTTTAAATAGTTAAAGAGATGTGAGTAGTGTATTGATTTTATCTGCCCGGATCAGACCCGGCCCGGTCCACCCGGGACCCGTGCTCGTGCACGGGTTTAACACGGGTTCACGGGTAATCCGGGTACGGGTTGAAAAGGGCCGGGCACGGTTTTTTTCAATTTAACCCGTGATATCCGTATCCGCCCGTACCGTCCCGTGGACCCGGATTACCCGTACCCGTACCCGTGATACCCCCTCAAATTCAAATTCAAATTTCTCCCCAAAACAGAAAAAAAAAACCAGCAAAAAAAAAATGTCCGGACTGGACCGGACCCGTGACCCGTGTTGCCCGGGGGGTTTGAGAGGGGCCGGGTAGGGTTTTAAAAAAAAATACTCGTGCTGACCTGTCCCGTGTCGCCCGTAACTCGCGTTGCCCGTGACCTGTGTTGCCCGTTGCCCGCCCCGGATTTTACCTGTCCCGGTCCACCCTTACCCGTTTGCAAAACACTAGATGTAAGTCTTTGAGTTTTTTTCTTGGATCCTTGATACCATGTTGACCCTTCTTGTTTGCAATTACCAATTAGTTTTTTCTAGATATTTTGATATGTTTCTCATCCAATTAATTTAGTTCAAATGGGTTATTGGTTCTCACTCATGTTTATGTAAGCCTGTTATTTTTCTCTCTCTCCTCTTCTCACTCCATTCTCTCATTCTCTGGCCAAAACTGTTTTCTTTCTCTCTTGCTCGCAGCGTAGGCCATCACCACCTCTTGGCCGCGCACAACCCCCTTAAGTTGTGCGCCACCATATAAGCCGTCACTTTGAATCAGATTAATCTAGATTCTGATTGGAAGTCCAAATCTAAACTCATAATTTGAGTTATTTCAGAGGAAGGAAAGTAGAGCCGTCTAATATACTTTAAGGTTCATGTGTGCTCTGTTCTAAGATTTATGTACATGAATTTTAAAGCACATCAGACAATTTTGATGTCTATTGAATCCAAAATCCAAACTGCACCACTTCGGAGAATCCATACTCGCTCTTCTTTCTCTTTAGTGTATATTCGATCTATCCACCTACATCCCAGTGAAACAAACATGATATCAATTCAATAAGTTTGATATTCTATTGTAGTATTTCAATTTTAATTTAAGTGATAAATATTGTTGATAGAGCCATGTTCCCAATGCCCTTAAAATAGCTCATTGGGTCATGAAAAATCGGGATTCGGACCTCCTTGAGGGGCCAGCCCGAGATCAATACAAAAAGGCCTAGGCTTGAAAGCATAAGCCTAATAAAATGCCTCAAAGGCTGGCCCGAAATCGGCTTGCACCGCCTTCGTGCGGGATAACTACCGACGTGGCTAGTGTAACCGCTCAATCTCTCATAACCGCACAAGATAACGGTTATGAGATAGCCTATATAAGGCAAGAAGGCCCATTAGACAGGGGTCGCAATTTTCACTAAGAGAGATATCGCGTTAGTCAAAATCCGAATATCTCCAAAACCACCTCGAGTTCCAAACTCATTCACATCTCGGCCTGCCATCCGAGACAGAACGAGTCCAACCCGGAACTTTCACCACATACGGCCTACTCTCTCCGAGATAGAACGTATCAATTGTGGAGTTATATCAGTTGTGTTTTTATAGTTGTGCTCTAGAGATTGAGAAATTTCAGATTATCTTGACAATAATCTTACAAATTCCGCACAATAAGAACGAAATATGTTTAATACAGTGATATCACAAATTCCGATAATACACTTTCAATTTAATTTATATTGATTTAAGTTTTTATTATCCGAATTAGGTAAAATTTATCCTAACACATCGTAATAATAATAACATTGATTTCCATACTCCTAAACAAATAAATATCATAAAATAATAATTAAAATCTCAAATCACATAAATTTGAATTGAATTTCGAACTTTCATCTCTCACATGAGAGATGCGACACCTTACATCATTCCAAAGGACTTTGAATTATTTTTAAAACATTATAAAAAAAATATTAGTTTAAACAGTATCTATAAGTCAAACTTTCTAATTTTAAAATATTATAAAAAAATCAGTCGAAATCTGTAATTGACAAAGGACATTATTTTATCGCATTATCATTTAATTATTAAAACATTAAGAATTGCGCTGATGTTAGATTCGTGCTTTGAAATATTACTAAGGGGTAGACTTAGAGTGGGAAAAATGGCACGGCGGAGCCGGCTCCGTCACGGAACGACACGACACACGTGTCAGTTACGTGTTGTGACTCGCGTGTCCCGTGCCGTGACCATTCGCGTGTCGTGCTTCATCTTTTGAAACTTTGGCACGGCACGATACGTAGTCACGCGAGTCACGTGTAATTAGGATTATTAAATATTGATTTAATGGTGAATCTTGAATAAACTAACCTAAATTATGATTAAATGGTAACGCGAGTCACGTACGGTCACGACACGTTAGGCATGGCGTGACTCACGTGGAGTGACCATTCGCGTGTCGTGACCACTCCTTGACATTTTGGTCACGGCACGGCACGTGAAAAATTAATTGATCACGACACGGTACAACACGAGACCAAAATCATGGCGTGTTAGTCACGGCACAGCACGTTTTTCCAACTCTAGGTAGACTTGATCAGATGTTGATCGAAACAAACCTGAATGACTCGCTACACCGTGGCATAGAAAAGGTTGAGCAGATGAATAAAACACATTTTTGTGTGCGGTTGGTTCCCTCCGGTGGCCGGTGGGTCCCGTACCCATGCATGTCAAAGTATTCCAAACAAAGCCATTTTTCTCGTTGAGAATACGGACAAACCATGTTAAAATAATATGCGGCTCACAAACAGTTCAGCAAAATTAAAAGATATTAAAATACCTGTAATTTTTTATTAAGCGGGACCATTATAGTTCCTGTAATCACGAACGGAATTATAAATTGAAAATAAATCAATGTAGTGTATTTTTTTTTATAAGAGCGAGGTTAGTGTATGTTGTGCTTATCATCACTGGTAAATTATTCAGTGTAAATTATATTGAATAAATTAACCGTTGAAACCAAACTATTTCAGTAAATTAGAATTTATATTGATTGGAACAGTTTTATTCGGTAAATTTATAAATCATAAGACCGTTGAAATCAATTTACTTCAATAAAGTTGTTCAGAGAAAAAATCGATTTACTGTTGAAATTAGAATCAATTTACTCCGATTTACTTCCAGTTACTTCAAAAGTATTTCTTCATAGATCTTATTTGAAAGAAAAAATCGAATAGAAAACATTCGTATTTTTAGATTCGTAAAATTTCATCACGGATCGTCAGAAAAATGAATGAGAATGATCAGAGAAAAAATAAAAAAAAAGTGGGTGAAAGAAATCTTTTTTTTTTTATTTGGAGACAAAAGTAGTTAGGAGTTAAAACTATACAGATTTATAATTTAAATGCTTGCAGATAGATGTTTAAATGCTTACAAGTAGCATTGTAAAATGTTATAAACAAAACTTTAAAAACTTAAATATGAGCGCTGGAAATGAAAGTTAGGTAAAATTGAAAGGTTTTTTTCTGTTAAACTAGTTGGTGGACGCGTTCGGATATGATGACTCGGGGGGACCAGAACATTTCTCTTTTAAGATTTATAAAACAGAGCTACAAAATTCAGAGGCATATATGTTGTGTGGAAAGACGCTGACATTGCTATGTACAACGGATGAGAGAATAAAAAATAATCAATTATTTTTATTGTGAAGCGAAATCTTATTAAAATATTAGCACCAAGAAAAAAGAAAAAAAATATCGAAAATACTTATTAAATTAAGAAGAACTATGAGAAAGTTGCATCAAAGGGTCAAAGCCGTTGGCCCTTTGAGACAATTTTTTATAAATATATAGAGGCAAATACAATTTCAGTCATTATAGCACAATTGCGACGTTTTGACCATTAAATGTCATGAGACCCAGATCATTTAATGCCATTTAATTTGATGGTTTCTTCTCCGAAATAGTTTGCCTTTTCGAGATGAGGTGGCTCAAAATGCTTATCTTCTTTGTCTAAATCTCTATTATTACAGGTTTTTATCACAAAACCTCATTATTACAGTAGGTCCCAACTTGCTTAGCGGGATAAACAAGGTGAAGGTTGTGTTAGAAGGTGTGGTCTTATGCATCGCCGACCATGCAAAAATCTGTGTGGTTAATTTTTTTTATTTTGTTAGTAAAGTTAGAGGTCAGGCTATTCAGTTATTTAATATTCACAGGAAATTTCTATGTGGGTTTCGAACCTGCAACCTACCACACGGAGGATATTCTCTTCTATTCTTAAAGACTGATTCTTTTGTGTGGTTATTTGTTCTAGCAAACAAATCAAAAGTATGGTTCGATCAATTATGTATAATTATGAAGTGTTCTGTTTCAGTAATTGTGTGCTAATTAGCTTCTCTGCACATTAAATATGTTAATACTTCTCCTAAAAAGTATTTATTTGTTTAACAAAATTTTAATTTTAGAGAAGAAAAATAAATAAATACTTTATACACTAGCTTTAAACATTTAAAATTTGTTAGGGTCTCCAGGAAGAGGCCACAAAGAAGAGATAAAATTTTATGAGGAAACTTAATTGTATTATTGACTTCATTATTACATAAGTACAAATGACATAATTTATAACAACATAAATCTCTAAAAAAATAACCCTATAAATGACACGTCATAAAATACCCTATTACTAAAATACTAAATTCTTCCTCCTTAATATAGCTTGCCAAAAATAATCTAATATCCTGACATCCTGCTAAATCAAACCTGATGTAAATATATGATGAGATGAGAGACATATACAACAAAATTTATATATAAATAAGTTTTTGCAATAAGTATAAACACTTTATGGATAAAATAAGGAGGACGAAATGTATGATGCAAGGATATTTTTTTTTTGTAAATTATTCAAGTTGATTCCGTAGTGTGCAATTATTCAAGTTGATGAATCTGCAAGTTGCTAATATATTGGAGTCACTGTTGCAGCGCCACAGACAATCTAGAACGAAACGAAGGTCAACAACGCTAGCTAATTGGATTAGTATTTATTCGGTGTGCCTATGAGAGAATGATATTTTTCAGGATTCAATTCAATCATTTAATGCGGGTCAATTATTCAAGTATTTGAGTGAGACTACTCTTCTCCGTACATTTAATTAGCAATTATTAATTGATGTAGTCAATGAATATACACAAATTAAAGTAGCCTAATAAAAACATAAAGAAATAGTTTCACATGTGATAATTACGTGAAAATAGCAAAGAATAGAAAGAAGTTAACGTGGAGAACATGAGAAGAGAAGATTAATTTTTTCGCCTAAAGAATCCATAACATTAGATATATATATCTCTGAAGTCTGAACAATGGGAGATATTTCTCACGCAGTTAATTTTTTCACATAAAGAATTTATAACATTAGATATATATCTCTGAGCTAAATGAGATATATATATCTCGTACAGTATTGAAGTCAAACAATTTAACCATTTAATATTCACAATAAATTATTAATTTGAATTTTGAACTTGTAAAAAGATGAACTTTTTACATAAAAATATTATTTTTGTCACTAGACAATCGACTCTCCCTTCTCCTTTTTATATTAATTAAATAGTATTCTCTTTTTCTAATTTTATTACTCAGTATATAAATTATTCTCAGTCATCCCATGGAAAATAGTGAAGAAGGTCATTGAATCAACACACTGCTTTCTATTATAAAGATTCAAGTCTTATTATAGTAATTTTTTTATAATTTTGTTTTTACGATGTTCTCCATCATCAAAATTGGTAATTCTTGTCTGAAGTGTGAAATATTAATTTGGCAAAGAAAAAAATAGATTCACAGTAATTAATATTGTATTTCATGTTTATAAATCTTTATATTTGCAAAAAAAAAAATCATGGCATAATTCCAAAGTTTAAAATCAAATTTCAGCATAGACGGAATTTAAATTTTAATCAAGGAGGATGTCAGGGGCGGATCCAGGATTTTCGTCAGGAGGGGCAAAAAAAATATCGAATTGGATTTAAATACCTAATCGGGTTTAAATCCATTAACCAATTGGGTACTCGATAAAAAACAATGCTTTAACTTATACTTTTCAATGCTTTGACTTGTAATTTCTGATGCTTTGACTTATAATTCTAATTACCAATCAAAATTCAACAAATTTATTTCAATTTTAACCCAAATTACAAATCAAACGTCCAGAGGGAGGCAAAAAAAATTTCGGAGGGGGGCAGAGTCGGTCGGAACTGCTAAATCTCCACTAAAACTCAAAATCCAGGGGGGGCAGCTGCCCCCCCCGGATACACCTGGGTCCGCCCCTGAGTATGTGGGAATGATTGTGTGTTTATGGATTTTGTACGAAAACAATATTGAAGAAGAAAGATTATGAAACTTGAAACTTACGAGTATTTAAATTTGAAATTCATGTTTGGGAAAGTTCAATATATGTATCGGAGGTGTAGTCGATGCAATACGTACTTTTCAGGGGTATATATGCTACTTTGGTGCTTCATAGGGACACAAATGAAATTGCTATATAAAATAAAAAGCGTGAAAGAAGTCCACGGGGGCCAGCGCATCCGTATCATGGTCATGATCATGATGATATGAACTCATGGGGACTGTCGAGGGGGCAGTCATCTGTAGCATATACTTCCCTGCACTCGGTGTATCCTGAGAACAAACACCTTTGCGGGTCCAAGGCGAGTAACGCAATTTTGCTGTTTTATGAGATATATTCCGATTAAATTTATTACAAAAATGCTTTATAATTAAATGTATTTCAGAAAACAGTTAGATATGAATTATATCATTTTCTTAATGTATACTTACAGATTACGACATTTTAATTTTGTTTTAAATGGTATCGAGAGCTTGTAAAAATATACTGACGTAGATAAATTTTGGACGTTGAATTTTTAATTTATTGATTCACTTAAAATAAAAATCGAAAAGTGATAATTTTTATGTTCATATAGAAAAAATAATATAGATCACATCTAAGGATTGTATTTTAACATATAAATTGTAGAATTTTAGTTACTTGAAAATAAAAAAATTGGATTATGATGGAGACACAAAAAAATAAAGGCATCTGAACCATCCTCTTTTCAAAATCATAAATATTAAAATTTCAATATAATAATTATAGATAAAAAATCAAATTCTTATTACAAATAATATTTAATTTGAATAATTTAAGTCATTAAGTCGTCATGTCTTGAAAATAGCATAATACTCTAACAGATAAAATTAACTACCTATCTCACTTGATCCTCTTCAATGGCGCGATTACGTGTCAAATGACAACTAATTCAAAAGAGTGAAGTTCAGCTGACTTTTTTTTTAAAAGGGATCAACTGACAATAATATTTTGACAATTCCAACATCTTTAAAATAAAGTAAACTTGAAATCCAACAATGACATAATTTACATGTTGTGCATCTCACGTGTATGATAAAAGATAACAGTGTCGTTCGACATTATCTCTTTGATGAATTGAAAAATATAATTCATCTTAGTTGTGCGTAAATTGAAACTAATATATTGTGTAATTTAATTTAATAATTATGTTGAGCTGATAGCACTTGACACTAATTGTTTTAAAAAAAAGCCATTTCAATTAGAAAGAAGAAAATTACTCTGTTTTTAAATAGCCTATTTTTTCTGTAGAGTAAATTTCTTTTATGATGTATATCTAGTTAGACGTCATCACTTGATAATTACAATTAAAATAGTTAGTAATTGATTACATTGTTATATGCAGGTAATTAAAAAAAATTTGATCATCATTTCATGCTAATAAAAAGTATGAGTAGTGATGTAAATTTTGCAATACAAGTAATAAATCCTAGTTTATACTCAATTCGGTTGCAAGTGTACAACCTTGTCAAGTAGTACTTAGGGATCGTCTCCACAGGGACAAGTTGAAATATCTTTTCTGACCTAACAATTTAATTTAGTAAAAGAAAATAAAAAGGTTTTTGTTTGCTCAAATGGTTGATTTGGTTTTGATTAAACTGAATTAAACTAAAGTCTTAAGGCAAAATCTGATTTTTAACAAAGATGAGAGATTAGGGTTTCTTAGGGCTCCTATCCACTAGTGTTATGACTAATTGGTTTATTAAATTTGTTCTTTTAATTATGAAGGCACAGTTGAAGATGTAGGTACAAAATGATATTTCTATATTAATATCATCTTCAAATTAGAATAAACGTCACCTCTCGGTACTTGGCTATGCTAATCTGAAGTCATTAAGTTCTTACTGTCCCAATTAATCTAGAAAATCATCTTTCACCTCTCGGTACTTGGTACAATTTGTCTAAACTATTAGGTAAAGCCCGTATAAGACAAGCGTCACCTCTCGGTACTTAGCCTATCAAATACCCTATTCTTTATGGTCGGGACTCAATATTCAATTTCTCAATTGCAAATACCAAATCCTAAGATTTCATGTGATTTCGATTAAGTCTTCACAATCAATTAAAATAGAGAATAGATCATATACAAAGAACAAGAAGATACGAAATTAAACCAACTAAATCATCACAAAAGTTTCAAGTACAGCCCTAATTAACCCTAGAAAAGCCTTTAGCCAGTCATGGCTAAAGTATAAATGAAATTAAAAATATTAAAAGAGTTCCAAAGAAGAGAAAATAATAAAACCGGTTGATCAGCGATGTCCTTTTCTCCCTTGTTCTCTCTTCCTTTCTCTTCCTTTGTCTTTCTTTGTCTTTCTTGTTAAAACCAGAAAAACTCTGTTTAAAAAACGTCCCCTGGTGCTTTAACTGTTTTCCCCTTTTATACCCCCAGCAAAACCTAAAAATAAATCCCTCAAAATAACAAATTCGGGTTCTGAAACCGCCTTATTGCGGGCCGCAATAACATCCATTACGGGCCGCAATGAGTGGAGGCGGTTAACTTCTCGCGCAGAATCTGAGTACTCCATTTCGGGCCGCAATCAATTCCATTACGGGCCGCAATGAGGGTCTGGGAAATGCTGTCTGGAGTTGTTCTCTGTTTGATAATGTTGCGGCCCGCAATGAGTCTCTTTCGGTCCGCAATGAAAGTGAAAGTTGCTCCAAACTTCGTGCTGACTTGCTACAAATCAACCGTTTTGCTCCGTTAAGCTCCAAACACTTGATTACCTGTAAAATAAACATAACTAGAGCAGTAACTTGAACTTTCGGACATTTCTAACCTAATTAAACCTAATCTCAACAAAACTTAGCTTAATTCACATAACAAACCCTAGGTTTCAATAGATATTATTTTGGCTTATCAAGTAGAGATAATATGTACTTAGCTCACAAAAGTGCTTGACGAGCTTAACTTCAAAAAATATTAGATTGGCTTTAAACAACAAATCCGAATTATTGAATCAAGATATTTCATAAGTGATGCATTTACATACAAAATTTATAAATTAGTTTAGTGTAGAATCACATGATGATAAATTGATAAATTGATTATAAGTTATTCTAATATATTTATTTTTCATCGTTTGTTAACTGGTTGAATGTATACTAAATTAAAAACTTACAAATTTAGCATGTAAATATATTACTCATAAAATAGATCGATTATAATTAGGGGTGAAAACGGAGCGAATATGGAGCGGATAGTGGTAAAATCATATCCATATCCCTTTTTAATTTTCCGGGACAGATACAGATCGGATATCAGCCGAATACAGATACGGATACGGATCGGATCGGATATTTATTAAAATAATATTAAAAAATATCAAAGTTCATAATATTTATCTAATTTTAATGGTGAATAACAATATTTTTTCATAGATGAGGGATCCAATTACACCTTTTTTGGTGACACATCATGACACTGTTTTTTATATAGGTCAATTTTGCGATTTCAAAATTCAAACAGTCGATCCGAACCGTTCAACATGATCACCATATTAAAATGTACTTGGAGATCAAATTTTACATTTTTTTGAATTTTTTTACTATTTATTAAGATGGTTACAAAATCGCTGTTTTTCAATGGTCTGAAAACAACGATTTTTGTAACCATCTTAATAAATAGCAAAAAAATTCAAAAAAATGTAAAATTTGATCTCCAAGCACATTTTAATATATCTATCATGTTGAACGGTTTGAATCGACTATTTGGACTTTGAAAATGATAGGTGTCAAAGTGTGTCACCAAAAAAGGTGTAATCGGATCCCTCCTCTTTTTCATAATATATATTAAAATATATGATATATATCTACTATTCGGATACGGATAATTGAAACGTAAAACCATATCAGTATCCATATCCACACGGATATTCGGATATCGGATATCCACATCTAATTTTTCGAATACGGATCGGATATTATTCATACCGTTTGCACCCCTAATTATAATAATTTAAAATTCATTATTTGAAGCAAATTCAATATATTTTGAAATTAAATTCATCAAAAATATTTATAATAAAAAACACATTACTTAAATTAGTGTCTTTAATGTTTACAAAGAGGCCAACATACGTACTAATAGACAATGGTCTTTTCGAATATATTTGAACCAGGTTTAAAGTCTTATGTGCATCCATTGTGGGCTTACTTTATTTTGACTCTTTACACCACCAAATCCAATCATTCAAGCGGACACACCGAATTGGAAAAACATAAAACAATAAAACAATAATATTATAGTAAACACAAAATTAATAAAAGGTAGCAAACAAACAACGGAGACCAACCAGACTGTAAGCAGACACCAACTCCATCCGTTTCAACCCAATTCCTTATACAGGGGCTTTTAGGCATATAATCTCACAAGATTTGCAAATGTCTAATTACATATTTGATATTGCAAATTTATCCTTACAAAATATGATATTCCGTTAAACCTTAGAGCATCTACATCTCTGAAACTATTAGAGTTTCTAAATAACTGTTAACTGTTTTTTAGAAATTAAACCTCTCTTAATTTATAAGCCTCCACATCCCTGAAACTAAAATTAGAGTTTCCTAATTGCCACATCACAGCTTATAAAATTTCTTATTAAGATATATCTACAAGAGAAAGGAATCTCAGCGAATCATTTCACCACGTCACAGTTTATAAACGATTTCTTATTAAGAAATTATTGAGCAAAGTTGCTAAATAAGAAATTCATCTACATCTCTGAAACTGATTTAGCAACTGCCACATCAGATTAGAAACTCTAAGAGTTTCAGGGATGTAGATGCTCTTAGTTTATTCCTGAAAAAGTCCCCAACACAGCATAATAGTATTTTTTTTTCCTTTATCAATTACAATACTTTTGACATTTGAATTATTACATATAACATAAAAATCTAGCTTTACAAAACTAAAATTAATTTATGCTAGTTTTGCAAATACTGATTAAGTCTTTTTTTTTATAGGCATATACTGTACTTTTCTAATAAATTATTAGAACTTTGTCGTAACTAAAATTGATATGTAAATATAATAATACTATCGCATACTTAACTTTTATTTTTGAGCGCATGAAGTTGATTATTGAAATTATAATTTTCAGTTTGTATTTTGTTTGTCCTCTAAAATTTCATCCAAAATCTTAGACTTTAATTTTTAATTTTTTTTATAAACTAACACCAAAACAAAATACACACATAAATTAATTGCCTTTTTTATTATTCAAATCGGACAAAACAGACATTGGTCTGGATTTAAAAAAGGACGTCAGGCAAAAGTTGAGGTTTTATGAGGGGTTATCTGAATTTTTCATCAAACGAGCCCTCCAAAATTTGTTTTTGATCTTCTTACCCTCTCAACCCATTTGAAAACCCCGAGAATAGTGAGACCCGAAATTCCCAAAATGGGTCTCGCAGCATAGTTGTCTAGACTAGTGAACAAGAGATAGGCGTAGGTCCGATGGGCATCGGACCTACATTTAGGTTCAATTAGCTATAGGACCGTACGATTAGCATCAACATCTATGTGCACGGAAATTGATACAGACTTACACGGATTTTGATACAGAGCACACGAATCTTGATGCAGATGGAATGGTCATCACACCCATCGAACCAAGGTAGGTCCGATGGGCATCGGACCTACTCTGATTTCAGTGAGCAAACCCACTCCCTCTCTCTCTCTTTCCTTTTTTTTTTTCTCTCAGATCAGAACAAAAACCCCATTTCTTCTCCCCCTTTTCACCTCCAAATCTCCCATCTCGGCACAAGTCCTTTTCCTGCCTCCACCATCTTCTTTCTCCTATATATATATATATATATATTTTACATTTAAACCCGTATTTCACTCCTTTTCTATTCCTGTTGACAGATCCGCTCTCTCAGTGGGAAAGTTCCCCCGAATAAATCAAAATCATGTTTTAGTTTTCATACTGGAGCTATTATACCGAAATACATGGGAGGTGGAGATGCTGCGATTTCACTGAGGAATTTCTTCGGACAGTTGGTGACCCACAGCCTATGATGCAATCCCTGTGCAAAAGGGCTCATTGGGTTGTGGGTATTCTCCGGTTTTTGCTATGTCTCCTCATGAGGTACCCTGATAGACTCACTGTTGGAGTTTGGTTTCTCTTTTCGTTCTGAATTGAAAGAAAAAAAATAAACAAAAACAATTTTTTTTTTACCAATGGGCAATAGTACCTCTCGTGTAGTTGGCTGTTTCGTCCCTTCAGGTGAAAATAAAGAAAAAGCTGGGGTCAATTTGGATTTTCTGGAGCCTTTGGATGAAGGATTAGGGCATTCTTTCTGTTATGTTCGACCTGTTTTACCCGATTCTCCAGTGATTACACCTTCAAACTCTGAAAGGTATACCATAGACTCGAGTGTTCTTGATTCAGAGACTCGTAGCGGCTCCTTTAGACAAGACATCCCCGAACCTGGGCTCATGCCTGGTAAAGGTTTTAAGGCAATTTCAGGCGCCTCAGTGAGTGCAAATGCCACCACTGCTCGTACTGGTATAAACCCTAATTTCTCCTTTGAGCCCCTAGCCGAGCCGGCGGCCTCATTCGAAAGCACAGCCTCCTTTGCAGCAGTTCCGCTACAGCCCATACCTCGGGGGTCGGGTCCCTTAAACAATGCGTTCATGTCAGGCCCTTTGGAGCGCGGATTTGCCTCAGGACCACTGGACAAAGGCATGTTCATGTCGGGCCCACTGGAGAACACTAGTACCACTGACCGTGCCAACTTTTCAGCGCCGCTTTCTTACTATGGCCATAGGAGGCCTGGGCTGGAGAGGCTGGTTCGGAGCATGAGTAAGCCCGTGAAACGGGTTAGGAGAATGTTGTTGGACCCGGTAACCCGGTTGGGATGGAATGCTTCTAAAGAGTTAAGATGCCAGTCCGAGTTAAGTGTAGGGTTTCCAGGTGGCTCTTCAGAGCCAGAGTATAGTGAGACTCGAAATTTGCAATGGGCTCACGGCAAGGCCGGTGAAGACCGAGTCCACGTGGTTTTGTCTGAAGAACAGGGTTGGTTGTTTGTTGGAATATATGATGGGTTTAGTGGACCTGATGCGCCAGATTTCTTAATGGGCAATTTGTACAAAGCCATTGATAGAGAGCTCGAGGGGCTTTTATGGGATTATGATGAGAAAGTCGAAGAAAGTGAGATAAACATGCCTCAGCCTACTATTACAATTGCTGACAAAAATCTTGCATGCACCGGTGACCGGTGCATGAGATCTTGCACTAACGAAGTGGGTGAAACAGGTCAGAGTGAATCCAGGTCAAGTGAGGGCCAATGCAGGATAGACCGTTCAGATTGTGGAGGAGAGATTGTAGAGGAAAAGGGCGCACCTGTGGTTGCTGGGAGCGGCGATACACTAGGCCAGGCAAGGAAAAGCAAGAGGCTTTACGAGCTACTCAGAATGGAGCTTCTTGAAGAGTGGAATGAAGTTGGTACAAATAGGTCATCTG
Organism: Carex kokanica; assembly: GCA_025461125.1. NCBI lineage: Eukaryota > Viridiplantae > Streptophyta > Magnoliopsida > Poales > Cyperaceae > Carex > Carex kokanica. Next base: position 46,574 of record JAJGRX010001459.1, read on the forward strand.
ATCAACCGATTGGGGATGAAGTCGATGATTGTACTGATACTGCGACAGGTACCGATAAGGCATGTAGACAGAGTGACGGGGCCTCTTCATCTGATGTAGGTCACCTCCAGATCAGGAGAAGGAAGTACCTCTTTGGGGCACAACTGAGGAAAATGTACCAAAAACAAAAATCAGTACGGAAGAAGTTATTCCCCTGGAACTTCGACTGGCACAGAGACTACAGAGACCACCAATCCCATACTGATGAAAAAGCTCAGAATCACAAGATGCAACCAGGTACAGTCCGAAGATGCAAATCGGGCCCAGTTGACCATGATGCAGTCTTAAAAGCCATGTCAAACGCCCTCGAGTCGACTGAAGAGGCGTACATGGAGATGGTTGAGTCAGTACTGGATAAGAATCCTGAGTTAGCTTTGATGGGATCATGTGTATTGGTCATGTTGATGAAGGATCAGGATGTCTACATTATGAATTTGGGGGACAGCCGAGTAATATTGGCACAAGACAGGGCAATGTGTGAAAATGATGTCGGAGAGCACAGGAAGAACAGGTCCAGAGAATCAATTGTTCGAGTGGAGCTTGATAGGATAAGTGAGGAGTCACCAATTCATGTTGGAGGGGTGAACTGTGTGAATAGTAACAGTTTGAGGGGGTGCAGTGCAAATAAGAGCAAAGAATTGACAATATGCAAGTTAAAGATGCAGGCTGTGCAGCTGTCTACTGATCATAGCACTAGTTTAGATGAGGTACTATATCATCTTAATACTTTCCTTTCGATGCTATATTTGGACATTTATAGAATCCGGAACCCTGATGGTCTCTTCATAGTTCTTTTTATTTCTTCCTTTTTTGAGGAACATCTAAAGGGTACAACATTGGTGTTGGTAATAGATCTGGTTAGATGTTGTTTTGATCTCATTTTCTTAAATTATTTTAATCTGCATGTCTAAACCCATATATCGGGCAGAAGTACAGCCAAGTATGGCGCCAATTATCACTTGGTACCAACTCGTTGCTAAAGTAATTAATACATGGTACATAATTTCAAACCAAGATATGTTTGTTATTTAAGTTAGGTATTTATTTGAACTAGTATGTTATTTAGTCTTTTATGGGCATGCTTGGATTCAGTTTGGGTTCATGCATATTCACATACACATGCATCTAAATTTACTATAAACAAAGAATTGTCGACATTTGAGATGCCTAGAGTAGCTCATTTCACGTGCACCCCTAAAGGGCCTCAAAATTGTCCAACATGTTACTGCTGAAGATGATGATACATGTTTCATTGATTTATGTACTTATGATAGTAATGTTTATCTTATTTGTCCCTAAAAAAAGGAGGTGGTGAGGATAAAAAAGGAGCATCAAGACGACCCTCAGGCGGTATTTAATGAGCGAGTAAAGGGTCAGTTGAAGGTCACTCGTGCTTTTGGTGCTGCTTTTCTCAAGAAGGTTTGATGCTTTATCCACAAATACCCTGTATAAATTCTTCTGTATAATTTTTTTATGTTACGTCTCTAGGAAAAAATAATCGAATATCACACTTGCCCCTGTTGAACATGGGAAATATGACCCGTACTCCCTCCCATTATTTCATCAAAGAAAAGAAAATTGATTATCCTTTCTGTGCATTTGTTAAGAGTTGAGACATTGCAATTAGGTCTATTCCCAAAAAAATATGCAAGGGATATGTTCTTTTTATTATGTACACACTGACACCTTTTTTCCATTGTAATTTTTGGAGTATGCATGATGGCTCTCATAGCTTCAATACATACTGATATTATTATGATGTTCTGCATGGGTTCACATGTGATACTTGCTTTCCTGCTTCTTTGAGCTTGTTATTTTTTTCAAAGCATCTCACCTTATAAATCCTAGTAATGACCTAAACATTTTATTAACAACTAAATGCTGCATAGCTGAAAGTGGTATTTTAGACTTTTAGCAAGTCATGTCTCTATGTAGTTTATGTTGTGTTTATAAGCCATAGCCATGTAAAATGCTCACCTTTGATAGATATGGGTTTGTGTGGATAAATATGTAATAGTCATATGCAACTTGCACTGGATGACATTAGATTTATGTAAAATCACAATTATATATTGGATTGAAGTTGCGTACTGCATAAAAGCTTGTGCAAATATGCAAAATGGTGTTACTTAAATGCAAATAATTTTGTTAAAGAAACAAAATGTGTAAACAACTGTTCTCTTTTTTCTTGTGTGGGTTAGTATGAATGGCCATTGCTGGATTAAATATAATCTGGTTGACAATATCACACAAGTAATAGTTAGTGCACATGATTGAGTTTAGCTGAGGTGTATAGCGCCTTAGTTGCTCGCTTGGACTTAATTGAGGCGTAGCTATTGTAATTTTGGTGTAAAACTGGTGGAAGCTGTGGAGGAGAAAAAGGCTAAATTAAGACTCAACTGTCCAACCTATGAAGGAACTTAATTCCACAGAGCTGACTTACATTTTTTCATGGTGTGTTTTGGACGATTATTTTTTATCATTTGTTTGGGTTATTGGTGGTGTTGTTTGTTGGAGTATCCGAAGCTAACATGCTGGTATTTCTAGAATTATTTGGTTGAATTTGTACAAGGATGCAAGAGAAAAGATGCTTTCATATGAAATAAGGATTTCACTTTTGACTGGTGTGTGATCCCGTATCTGTCCCCAATCAATTGTACATTATGATAGTAATTCTGGCAACATATACTAAATATTTAGCCCAATTAAGCCTCTATATATCTTAATTGTGCAATATAAAATTCAATTTTGCTTCTACATCCTCAATTTGTGAGTTGTGCCTTCAATTTTCCCAAGTTTTGCAATAGACCAAAAAAACTACAGCGAAGAAAATAGTAAATACAAAAGAGGCTCATGTGGTCAAAAATTGCTTTGCAAGTTTTTTCTGTCTGGAGAGAACATAATAGTGTCTTTGCATGTTAATTTAGTTTTATTTTTACCCTATTTAATTTTCTCTGGCCACAGCCAAAATTCAACGAGGCCTTGCTGGAGATGTTCCGCATAGATTATATCGGTGCAGCGCCATACCTGAGCTGCATACCATCTGTACTTCACCATCGTATGACCTCTGGCGACCGCTTCCTGGTACTGTCCTCTGATGGGCTGTATCAATATTTCACCAATGACGAGGTGGTATCACATGTTGCCTGGTTTATGGAGAATGTACCAGAAGGGGACCCTGCACAGTACCTCATTGCTGAGCTTCTTGGCCGCGCTGCAAAAAAAAATGGTAATCTCCTTTTTTTTTTTAAGCTTCTCTTTGGTGCAGATGTTTCTTGTCCATTCCCAGAAAACATCACCATGCTGTGCATGCCCCAGAACCCAGAAAATAATGACTTTCTCGAACACCCCTCCTAAATTTGTTTATATTTTATGCAGTGAACCTTCTAATACTTAAAAATGCTCAACTTGTGCCTCTTTTCTTCCTTGATTGTAGAGAGATAACAGTGAGAGTGAACCTTCTAATACTTAAAAATGCTCAACTTGTGCCTCTTTTCTTCCTTGATTGTAGAGAGATAACAGTGAGAGGGGCTACTTTTGGCAATCTTTTTAAATTAGACAGGGAAGAGAGGACTGCATAGTTTTTTTATATTTATTTTTATTTTATGGGATGTGCATAATATATATATATATATATTTTTAAGCAGTATACACTATCTTTTGCTTTTCAGGAGCAGAATAATAATTTTAACATTTACAGGGTTTATTATCTTGTAGTTCATTTCAAGCACTGCTTCATAGTGCAAGATAGTTTGGCAGTGTACATCTAAGGATGTTTATTTGCAGTGCTATTCAAATGAATGGTTTGATATGTACCAGTTTGACCAGCAGCACTCCCCTTCTAGTGTTTCTTCTTTTCCCCCCTTAATAATTTTATCAACTGCTGGGGTTGAGTTTCAGCTAATTGACAAACCAGATAATGAGTTTCTGGAAGTATATGATCATATATTTATTTGAATATTCTGCTGATCCACTTGAGAAAATATGCTGTTGACGTGAACAGGGATGGACTTCCATGAATTGCTGGACATCCCCCATGGTGACCGGCGGAAGTATCATGATGATGTGTCAGTGATGATTATTTCGCTTGAGGGAAGGATATGGAGGTCATGTGGTTAAGAAAACATAGCAAACTGCAAATCTACCCCCTTTCCCCAAATCCGACCCAACCTGATAATTGAACCCAAATGGTTCAAATCAAGAGAGACGTCCTATTGTCTTTTTGTTCCATCTCCTCAATTTTTTTCTCTTTTTCTGTCTTTTCCCTCCCCTGATTTTGAAGAGATTTGCCTGTCTTGATTACCTATGTGGGTGGCATGTTACTGGCTGATCGAATTGACAGGCCGCATCAAGAATTGACATAGCTCGTGAGCGTCTCAATTTAGTCTTTTTCTTGTATTTTGCCTTCTTTTTTTCCCTTTGATTAGGTGGTTGTTGGATGATTATATCTTTACTGTTTCGTAAATATCATGGGCATAGATGAATTGGTGGGTGGTAAGGTGATATATGTATCTTAATTGCCTAGTAATGTAGCTCGCAATCTAGTTTGTAGGAAGAAAAGTTTAGATTTGTTCGCTAACGCAAGCAAACCCTAAAGATGGTCCCTATTGTCTCTATGTTTGAAGGGTTGCTTATTACTTGATGATATCACTTCAGCAGCATTTAATACGATGCGGATCGAGTAATTGAATGTCACTTGGTAACAAGGAGATCATTGTTCCATAATTGAACCAGGAATCAAATAAGTCACTGGCATGTAATTCCCTGCTTTTGAGTTCATTTTGAGTATGTCTTGTCAGCGGAAGTGGGGCGCGTCTATGGGCATCAAACTCAAATCGGTCTGATGCCTGCTTGGAACTGTCTGATTCCGATTTGCTTCATGATTCGTATGCGCTTGATTTGCACAAATATTGAAGCAGTATGCAGGAATCATGAATCAAATCGGATTGGGCATTGAACTGATTTGGGTCTAATGTTTATCGGACGCATCTCGCTTCCCTTGGCAATACCGCAATGAATACAAGTGGTACTGTTACAAGCATTCTAGTGGTTCAATTAGGCCAAGTAACACCATCGTAGTACTTTGTCGGCCAAAACGGTAAGTAGAGAAGTGTCAGTTGGGACTTGGGAGCAACCCAAAGTACCCATATTGTTTCAAGTGAAGTTTGTATTTTATCAGAGTGGTTGATGAGCTCGATTGTAAAATCTACTTAATCGGTTTTAAATGACGAACTTGAATAGTTAAAATTGATCTATTTGATGTGTGATGTATTTAAATGTGAAAATAGATAATTTTCAATTTAATTTAGTATGAAGTCAAGCATTAAAAGTTAGTGAAAACTGAATGTATTAAAATAATTTATTAACCTTTATTTTTTTGATTGCTTGATTTTGCATTAAATAATTTCATAAGTTTGAAATGTGAAAACTGAAGAAGTAGAAATGTTTCAAGCTTTAACAGTTTAAATTAATTAAATAGATTAAATAGTTAAACTTATCAACCATTTTATAAGCTTAAATAATAGTGACATCACTATATTGTTTTTATACTATTGTACGATTTTGCATCTTCATATAAATATGCACATAGATATGACTGTTGAGATTAATTTTAAGCAAATGCCTCGCACATGTAATGGAAAAATAAAACGTAAAAAAGGGTAGAATTAGAGTGTTCTTAAGCTCACCAATTTTCTATTTCTTTTTTGTTGAGATATAAATTATAGAATAAGAGGTTTAGACTTCAATTAAGTCATCCAATGCGAATTAATTAGGCCGGCCTAAGATGGCTTAAGTTTAATTTTAGGCCTCCAAATTTAGGCCACCTATCGAGGTGGTTTAACCTTTTATTCCTTCATGTGGCCTAATCAATGAAAGTTGTTGGTTTAGGACAATTGATGATTTAATTAATTGTAGCTTGTGTGATTGTCGATAGTATTTTAAGTTATAAATTACGGAAGTCACCTTAATTCTTTTGAAAACATTTGTTTCATGTGACCGTTTGATTTTTATAAATAAAAATTGTAGAGTTATGCAGATTTTATCATCAAATTGTATATTGAATTTCACTGATAACTAACTGATTCAAAAAAAGTAAATTGAAATATTAGTATTTCAGATTCCAAAACTCACATTACTGATCATCATATAATTTTTTGTATTTTGTTATGTGATATATCATAATGTTAATTGTCAGTTTTTATTAATTTTCATTGCACTTATTTTATTGAAGATAAATACAAATGCATATGTGCATCATAAGTATATTTCGAAGATGAGGAGGGATCCAATTATATCTTCTTTTTTTAACATATCATGACACCGTGTTTTTATAGGTCAATTTTGCGATTTCAAAATCCAAACAGTCGATCCGAACCGTTCAACATAATCACCATATTAAAATGTGCTTGGAGATCAAATTTTTACATTTTTTTGAATTTGTTTACTATTTATTAAGATGGTACAAAATCGCTGTTTTTCAATGGTTTGAAAACAACGATTTTGTAACCATCTTAATAAATAGTAAAAAAATTCAAAAAAATGTAAAAATTTGATCTCCAAGCACATTTTAATATGAGTGAGGCTATGGTACTTCGGCTAGTGTACTACGGCTCAATATGGTACTTTTTAAAATCCTAACGGTCGATCCGAACCGTTCAATGTGATATCCATATGAATATGTACTTGCAAACTAAATTTATATTTTTTCAAATTTTTTTAGATAGATAGAATTTTGATGGTACATAATTTGTATAAAACACTGAAAATTCTACCTATCTAAAAAAATAGTAAAAAAATTCGAAAAAATATAAAATTTAGTTTGCAAGTACATATTCATATGGATATCACATTGAACGGTTCGGATCGACCGTTAGAATTTTAAAAAGTACCATATTGAGCCGTAGTATACTAGCCATAGTACACTAGCCGAAATACCATAGCCTCACTCTTTTAATATATCCATCATGTTGAACGGTTTGGATCGACTATTTGGACTTTGAAAATGATAGATGTCAAAGTGTATCACAAAAAAAGATGTAATTTGATCCCTTCTCTTTGAAAATAGATACATTCAGCAAATTATCTCTTTGTAAACTGATACCAGTCGGTACCAATAATCTGTCTCTATATATTAGTACATTTTAGGTTCCAACTTCAAAAGATTTTATTAAAAAATAAAGTTCAATTTAAGTCATGACTTACGTCACAATATTCAACCAAACAAAAAGTAGCTTAAGTCATGATTTATTTTTTGGCCACAACCAAACATGTACAGTTTAGGCCGGCTTAACCAAACATCACCTTTGAGCTTAACTCCAAAACCTATCGGCTTGATTTCAAATTCAAAAGCGTTGAAACTGATCTATTTTACAAGTGATGTATTTACAGTCAGATTTATGTAATTTAGTATAAAGTCAAACGGTAAAAAATGATAAAAAATGAACGTATTAATATTAACTTATAAGTTTTTTTTTACCGCTTAACTTTATACTAAAGTAAGTCGAAAATTTATAAAGTTGACATATAAATGTATAACTCGTGAACTAAATTGGTTTCAACAATTTAATTTTGTTGTTTAAAATCATTTAAATAAAATTTGGAATTAAGCTTACTAAAAAACTTAATTAGCTTAAAAACGTTCTAAGTTCTATAAGAATCAGACAAACATTGGTAATACAAACGAGGGGAATATTCAAGGGCCTAATGGACAAAATCTTCACGACCCAAAACATAATAAATGTAAGATTATTTCATCAGAAAGCGCATCTGTTTTGTGGATTTTTGAGTTATTGGTTGGCTTAGATGGATTTTATTTTTCCCATCCTAGCTCCCAAGTTTTCTATTTGTTTACTGCTATGGCATTGATTTTCGTCTTTAAAAAATTTGAATTTATGCTTTTCATTTTCTCCCACTTTTATTTGTTTGCTGTTGTAATATGAGAAGTTCAGTTCTAACATTTGCTTCTCCTCTCCATCTTTCGAACTTTCTTATTGGATATGTACCGAGAGAAATCAACAGGGCTATGTTTGGATGACACAAGAATAGCAAGAATAGAGACTATTCTAAAATAGAAGCTATTCGGAATAGCAATGTGCATCAAAACAACACTTTTGCTATTCAGAATAGCTAGAATAACTGCTATTCTCTATTTCTTGTAAATGTTGAAATAACTACTATTCGGAAATGTGAAATGAGAGGAATTTTTTTTTTTTTTTTGAATTTCCACCAACACAATTCCGAAATGACAAATTTGATACCACTTTTCGCTATCTCCACGTCGTGACAATTCATTTGAGATCTCACTTGTCTATCTTTCTTCTTAATTAGTACATTGTTAACACTATTTTTTATTGGTTACAACTATTCATTATTTCACAAGTACAATCCAAACAACATTTTTACTAATCTGAATAGCACCATTTTCACACTAATATGAAAATCACTATTTTTTCTCCATTCTCATTTACTATTCTAAAATTTCTCTATTCTAGCTATTCTAACTCTCATCCAAACGTACTCCTGATAAATAATACAATTTGAGAATTGAAAAATTACCCCAACGACTATTCCTTTTATTGCGACAATCAGTGTTTTTACTCTTTTTAGTTGGTTTGAATATTCCTTTCGAATCTTATTCTTTTATATATATTTTTTTAATTAAAGAGCTCCGGTACACTCAATATCTTTGAGAATTAAATGTGCGTCTCTCCGAAGAATAACAAGGACTAATTCCACTACACTAAGCCTGAGGTGTTGTGATGCCTTTGTGATATTCTCTCTGTGGGTTTCTAAAACCACGACATGTCTGTGATTTTCATGGTTATGCTGATGTAATAAACCAAAAGCCTGAATTTATACTACCACAAAAATAGTAATTGCACTGTTAAAACACCAGTAAAGTACAAAAAGATTCACTAGTAAAGTACAAAGCACTAAATATAATATTTGCCCCTACAGCTTGCATTTCTTATTGAATTATAAGTAGGCATTCTGGCTTTATAAATATTCAACTTATTATTCTGATAAATAACTCTAGTTTTGAAAATTAACTCTAGAGGCTGCAAAACAATACAAGGAAGGGAAACTTGATCTTCCTCCTGTACTAAGCGTATGCGCGGAATTGATGGAACAGGTTGCTGTTTTCATCAAGATTATAAAATACAGTTTTCATGCGGTATGCGGAAGGCCACTGCATACCGCATATATGGTATACGGCCGCATATGCGGTTTTCATGCGGTACTTATATATGCAGATTTGAAAATGAGAATTCATATATATATAAACAAGTATGTGGTAGTATGTGGTAGTGTACGGTAATATGCAGTATGTGGTAATATGCGGTATCATACAAACAAGTATGCAGTAATAAGCGGTAATATGCGGTAAAAATATGCGGCCGAATATGTGACCGCATATGCGGAACTGCATATTAGACCGCATATTGATTTTCTATGCGGTTGCCAACTGCATACGCATATGCGGCCACATGAACCGCATTTTCTTACACTGGTTTTCATAGAATATGATGGCGTAAATTTTTTTCATAGTATAGATTATATTAGAGGCATTTGCTTCGGTGGACATAAGGACCTATTTGTAAAATGAACATATTTTCATTTTCAAAGTTCAAACAGTCGATCCGACCATTCAACATTATCTCCATATTAAAATATACTTGGAGGTCAAATTTTACATTTTTTTGAATTTTTTTTACTATTTATTAAGTATTTTACAAAAACTAGTCAAATTCAGACCATTGAATTTGTAAAATACTTAATAAATAGTAAAAAAATTCAAAAAAATGTAAAATTTGACCTCCAAGTACATTTTAATATGGAGATAATGTTGAACGGTCGGATCGACTGTTTGAACTTTGAAAATAAAAATATGTTCATTTTACAAATAGGTCCTTATGTCCACCGAAGCATCCCTCTATATTAGAATATAGAAACTTTGTCGAAAAATAAGCAATTTTCATGTTGAACACAAGCATCAAATTAAATCGACAACTACAAGTTGATCCTAAACCCACCAATATAAAAGCTATTTTCATTTCAATTTGCTTGGTTGAGTTTTTGGAAAACAGTAGCAGTGGTCGGTTTACTTCATATCGACGCTGGACGATTTGGAAGCAGAGGAAAAGATCTTTGAACGAAAAGAATTCCCTTTGAAGATGATTAAGGAATGTGTGTTACAAGATGCAAAGTTGTGGATGCAATACTGCTAGAAGCTGTTTGATCGATGTTTCTCTTTTTGTTTGTGGTCGTAATTGTAGTTTTTATTTTTTTGGTTTTTACTTTCTGTATTTGTAACTGACAGCCACTGCTAGTATTTTCAAAAAAAAAAAAAAAAAGTTTTGGAAAACAGGGTAGCAAAAGCATATTTTTGAATTATCTCTTTTTTTTCAATAACATTGGTAACGTTTTTGCCTTGTTAGAATTCTCAGCCAATCGTGTTAATATTTATGTTTGGATCTTTAATTTGTACTAATTTTTTTTCCTCCATTCCTATGTTTAGTCGAGGTGAGCTTTTCAACAAGATGCTTACAATCAAACCAAAGAAACCAAACATAGCAATGTAAAAAACCAATTCCCAAGGAGCAATATCATTAGTTCAACAAACAAATAAAATCAGAGTTCTGAATTGCATTATTTTATTTAATTGAAATTAAATCGGCCTTAGTCAGAAATACTAGAGCACATCTCAAACAAAAGGTTATGATATTTAATTATAGTTGGAGCTTTGGGCAAAATCTCATTCAAATTCAGTTGTAAACCATTTGATCTGTGTTAAAATTTACATGGATGGTTCAGATTTACGGAGTCATTCAGAGTTATTGAGTTTTAAACATGTTGACATGAATATTAAAGCAAATCAAACGGTAAGATCCGGCTTTGAATGAGATTATGTCCAAAGCCTTTTATCTTATACTTAGTAGTCTATTCTCCTTCCCAGAACCTTACATATACGATTAGAATATACAATATAACGCAATTTTGCCCTCAACAATAGATGTCAATAAAGATTAGGATTTTAGATCTACTAACACCTTGTTTGGATGGAGAGTAGAGAAAGGAAGGGGAGGTGAAAAATAAAAGAGAAATGAAATGGAATAGAAAGGAAGATTAACATATTTAACTTCTTTGTGTTTGGATGATTAATGAGGGAAAATAAATTTAATTTTTCTTTATGTCTTATTTCTTGTTTGATTGATTAAAATTTACAAGGTTAATGAAAAATTTGATGGTTGTTGTAGGTTTGTGATAAAAAACTTGTATGAGAATTATATAGATAAGATATAGAGTTGGACATTTGTGTTTTTTGTTCTAAAAATATTTGCAACAATTTTTTTTTCCATCCGTTACACTCCAAATCGGAAGGAAAACCGATTCTATTGATTATAATGATACAAGATTAAACATTTCACCTCCTGTATCCTTCACCTCCGACATAATTTTGTCAACCAAACACGATCGACGGAAAGTTTTCTTTTCTTTTCATTCCCTCCCTTCCTCTACTCTCCATCCAAACAAGGTGTAATTATCTTGTCTCAAGTTCTCACAGAGGTGGCGAAGCTCAGGTCATGCCTCCATCCAAGCTGTGAATTTGGTTTCTTGAGGAGATCCACGGTCCCTCCACCAATATGGCTTCGGATAAAAGTACCTCCCGCAGAATATCTAAATTAGGCATCATGGCATATTATTAGTAGTTCAGTGCCAATGGTGATATCAAGATTATACCTTTGTCACATTAACATTTAGTCATGTGAAAAATTGAGTGTAATTAAAGTATCACTGTATCAGGCAGGGATCATCCCTCATCCATACCATAGGGATTTCAATTATCACTACAACCTAATTTTGCTCAATCTGACACATTCTCCTAAATTTTCCTCTTCCCTCTTTGGCCAAATAAAAGTAAGAGAGGCAAAAAAAAATGAACAGTGAGGTACAGATGACTATGAGACTGTAAGCAATACTATCAAATGGAAAGCAAGATTAAAAACAGCGAGTTTCAGAAAAAGAAAATAAACCTTGAAAACATGAGGAGATTGCCAAAACTGAACCATGACGGCCCCTTACTCTTGCTTCCATCACCACATCCTCATGTTGAGATTGCTGCATTGATTTTACCTCATCCTGTTGTAAATAAAAGAACAGAGATAGCTAACAATTAGCAGGAGCTTTCGATGAACTTTTTTTTCATGCTTCATTTGTGATATTTTTTCTTTTTCTAGACAGACAGAGAGAGAGAGAGAGAGAGAGAGCGAGAGATAAAAATACAGGGAGGGTGAAGAAGCGGCCAGGGCCTAATCTGATGCTCCCCTCTATCTTGAAGGACATCTTTTGTCTCCCCCTGTCCACAGAATCCATCAAATGCATCGCTCCCCAGAAATGCTGAGAAAGCGATCAACTTGATATACCTCTCCAGGTACTCGGCCCCACGGCTCAGTGCAACCCTCCTGACACGTGGCTTCAAATGTTGTTGATTTATCAGCTTCAGATGCTGCAAGACAACCTCGCGTATGTTCTGCATTGCAGAGCATGGACCAGTATCCTCTGCGGAGTTAACCCCTGCAGAGTTGTGCGAAGCTTTTAATCTGATCCGTTCGTTTTGATCGGACGGACCAGATCAGATTTTATCGGAAGGAGAATTTTGTTTTTTTGTTTTCAATTTGGGTTTCAATAGAATCTGGTTCATCCGATCAAAACGAACAGATCAGATTAAAAGCTCCGCACGACTCCGCAGGGGTTAAACTCCGCAGAGGATATGAATTCTGCAGAGCATTGGTTGACGATGACATCCAGCACCTTCAGCACTCTATCCCATTGTCAAGCCCTATTAGATGGAATCAGAGTAGGTTTGATGCCCATCGGACCTACCTTGGTTCGATAGGTGTGATGACCATTTGATCTGCATCAAGATTCGTGTGCTATGTATCAAAATTCGTGCAAGTCTGTATCAATTTCGTGCACATAGATCTTGATGCTAATCGTACGGTCCTAGAGCTAATTGAACCTAAATGTAGGTCCGATGCCCATCGGACCTACTCCTATCTCCTATTAGATACCTACCTACTCCATACTTCCTAAATATAAAACTATAAAGATTGAAATAAAGTATAAACGCGAAACAAATTAATAAATCGTTACTTATGATTCAATTTTGATACCATATTATTCATCCAATCATTCCTACACATATTGCTATGTTTTACAAATTAAACTAATTAATTCATAAAAAATATTAGAATTATCGCGAGTATTTAAAATAATATTTTATCAATTACAATGTTGGATTCGGATAGGTATTAAATCGGATATAAAAATATTGATACTATAATCGAAGCAAAGCTAGGATGCGATGTACTCACCAAGAGATTTTGATGAGCACAACTCTAAAAATACATCGGATCGGCTTCAAACGACGAATCCAAATCGTTGAAATCCATGTACTTCATAAGTGATGCATGTACATACAAAATTTTCAAAATGTAGAATTCATTTGTTACAAGGTCAAGCGGTTAAAGAAATGAACCTTTTATAAGTTATTTTATAAGTTGTTTTATATATTTATTTTTCATCATTTATTTGACCCTTGACTTTATAGCAATAAATTCGAAAATTTCAAAATTTTAGATGTACATGCATAATTCATGAAGTACATGGATTTCAACGGTTTGAATTTGCTGTTTGAAACCGATCAGATATACTTTTAGAGTTGTGTTCACCAAATCTTCTTGGTGAGCACATCACACTCTAACTTTGCTCCTATAATTGTATCCATAGTAAAATTGATTATGTTTTAAATCATATTCCATCTAAGATTCAGTTCGTTCGTGATCGCTTAAAGTAGCAATGTACATATCATTTTCTGCAACAGTTCCCTTTACATATCATGGCAATGTAATTTTGAGTTTTGAGTCATTGTGATAAATAAATTATTCGGGTCTGTTCGTTGAGATCAAAAGTTCATAAATTGAGAATAATTCGGATATAATTCGGAAATGATTCGGTACCACAAGGAAGCCAAAAGAAATATTTTTTTTCTTATTTTATTCGCAAATAATATATGATTCGCATAATATGTTTTTTCGCATTTTATTTGGTGTTCAGTTCGGAAACGTTAAACAAACATTTTATTCACAAATTATTCGCGAATAAAACACGTACTTTACTATGCTTCTGACCCGTAATAGTATCAAAATTCACTCGTTGCATGGAAGATCGCACAAATTGGGCTGCCAAAAGTTCGAGAGAGAAGTCATTGATCTGAACCGTTAGATATACAGGTCCTGTCCGGATCACGAATGTAATCTGACGGTTGTGATTTCACCTGAGGTAAAAGCTCTTTTCTACCCTTGCTCTCTACCAAGAATAAAGGTACAGTTATTCTTCTGCGGTGCTGTGGTTTAGTGCTGGATTGCTCGTTCAAGGAATACTTGGCTGCACATCCTCTTCACTTCAACGGGTTTGGTGAAATTTTGTAAAAATAGGGCAGGATCACATTCAAGGAAATATCAAGCTGATGTGGTTGCCTTGAGTAATTTTCATAGTTCCTTTCCTTTTATCAATGATATTAAATAACTTAATTTTGGCACATTTTTATGTTTTGTCGCCATGAACATTTCGAATGTACTTTTAGAAACGCAAGCAAGTCAACCAAAAATAAAAAAGAAAGAAAATCCAAACAGCAGTATATGAAAAACGGGTAACTATACAAAAGCATAGACTAGATCACATCTCTAATGAAATATTTATTGGTTTATTTACATATTCTCTTTGATAAGCCATAGACATACTATTAGAATATACAACAGAATGCAATTTGCTGCAATATGCCTAGTTTTTTTTTTTTTCATGTTAGTAAAAAAGGGCGTCAGTAGGCCAAAAAAACTTGAGACCTATTATTTATCAAGTCTCAAGTTATCACAGAGGTGGCCAAGCTCAGGTCGTGCTTTCATCCATGCTGTGAATTTGGTTTCTCTAGGAGATACGCTGTAGAGGTACGACCGGTATGTTATCAGATAGAAGTACCTCCTGCAGAATATTAAAAAAAAATTATATATTTTGATAAATTATCGATTTCAATGGTAGAATCAAAATTTTAGTCACTAGATATTATGCTAATATTTATTTTTTGTCCCACTAACAATTTTTTTTTTGAAAGAAGTGGACTATGCCACCGATTTCTATTATAAGAAACCATTACAAAGTTCACTGGTCCCAGTGGTACCATGTACAAAGTAAGCAAACCATACTGATATTTAACAAAATACCGAAGTAACAAACCAAAAAGAAACAGTACTAGAACCCTATTACCTCCATCATTAGTACATCCAGCTACCACATAGAAAACATAAAAACAGCTCCTAAAAAGATCCCGTATCACCAATATACCAAAATATGCAAAAGAGACCCTGTAAACTAAGAAATCTCATAACTCTGCGAGCTGAAGCTACTATCAGTCTTCAGTAGAACTAGCATCACCACCACTAACAATATATATGTCTAATTGCAGTATCAAGCAAGTACCATCCCAGATATATCCAACACAGGTTCATATTATCACTATAACATAATTTTGCCTCTACTTGACACAGTTAGGCCAACAAAATTAATGATCAACCACCAAGATGACAGTAAGAAGCAGAAAATGGTTTAAGTTGGCCAAACAGATGGTCCATATGAAACAAATACCACATTGGCCGTACATTATGGTAGTGGACCATACACATTTTTGCAATAGGGAAGAAGGTATTGACTAACCTCAGAGCCTTGATGCCCATATCCATGAGGTATGACCGGGCCTCGTCATCATGGCTATTGCACTTCTCCAGTGCCTTCTTATACTGGAGAATGTCATCCCTCAAGTGTCCAGCACCCCCACATCTACGAAGCACATGATTAAAAAAAGTTTCTATCAGATATAACAATGAAGAATTACAACAAAATGGCAACTATTAGTTATCATAAAGCTTACTTTCTATTTCATCCAATACAAGGGTATGAAAACTGTTATCTAGTTTTCATACATGACCGGTGTGGCACCAGTTCCTCAAACCTTGGGACTATGGACTAAATCAGCAATAGTCAACTAACCCTTAATTGTGTAATTCAGGATCAACTGTGATTTGTGAACACTCCAGACCCAATAAACCCACAACTCCCAAGTAAGCACCAGTTCAACGGAGTCATCCTCCAATTATTACATAGGATATACAATAACCGGAAAGCAAAACTAATTCAATTACTTGACCAAACGGGGAAAAAAGGCACCTGTCAATTATGGAGTCGACCTCTACTTTGCTCTCGGGGCCATAGACCAAGACCCTGGTGAGGCTCAGAATATCCCGGTAGTCACCTTGTCTGAAACCGGCAGCATCTTTGTTATCATCAGATTGATTCTCACAGGCCAGACTGGTTTCTGCAGCCTGTGAGGTTGACACAAAATGTGTCTCTGCGGTGTGCTCAGTCTCAAACTTTCCATCAGCGTCAAGCCCGAGACAACTGATAGCCATCGCGTAGGCCACCCCGCCATAACCTGTGTGCGAAATATATAGATATCTCGCACCCCTACATGCATGTATATAGTACAATTAGCAGAGTTTCATGACTTAAATTAGAAAATTAATCAAGTGACGGTGATTTTAGTATTTCCCTTAATTTTTTTCTCTTCGATAGTCCTATGGAATGTTCTAACACCGTAAGCAAAACAGAATTTCATTCAAGCTTAAATGGGTGCAGGTGCAAAAAGATGGATCTAGTTTCCTGTGCTGATAACCACTAGTGTATTTTAGCAAATATTAATTGGCTTAAGTAGCCTTATGTCTAGTGGATAAGGGGATAACTCTTATCAACACTCTCGCAAGGGATAAGAGCTATCCCCTTATCCCTCAACTTTCTCCCGTCCCCAACAACATGACCTTTAAGGTTTTAAAGAAGGCTTAAGAAGAATGATTTTGTCAAAACTATAGTAAAATTCCTATAATGGGCTTTACTTGTAATATACCACACAGGTCTTCTGTACAAGCATGGAATGATATGGTTAGCAAGGACATACCCGAGCAAGCAAGAATGGATGGCATCTACATCAGAAGCCACTGCCTCCCGTTCTCTGGTCAGAGGAATTCTCTTGTACTCAATGTCGAAGCCTTCCTCTTTCAGATCAGAAAATACTTCTGAAGGCGTCTTGACATTGTCCAAAGAAATGTCCTCCCAGTAACCAATTACGCTCGATTTGTTTGAGGCTGTGCTAATCACCTCCCGATGCAAGAGCATCTGGCCTCCTGACTGGGAGACTTCCGAGATGATGTCTTCCTTCATCCTGGTCTCCATGTGCTCGACCTGAAAAAATTATAGAAACAAGCAAATTTGGTTATTGAATCTTTTTCATAAGACTGTTATAATGGGCAGTGAAGCAGTGGAGATAAATTAGGAACAAATTAGTCAGTCAATACTCATAGGTGAGTCACTAGAGTCCTATGGAGGATAAATCTTGCTGTACACTTGATTCACACACACTCAAATTTAGGTCCAGCTTGGCCTGACAATAATCTAACTCAAAACAACCAAAAAATATTGAAAAATCAATGACTGAAGCAAACACTGACCACAAATCAGGTTTGATGGAAGCACAAATCAGATCTAAAATAGAAGTAAACATGAATGCTGAATCAGGTTGAACCTGGCCAAAACCAGATCTGAAATTGATGCAATCAGTAACCTGAAATCAGGTTGATCCAAACCCAAACTAGATCTAAAATTCCAACTTGGTCCAATGCAACTTGAAAAAGAAAAAACAAATAACATCTGATACCAAGGATACCCTTCCAAAGAAGTGGTCAACCAAGACTGAGACACCATGATGACTGATATTACCCTTGAATATAGAGTTCAATAGATAATACCATGGATATTGTTCTGGGAGATGGTGTCCATGATTACTGTATATGAAGAGATTCTACAATTTGAGGTTTGAAAAGGTAACTATTAATTCCATCTTCCTCCGTTGTAAGGTAACAAAAAACTTACCAACTGATGCAAAAAGAGTCTCAGATTTTGGTACCATACTGGTAAGCACCAGTATATATATGGTGCTGACTCGCACCGGCCCATCAATATTTGACCAGGAGTTGTAGCAGTCAGCTCCTAATTCACCCTTTGTGCAATTGCACACATCTACTTGACACGAATAACAAAATCAAAGGCGGCTAGGGTTTAAAAAATTAAGGTTCCTCTTTTCTCGTTTTTCTTTTTTTCTGCCGACTCTCTCACACCATACCCATCTTTGTTTCGTTACTATCTAGGGTGAGTGAGGCTATGGTGCTATGCATAGCACCAATGGCTAGTGTACTATGGCTCAATATGGTACTTTTTAAAATCCTAACGGTCGATCCGACCGTTCAATGTGATATCCATATGAATAAGTACTTGCAAACTAAATTTTTTATTTTTTCGAATTTTTTTACTATTTTTTTAGATAGGTAGAAAAATCAGTGTTTTTTGAAAATTCTGGACCATCAAAATTCTACCTATCTGAAAAAATAGTAAAAAAATTCAAAAAAATATAAAATTTAGTTTGCAAGTACATATTCATATGGTTATCACATTGAACGGTCGGATTGACCGTTAGGATTTTAAAAAGTACCATATTGAGCCGTAGTACACTAGCCATCCGTGCTATGCATAGCACCATAGCCTCACTCATCTAGGGTTGTTCTGAAAAAGGTCTTCCTGCCTCTTTATGTTATTTTTTAGAGTTCTGATGCAGTACACCCAACATTGCCCCCACTGTGCCCCTGGTGCTGTCAAGGATAAAATTTCCTATTTTCTTGAATACGCTGGCAGCGTTACCTTTGACACCAGACCTAAGTTTTGCACCAAGCTTTGGTTGGTGGTGAACCGGAGGGGGTAATGCAGGGGGCATTATATATTTTCCCTTTCTATGGGTTACAGGTTTACAGCTGTCTTTGCATGGCCTCTACCCCAATCTTCTTTGTCTTTTGCCTGACAACCTTGTGTGCCAATCAAAAAACTATCCAAAACTTTGAGCTTATGGACCGAATTTAATTCCGCGTTAAGTTAGGGGAAAAAATACAAAACTGTAATCCCTTTATCTATGGCTGGTTGTCTAATTAGATTTTATCAACCAGCCCATCCTAACACAGCCTGTTATTTATTTAGTATTGATGATACTATGCATATTCCTAACCCAGCCTAATCCATGACCAAAAAGTAGATAAAGAAAAAACCTACACATTGGTCACTGGAATAGATAAGTAACTGACAATGAACCATGTTAACAGAAGTTTCCTAACCCGTATCAAAAAAATTAAAAAGAAAAAATAAGGAAACCATGTAGATACTGAAGTATGAACCTTTCTAACTTTTGCCAAAGATCACAGAATTCCTTCCTTTTTTTCCCCTTCTATGAGTAGTTATGAAAGAAGGGTAGAATAACTAATATTTCAAAAAATTCCGAGGGATTACCATGCCTTTCAAGGGCATATGAGATATTTCTAGCTTCACAGGATTTCCAGGATAATTGAAGTCTTGTAGGGGTAAAAATAAAGAAAAAGAAACTGTATGTATTTAAGGCCATACAACCAGGTCGAAGGAAAGAAAGCTCACCAAGGGACCAGTGATGCCAACATGCTTGAGAGTATCGACGGGCTGATCTAGTTCTCTCAGAACAAAAGGCGTCCCGTTAATGTATACAACTGCTTCCTCTTTGAGGTCTGTGATCACAACCTTTTGCTTTACTGTCTTGTCTTTGGCGCCTAAATAAGTTAGTACTTCTCTTGCACCTTCTATTGTTGGAGTTGCTGTGCTATATATTGGGTACCCGTCCACCTATATTAACCATAGGTTCCATACCAAGTGTTAGTGATAGCAGTGAATATTTAGTTTATATTGATAGCATTGAATATTTAAACCTAAACTATTCTAGGGTATCAGCAAATAGAACACAGTAAATGAAATTCTCTTAGGTACAAAATCACTCTCGAGTATCATCTGGTCCAGCATATTCTCTTTATCTAGCTAAATGTGAAGCTGAAATGCTTTTACACAGGGCCTGACTGGTACAGAGTAGCATAGTTATCAGTATAGAACGGGTAACTTTCCTCTTCCCACTTTGGCCAGATAAAATTAAGAGAAGTAAAACAAAATAGAAAAGGTACTTTAAGCTCAGTGAGGTACAGATGAGGATGAGATGGCAAGCAATACCCTGAAAGTTAGATTAAAAAGTAAAAACAGTGAACTTCAGAAGAAAAAAAAAACCTTGAAAACATGAGGCGTCCCGTGAAATTGCATGGAGGTGGATTCTTTCTGCCCAGGGAAAAAATACATCTTGAGTATAGATCCCTTTCCCAAAACTGAACCATGACGAGCCCTAACTCTTGCTTCCATCACCACATCCTCATGTTGAGATTGCTGCATTGATTTTGCCTCATCCTGTTGCAAATAAAAAAACATAAGCTAACAATTAGCAGGAGCTTTTGATAAGCTTGTTTTTTTTTCATGCTTCATTTGTGATTTTTTTTCTAGAGAGAGAGAGAGGTTACAGGGAGGGTGAAAAACCGGCCAGGGCGTAATCTGATGCTCCATTTCATTGCCTGGATCTCAGGCCGCTGATGCAGCCATGTCTTGAAGGACATTTTCGTCTCCCCCTGCCCACAGAACCCATCAAATGCATCGCTCCCCAGATATGCTGAGAAAGCGATCAACTTGACATACCTCTCCAGGTACTCAGCCCCACGGCTCAGTGCAACCCTCCTGACACGAGGCTCCAAACGTTGTTGATTTATCAGCTTCAGATACTGCAAGACAGCCTCCCGAATGTTCTGTAAGGCAGAGCATCTGTCGATGATGGCATCCAGCACCTGCCGGCACTCTATCCCATTGTCAAGCAGTCTTGTGATCTTCCTCAATAGAAGTATGTCGTCAATTCCAAATGGGTGATGGTGGCTCTGGTGGCTGGCATGTTCTTGTGATACGCTTAATTTTGTGTCGGGGGACCCGGTATCTGATTCTTCATCCTCGTTCCTGCGGATGGCTTCTTCTCCACTTGATGAACTCCCAACATCTCGTTCTTCTGGATGGAAGTCACCAGTTATTTCCATCTTGATAGGTCTCCCGTGATCTATTCTTAGTTTCAGCAAACATGCAATCACCGTCCCTGTGGTTGTTCTACCACGACCCATCTGTACAACAATAAGGAAAAAAAATGAATGCTGCTTAATAATATTTCATGGTTGTTCTTAAGTTTTCATCAAGTTAAATGCATCAAGCCAATACTTAAACAGGAAAGATATGATATGTTATTTTAAACCATATGTTTTATCAGAAATAGCATTTGCTCTATTGTGATGTCCCCATTTGTTTCTAACAGTGAGATTATTTAGTTGTCACATTTTTCTTTCAAAGATCTCAACAACGAAACAACAAATTATCACAAGACATACATGGCTACTAAATACGGAAATATCAAACAGTTAAAGAGAGACCATAAACCCACAAACCTGGCAATTAAAGACGAATACTGCATCCTTCGGGGCTGAGGCAACATTAAGAGCAATGGTATCGAAGTCTGAGCTTTTGGGTGCTTTACCATCAGTTATGGGCACACGTGCATACTTCACTGGGAGACCAGCCGATTCCAAACCTTTGTACACCTCAAGAGGTGTCTGGACTGATTCCCTTTTGACATGTTCCCATGAATCACAAATCTTACCACCATCTGTCTCATGTACCACCATTATGGCCCCGCCATACCTTTCAGCTTCACGCAAGATATCCTCCTTTAGTCGGGCTTCCATTTTTTTCGACTCTCTCTCGCCCAATTCCCTGACATCACCAAAACATATTTTACTGTTACTTATTTGAATAATAGATCTTATTATGTAAAGCATAGGAATGGGAAAAATAAGAAAGAAGGGTATCTTCTTGGAAGGTACGCACGGGACTATAATACCCTAACAGATCCTAAATAAGTAAAACATGTATCACAACTCCTACAATCTCAAAGTTTCATACGAACTTATATTCATAACGGATACATATAAGTATGTTTATTAACAGAAAAGCTAGAAATTTCCATTGAGGGAACAAAAGAAATACTAACTGTATACTCGAGCATATTTTTATATGGCCTCTCGACCTCGCGAAGCACAAAAGGCTTGCCATTAATATAGACAACTGGTTCTTCTCTCATGTTATGCCAAAGGACTGGCCTCCCCCCCTTGCTACAGCTGATCCTCTTGATAACTGTGTGAATACCATCAACTGTGGGGTTTGCAACACCATACACAGGAAACCCAGGAATTTCTCGAAAATTAGGGGCGCCTTCAACTAGCTCAGGCAGGTTGAGGTTCTGACAGCCTGGGCAGTGATCGCTTTTAAGAACAGTCTGACTGCCAAGCACCTCCCCATTTCTCATGGCTGCAACTGTGCTCATATCATAAGGACGACTGACACCATCCGGATGACTTGGCTCTGTCGATTTTGCATGAGAATGTTTCGAGCTTGAGTATCCCAATGCACCCACTGGATCTCTCCTTAGCAATCTGCATTTAGTACAGTAGTTACTCTATATTTGAGAACCAAGACAAGTAGAATGAGACTTTGCCAAAATTAACTACACTAAGTTTCAAAATCTTGCTTCACAGCGCCCTTACTAATTTCAATTCTAACACAATTTGTTTTTGAAATTAGGGCTTTTGTTAACCCCAATATCCATTTCTTGTTAGATGCATCTTGGGGAATTGAACCTGCATCTCTCTGTAGCGAGGTCCATCACCATATGTGCTAGGCCTACTGTTCAGTTCTAACATACTTATATTTGGGTTCACAAAATTACATACAAATTTTGCATTTTTAAATAGTCAGAAGTTTTAAAATTGCCATAAATATTATTGTATATTCATATGAATTCCCTTTATATTTACCTTTTGCAAATTAAGATCTTCCTATATTCTCATTCTATGGAAAATAGAATCAACAACTTCTAACATATGTGAGGTTACAATCGTCCCAGGCAATACAATTTTGAAATAATCATTCTTTTCTTAGTCCTATTTTAAATTAATTTTGAAGAGGTTATCTACGCAAAAAAAACACACGGCATCATTACAAAAGGAGGCCAAACCAGACTGCAGATAATTACTTGCTAAAATCATCAGGGCCAAGCTTGTAGATGTGCAAGTGACACAACCGGCATGACATAACTTTGTATTAGATCAAGAAGATCAATTATTGTAATAAGAAGGATAATTATCTTTACTTAGTCTTTTAAAAAAACAAAGCGATAAGTAAAAACTGATATGAACCCCTGTGACCCGACCCAAAACCCAGACCTGAACCCAACCCAACCCAACCCAACCCAACCCGATAAATATATACCTGCGGAGGATGCTGTAAAGTTCAGGTCTGGCCTTCATCCAGTCAGAGAAAGAACTTTTGCAAGAGGAAGCAGATCGTAATGCTGAGCTTTCGGTGTGGATATAGATCGCAAAGCAAATAAGGAAGTAGTATCGCTCCAAGTATTCCACAAAAAAGGAAAGTGATGCCGCTCTCTTCATTTCATCTGGTTGCCTCAGGATGCTATTGCGGTATGTTGCAATCGCCTCTCTTAGGTTCTGTTAAAAGACAAAAATTCAGTAAAAATCAAAAGAGTTAAATTGGTTCAATCCAGTATTAATTGATGTCAAGACTGGTTATGCATGGCAGAACTTGGAAGCGATGAGATAGCGGTCTATTTTTTCTGAGTAAAATAAATTGCCAAAAAAAATTCTTGACCTTAAAATGTTACACTCTATCACTTCATTTTGGAAAACCTAACGAAACATTCAATGAATTTTTAACCAGATAGTTGCAATACAAAGTCCAATACAAATCAGCCTCACATAATTATGAAACAAAAAGAAAAAACAAACTATTCTACAATCAACATTTTCTTAGGATCGCTTTATTCTCATAACAAACTTGCTATATATGACAATAAACTACAAGCAATTTGATATTTTATGATTTGTCAAAATAAATATGAACACATTTGTTGAAATATCATTTTTGTTTTTCATTTGAATAACAAAAATTTCTCTACTGTCATCAATTTCCTGTTTTAACTGCTAATGAGAATAATATGCGAACCATCTTGGTGATCACCAACTAACCTTCAAACAAAAAATATTCAATCAATCTGGTTTTATCATATACATAAGCATCTCTATATAGTTTTTTATTGTGTTTGGAAAACTGTGTATTTTTGTGCAGCTTTAGAACTGATTTCCTGATGTTTTGTAACTATAACTGATGTACTGCTGGCTGAGTTATAAATTCCTGCTTTAGGTACTTGGTCGTTCTGATTTCTAATAGAAATCAGTGGAATTAATTCTGCTACTTTTCAAAAAAATATATATACATAAGCATCACACTTGCCATGTAATCTTATGGTTCTACATCAAATTGTGCAATACGACTCAATTCTGTATCCCAACAATCCTTCATAGAATACTACTCTGACAAATCTAAACACAAACCTATCTTGGGTGTCAATTCAAGATTACTACCCGTGACAATCTATTCAGAAAGAAATGCTGGCTACCTTACCTGCATTGAATCGCATTTGTCGATAACTTTATCCACTTGCCTCTTACACTCAACACCTCCCTGTCATAAGAACACAGGCCAACATTAAAAATGAAAAAAAAAAATAATGAAATGAAGCCAACCATATATAGGTAATAGAAGGTGACAATGAAGCAATGAAAATTTGATGCTCATGCACTGGCCATCCAAATTTCTACCTGTATATAAACCACTTGAATTTCAAGTCATATAAAATCAAACATATAGCAAACTATTTCCCACTTGTTTACCAGAAACAGAATTCAACCAAAATACATTATACAAGATTTCAAAGATTTATACATATGAGAAAACAAATTTTTCCTTCATATTCCTAAGCCGACTTAAAACGATCTGGATCTAACACAAATGGATTGGATCCAAGCTTAAATTTAGCAATACAGTCAGTAACTAACGCTGTCGTATTAGATGTTTTTCTTTTTACCTCAAGAACACGAACCAGACTTCTAATAACAGAATACTCGCCCCTGCGTATTGCTTCTTCCGAGTCTGGAGTGTTGTCTGGCACATAATTTGCAGTTGCAAAAACTTGTCCAATGGAGCTTGTCCTTGGAATGCCTATGATTTACATACAAAAATACTATACCAATCAATACATTGCAAAATATGAATTTAGTCTGAAAACACATATATGTTGTCATTTGGTAGATATAATTAGGTACACACTAATTTGTTAATTGATATCATGTAAAGGAACACTATATATTTGTTACAATGATGGTGCAATTTTTAGTAAAAGATATAATTATTCTCCAAATCCAAGAAAAGTAACATTTCTTGAAATCCCAGTAAATCCAAAAGCAAACATCCTCCAAGAGTCCAACCCCGTCAGATCCAAATCAGGGGAAACCAACCCGCAAATGTGCAGGCCGGTTACAAACGTACAGGTACAAGCAGGAGCAGAGCCAAACTTTCGAACTATGGGGGTCAAATACATATGGGGGTCAATCATATAAAATTTTCCTTCGAAAAATTGGGGGTCAATTATACAGTACCGTGATATTTTACTCTAAATTATATATAAATACAACTTTTTTTGAAAAAAAAAAAAATGGGGGTCAATTGACCCCCATACTTCCAATGTAAATCCGCCTCTGGGTACAAGTGAAACCTGACCTAATTGGTTGATACAACTGTCTGCAGCAAGGAATATCAAACCTGACTTCCGCAAACTTTGGGCCATAACCAGTTTTTAACCAAATCACTTGATAAGAAAGGGAAAACTAACCTGATATGCCAATCCGGTTCATGTAGACCAAGGTAGCTATGACCATACCAGTTGTTGTTCTTCCTCTTCCCATCTGACAGTTAAAGACAATTTCTGTGTCTATGCTGACCTGAGATATTTTTTGTACCTGTTTGCAATAAAATGCACGATATATATTATACAAGCCAACAAATTCCCAGACTTATGGCAAGTGGGCCCGTTCGGCAACATGTGGAATAGTGAAAGAATAGAAGAAAAGTGGAATTTGGAATAGCTTTCTATTTCATACTATTCCGGTTGTGTTTGGTTGATGGTGGAAGAGTGGAAGAGTATGGTAAACGAGCCAATTCCATCTCCTGAAAAAGGCCAATTCCTCTATTCCACCATCCCTGTGGAATAGAGAATTGACTCGTAGAGGAATAGAGGAGGGACCAAAGTGTAATAAGTAAGGGTTTGACTGCAAATGTTCAAACCCACTTCCACTTTTCCCATTTTCACAATTCCACTCAATTATTTTCTTGTTCAGCGGGAATAAAACCTCTATTCCCCTTTTCCACACTTGCCGAACATGCCAAAAACAGGATGCATCTTACATTGATAAATTACCAAAAATAAAGTAGTATCTCTAAGAAGAAAATTTATGTTTTTTTTAGACAATGAATATAATATTATTGGATACGAGTAGCGAGAAAAACATACTAGGTCGTCAAAATCTATTTCTTTTGGGGACTTCTCATCAGTGATGGGAACGCGCTCATACTCCACAAGGTACCCTTCCTGCTTTAACTCCTCGTACACCTAAACAGAAAATTCACTTAATGTCACAAATGTAAATCCACCCACCCACTGTATGCACACAGACTTCGGCGTAAGTTTGCCAAATTTAACCAAACTTGGCACCACGGCTTTTGTGTGTGTGGGGGGGGGGGGGGGTCAGGGTAAGAAAAAGATAATGTTTCTGGGTTTGGCAATTCTAAAAAACAAATTGGGTAGGTCTGCATTCAAATATTTCTTATTCTGGCTTCCATGTTTTACCATCTTGGGAACAAGATTAGGAGGAAATTTGAAATATTAAAAAATTTCTACTGGTGTCATACTAAAGAACTCTAAAATGCATAGTAAACACTAGCATTGTTCATTGTTCAACAGAAGTCAATAGAAAAGGGCTTAAAAAGCAGTTGGCCACAAGTTTCAAAACTCGGGAAGAATAATTTGAGCAGATCTACTATATTGTTTTTCAAGTTTAGTCATTCAAAGACCAATGCACCATTTGAAGACAATAATATTTCATAGAGAGAGTATCTATGAAAAGAAAACTACCTCCACCGGGGTCTTAATAGAATCCACTTCAACCGTCTCCCACTGGTCGACCATCTGACCATTTGGCAGTTCATCAGTTACAAGTATCTTATTCCTGTATCTGTTTATGTTGGATTTTTAAAAATTAAATGAGATACTTCAACTATTGGCTAAAAAGGTTGATAGACAAGAGACGGGTCAAATATCGCAACCAAGGCTTGCGATGCAATATCTATCCATATACACACAGTTAAGTATTTATTGGAATACAAATGTGGATGTGTTCTTTCATATTACACTTTTGAAAAAAAGAATAGGACCCATACCAGATCTGGGCAGTTCATGGTCCACTAACCTAACAGATATGACCCGTGATGACACGCAGCTAAACCAATAGCTCAGACTAAGCTGGGTTTCGTCAGGTCTACAGCTAAGAAATTTCTGAATTTCCATAACTCAAAAGTCTAAATCTTAAATATTTTGAACCCGTTGTGAAATTTATTTACACAACAACCAAGGAATGCGCACACTTCAGTCAAAACTGTCTCGTATCATCATGCACGCACTTCTTGGGTCCATAAAGAAAGAGGTTATTTGATATGAGCCCTGCTCATCTGTTCCAAAAATGTAAAAACAATGAGGGGACCACAAGGTTGTGTCTTAGTGGACAGTGGTTGGCTGGAAAACATCGACAAAGACCACAAGGTATTATGTGGATTTAGCTAAGAAGTTAAACCAGACTTGTTAAATTCAATTTATTTGTTCTGGGTCCTTGAGTATCTGACGGACTTGATAAGAAAGGAGACACAAAAGCACTCGTATAGATAAATTTCTGAGAAGAAACTCAGATGGCTAACAATGTTAGCGGTCCAAGCATGTAGGAGCTTTCATGGTGTTGGTAGATTTAAATCGTTTGTTCCTCGGTTTTAAAATCTGAAATTCTAACTTCTAAATTACTAAAAGTTTATAAAAATTGCCAGTTGAGTTAAGATCAACATTATCAACTCATTTTTTTACTATAGACTGCATACCTTGATGCTTCAACAAGGATGTCTTCCTTTAGACGAAATTCCATCTGTTCAACTCTCTCTCTGTTAATTCCCTGTTTCCACAAAAACACCTCAATCACTATTTTACATGTCATATATACAAAATGGACTTAAGTTACACTCCTTTTGTGAAATCAGGTCTCAATCAATTCAAACATTCAGAAAATTTTGTGCAAATTAATTATTAATTAACTTCCTGATGGAAAAAGGTCAATGGCAATAATTGGCATTTAACGAAGTACACAAGAACATATACTTTAACAGGAATCTATTTTATTAATTAACAAGGAAGTACATATCATTATTATTACATTATACATTTGAATAAAAGAAAACACACACACACACACACACGCATGAAATTTCCATGTATTATATTATTTTGCATTTGTAGCAGAAGAGAAACAAATAAATAAATGGTTACTCTTGATATTGCTTTTCTTGGATAGAGTCACATTAATGAATATCCGCTAAAATAAAAATATCAGTCAACTCAAATTGTTAATAGCTATTAAAGCCACTAACCTTCAAAAAAAAAAAATATCAGTCAACTATTTTAAAATAAGCATGAGCAAGACTTCAACAGATTGCAAACTCTATCAGAAAAGACATTTTATCAGCCCTGGAGAAGAATCAATTGAGTAGCAGATTGCTTGAAAAGACTGAATACTAATTAATCTCAAAATCGAAAAGGGTTAATCGACGGACCGTATACTCAAGATTGGAGAAAGGCCTTCCAATATCTCGTAAAACAAAAGGCCGTCCGTTGATGTATATAACCTATTCAGAGGACAAAAATAACATCAGGAAATAATCAATAAAGTTCCATATTTGTTTCAACAGACTTGGAAATAGACAAGTCCCCCAGAAAGTGCCCATACATTACTTCAGACTGACCTTGTACGGTCATGGTCCATCTCTAATTTGGTGCCAGTGGATTCTATACATAAAAAAAAGCTTGAGGTCTTCTTCCAAAGTTATGCCAGGTACGACTACAAAAACAAATGTGGATATCCAGCCCAGCTGCCGGTTTGGTACTTGAAGCTCTGACTGTACTCTTACACAGTATAAGTCAATGGAAAAAATTAACACAACCTACCGGTTCTTCTCTGAGGTTGTTCCAAAGGACGTGCGCCTGTAAGGCTCCACTTTTATGTGCACCTATATGGTTTAGCACATTCCTTATACCATCCATTGTTGGGATTGCCACACCATGAACATGTAGCGATCCAGCCTGAACAATTAATACCACAAAAAATCAGGGAAACTATTAGTACCTATTGTTGAATCTAGAATAATAACCATTGTTATTTTTAAACATATAGTTTGTGTTGGTGTTAACTTCCAGGGACATATCTTTGGATGAACTTCACTTTTGTTTACTTTAAAAAACGATACTTCCCTTCTGTAAGTCATGTGCTCAAATATTATGTTTGACTGATCAACAGCTGCAATCTGAGATAAGCAAGGGTGTATCTATCATGCCTCAAAAGAAATAGAGGCACATTAAGTCAATTGATAGAAGCTTTTCAAATCCACACCTACATTTAACTTATTAATTATGAGGGTTCAAAGTGAAAAGGTTAAAGATTGAACAATTTCAAATTGAAAATAAATAGGTTGAAATAACTACCCATCATAAAAATATTCAATCTTTAGTCATACCACATTAATTATAACATGACAACAAGATGTTATCCATGGCAAATATTATGCAACTTCCAAAACTAATTCAAGCAAACACTAAAGTGAAGTGGTGCCTGGTCTTAGAAATGTTTCCAAGTTGATATGTAAATACAACTGAGCAGCAAAACATCCAATTTAAATTATGATGAAAGTTAAATTTGACAAGCTATTGGTTTCAATATCCAAATTTTCAAAACAATTTGAGATATATGTGCACCTACGAATAAATTTGGATTCCAATTGTCAAAAATACTAGCTAGGAGCTGCTGACATGACAATACCCGGTGCTGACAACCCACTTTATTTTCTTTTTCCATTTTTGTTAGTACGTAACTGATACCCATTGTAACAAAATCAATTAAAGATAATCCAGATTGTCCTGCTGTTAGTACTCGGACTGAGAGAGAGGGAGAGAGAGAGAAGAAACAAGGTGTTACCTGTCTGTAATTGGGCGCGCCTTCAATTTGGGGAAAGAGGCGCTTATTCTGACAACCTGGAAAATGGTCGGACTTGAGGATGGTCTTCTTCCCCAGCACGGCTCCTCCCCGGCAATTAATCACGTGCTCCGCTTCCACCTCAACGTCATACTGTTCAGGGGCCCCAGCTGTCTGTGTCTCCAGAGAGCCCGGCACGGAGCTCGAGGTCACCATTGCCTATCAAGACTTTTGCACCCGGTAAAGAGAGAGAGAGAGGCTGAGCACTTGGAGAAGTGTTTGCGCTTGGCGTCAGAGGCGAAGGAAGTAGAAGGTACGAAAGGAGGAAAACGAGGGAAAGAAAGGCGATTAAAAGAGAAGGGGATGCAAAGAAAGCAAAGAACCGAAGGGGAAGAAGGAAGGGTGTGTGTGAGAGAGAGCCAATTGAAGAGAGGTAAAGTGAGGAGCTAAAGCTATCCGCCCAATTAATATTTCACAGCGGGTTGCTTCAAATTCGCTCGTTTCTCTCGCGTAGTCGTAGTCTGAACACTTAAAATAATAATAAATTAAATATTGGCCGCTGGCCCGCTGAGTCATGGATGAAGGGATCAGTGGAATTTGACGAATCACGTTTGATACGGTGCGAATTTCTTTCCTTTTCATTTTTTATTTTTTATTTTTTTATTTTTGAGAGAGAAATGCTCGTAGTCGCAGACTCGCAGTCGCAGGCAGTGTGGTGCGAATATTGGCACGGAAAGGGGGAGGAGGTGCGTCGCATATTCCGAAGCAACTGTGAAAACAATTAGGAGTACTTCGCTCTTGGCCACATATAACCGTCCTGAGTCCTGACAAACTCGCCGATTTTTTTTATTAATCGAAAATAAAAAAAAATATTGGAAATGGGTGGCGTTTTCATCAGAAATTAAAATATAGGTAAAATAAGACTGTTTATCCCGTCCCACGAACAGTACAAAAATTCTCATTCAGATTAATTACCGCTAATTCAAACCGTAATCTCATTAAGCAGAAAAAAGAAAAAAATCCGACCAGAATAATCTGTCCCGTTCAGATGCAAAATTTGTTCTTTCTCGAAAATTCATCCCATCCCAAAGTGATAGACACTTGTCATTTACTCACAAATATGAGGCCATGGTTACAACAAATTACAGTTCTAATCTTGCACTGAAATACTATAAAGGACCTACTAGGTGAAGCAGGCCCTTTGCTTACAGAGGAAGTGGGTTTGACCTGATCTGGTCTTGTAGTTGCAAATTGAAGAGAAAAAACTGAAGCTTTTAGAATTTCAATTCCGTGTCAAAACTTCAATCCTGGAACGGGACAGACTACATCGTCCGGGATCTTCTTTTTTTCTACATCTGGGACGAGACGGATTATCCCAGTCAGGTTTTTTTTTTCTATATTAGCAGTGATTAATCTGGACCAAAAATTTTGTATCGTTTGTGGGACGAGATAAACGGTCCCATTCTACCTATATTTGAATTTCCAATCAAAACGTCACTCCTTGGTGATATTTTTTATTATTATTTTCGATTAATAAAAAAATCGGGACAAACTCGGCCCGGTAGCTGTTGGTTGTTTTCCACTTTTCACCTTTCATTTTTCAGTAAAACCCATTACCCAGTAGTTGAGGAGCGTTTTAAACTTTTAATTAGGTAGGGACAGAGGTACGACTTATCTGAAACGGCAAAACTGTCGGGTTGTTGCGTTATTGGGTCGGGTCTTGTCCAGGACGATCCGCTGTTGTCGGTTTGTGGATCGAGATCAACATTTTGAATGCGACCAATAAAATATTGAGTTCGGATGTGTGGAACATCCTATTTTGACTTTGAAGTATTTTCGATTTAAATATTTCTTCGGTATGAATATGTTCAATTGTTAGCTCTAAAATATGACTGTGAAAACAATAATATATTGATCGCTTTTTCGGTAATACGTCACTGAAATAGAATAGTTTAAAATTTTAAGACCAACAAAATAAACAAAAGGATCTATTATGATATTTGCATGGTGATGCGTCTTTTTACATCCGACAGAATTATCAATTCATCATATTCATACAACTTGATATTAGAAAATTTGGAATATCAAAGAAATTGATCGTACAAAATCTTTTGGTTCCTATTCTTTTTAGAGCACGCGAAAAACGTTTCCGGATTTGGCTCCGGATGAAGTGACGTTGCCAAAATTGATTCATATCCTCTGCATTAACTCCAAAGAGAATCTTTTGAGTTGACTGTCCAATATGTTTCAAAATTCGTGTAAACTAGATCTGCACTAATATTAAAGGACTCCTATGTTATAGACACGAGTCGGAT
Organism: Carex kokanica; assembly: GCA_025461125.1. Taxonomy (NCBI): domain Eukaryota; kingdom Viridiplantae; phylum Streptophyta; class Magnoliopsida; order Poales; family Cyperaceae; genus Carex; species Carex kokanica. The sequence continues at coordinate 79,257 of JAJGRX010001459.1, forward strand.
TAACTCCGTTTAAAATCAGACGGTTAAAATTCATTAACTCAAAAGATTCCATTTTAAGTTAATGCAGAGGATACGGATCCGCCAAAATTGCGTTGTCATTAAAAAAAAAAGAGAGAGAAAAAAATAGATATGACGTGACGTGTGGTTTTGGTGTTTTACAGAACAGAACCAACACTCCAATAGCAATCGATTTTCTTTCTAGAAAGACCACAATTCAATCCTAATCCTATCCTCTGCCTTAGAGCAATTCAATCCTAATCCTATCCTCTGCCTTAGAGCATCTTATTTCTAAGTTGTCTAATCTTGTTCCTTGTCTCGAGCCATTGCAGAGGAAGCCGCAAAGAAATATGAGGAGTTCTTCAAAGAGGTAGCGAAGCATTCTTAGGACCTGACGCAGGTCACTCCTGTGCTTTGTGAAGAAGCCAACAGAAGGAGGGGGTCGGAGAAAAAGAAATAAAAAGGAAATATTGCTGGGGGAAACGCGTAAAGAAATTTGAAGTGATTGCATTGAGGTAGGGAATTAGAAATTAACTTGATTTTAATTTCTAAACTTTCCTCGTCAGCAGTTTAAAAACTAATTTTAAATGGAGATGCTCTCTGGGGGCTATATAAACCAATAGATGTTCCACGTGGCCACTTGGCCATGTAGCATGAGGTCCCGAAGATTGATTGATTTATTGATTAGTTAATAGATAATTAACAGTGCTCTTAGTTATCCGGAAAGAAGAAAACAAAAACAAAAACAAATGCGCTTGTCAGGAATTTTGGTGGGTCGTGTCACTCCAATTTGATCCACTGGAGAAGACCAATTTTGGGTATGCATCTGTGCTTTCGTATTAAAAAAAGGGAAAAAAAATATAGTGTGTGATGTTGTATATGGTCATTGCAAATTTTCTTTTGCTTGCTTTCGTAAAGCAAGTTCTTTTACTTGCATCTAAATTTAATTAATATATGAGAAATTAATGTTTTTCTCGGTCAGTATTTAATGTAATTTTATAATTTATTACTAAGGCTGCTGATTATCTTTTTTAAATTTATTTATATACCTATGGCTATTATATTATTTGATTGCACTGTCAATAAAATCTCCATTCAATTATTAAGCACGTTGGATGTCCGATCCGCCAACGGCTACGATTGAAAGATTAATTTTTGGATTTTTATCTCAGCTCTCCAATCACATAATCTATCTTCTTTTGATTAAATGCATATGTTTTATGTGTAGAAGTTTAAATTTAGTTACAAACATACTCGTCACACATACCGCCACACGATGCATTACAATTAAAATTAAACAGACTCTAAAATTTAGCGATATAATTCTTCGTTTCCTTATTTATTTATTTTCTTATTTCTCCCTCTCCAATTGATATTTTCTATACAGCGGATCACAATGCAAATCAATTTTTTATTCACTTTCTTATTTATCTACCTCCTTATTTTTATACATATTACTGTGATAAATCTAGAATATATTTCTAATTTTATTTTTTTATAAAAATTTGTCATTTTGTATGATAATTTATTTTTGTTATTTTATCATATATTCCGTTGCAACGCACGGGTACGATACTAGTAAAGAAAATAAGAAGATAACTCTTATTTTACTAATTATGTTTAATAAATAAAAAAATAGATCGATAAAAATATAACTCTTATTTTATTAATTTTTAATAAATAAATGAAGATTAAAAGATAAATATTATAGTACAACCATGCTCGAAAAAATAGATAAATGGACGACAAAGAGATAAGTTGAAGGGACAATTTTTTAAAAGGAAAAATGGCACACATGCTATTCATCACTTAATAAGTCGTTTTATAATGTATAATGTAATTTTAATAAAATCATTGAGCAATTTAAAAATTAAATTGTTTAATTATATTTGTTTTTTATTGGCAAAACAAATATTTTTTAAAGTGCATCGAATTTGATGCTCATCTTATCGCGAGTGATATAAAAAAATTCAATTTTTTTTTTTTGTTAAACCTTGTGTCAATTTCATAGTGTTCGTATTGTTAAAAAAAAAGATCACTGTAAGTATTTATTATTTTTAAGTAATATCTTTTTGAGTCACTTATAGAAAATTATACACACGGTGCTGGCAGGGGCGGATCTACATTCACCCATACGGGTGCTAAGCCATCCTATAATTTTAATATTTTAGTTATATATATTAAAATTTAATTGAATTTTATTTTTTTAGAACTTTTTATATAGCCCAGCTCCAATCATGAATTTCTAGTTCCGCTCCTAGATGCTGGCTTCAATTTTTACCTCCATTTTGATATATTTTTCTTTCTCAGAAGTATAAAAAAGCCTACCCATTAGTCTAAATTGTGGTTAGTGATTTTCATTATAATAACAAGAATAAATATGCATTTGAATTGAAACCGAAGTTAGCAAGATTAGCAGCTAATTAATTCAACTATTTTGCGGCCAATGATTGAAAATAACGAAATAATAAGCGTTAGCTACTATTTCAAATATATAATAAAATTCAAAATAAATCGTTAAGTTAACGTTATTACTCGTCTATTCAAATATACCCTCAAAAATTGTACAAATATACGGGTCCATTCTAGTACGTAGTTTTAGGTAAATATTATAGGCAAATTCTTCTATGGACATAAGGACCTATTTGTAAAATGAATATATTTTTATTTTCAAAGTTCAAAAAGTCGATCCGACCGTTCAACATTATCTCCATATTAAAATGTACTTGGAGGTCAAATTTTACATTTTTTTTGAATTTTTTTACTATTTATTAAGTATTTTACAAAATTCAATGGTCTGAATTTGACTAGTTTTTGTAAAATACTTAATAAATAGTAAAAAAAATTCAAAAAAATGTAAAATTTGACCTCCAAGTACATTTTAATATGGAGATAATGTTGAACGGTCAGATCGACTGTTTGAACTTTGAAAATGAAAATATGTTCATTTTACAAATAGGTCCTTATGTCCATAGAAGCATCTCTCAATATTATAACAGAGTAGTTTTTGACTTCACACAGCCCACGGACTCTAGAATCAAAACAAATACTGCATGTGGTTTGTGCGCTGCATGAAGTGAAAACTGCTATGTTAAAATCTTTACCCGTCGAATCTTTCTCATTTTAAACCATTTGGAAAAGAGACTCAAAAACTGATTGAAGCCCATCATGCAGCCTTCCCGGCCCCAGAGAAAGAGGTCCACCAAGACCGGTCTGAAGTAGGGCTGCACAAAAAATTCGTAGTTCGTAATTCGATTCGAGTTTGATTCGAAAAAGTTCGGAAAAAATTCGATTCGAAATTGAGTTCGTTTGAAATTATTTCAAATCAAACTTAGTTCGAAATTAATTCAAACCAAACTCAAACTGGACCTAGTTCGTTCGAAATAGGTTCGCAAACCAAATTTAGTTCGAAATTAACTCAAACGTGAACCGTTAATTTCTGCTGATAACTTATGTTCACTGATGAAAATATAAGCCGTCCAGTCCATAATTGCTTTGAATTCTGACTTCTGAAACAGAAAGCCCGGTCTAATTACAAGCTCAAATAAAAAAATTCACATGTTTATACCAGAAATTTTGATTTTTATGGTAGGATTCTGAGTTTTTCGGGTAATCCAGTTTCAACTCTCTCGTTTTTTTCTTTGTTTTGATAAAGTTATTATTAATTTGATAAATTTGTTCAATTAATTTCAGCTTTAAGAAACTATTAAATAATAAAAAATAAATATTGTACCTTTATCATTTTTTTGACAGCAATACATTTTTTGGCATTTTTTGCATTTATTTTCGGACCGTTCGTTTTACCGCGGGAATTCAACGGTCGATCTACAACAAAATCATTCCAAATCTGATCTAGAATGATCAAGGTACAATATTGAACATAACCAACATAAAAGTTCGGAAGTTTTATTATGTATGAGCTTTGATCCAACACGAAATGTTTATGGCCATACGATGCTTCAATTTTCGATCAACTAGATGGATGGGTAAATGAAAACAAAATTTTATCAAACTTTCATGGAAGACGATAAATGCAATGCTCTTTTATTTCAACGGCCCCGATTGGTCAACGGACGACATGTTTACGTGCGCCTTCATTAACTTAGAAAACAAGAGTATATGTTTCATGAGACATAAACTCTTGCCTTGTGAGTTAATGAAGGCGCATGAAAATATATCGTCTGTGGTTCGATCGGGACCGTTGAAATCAAAGAGCACTGCATTTATCATCTTCCATGAAAGTTTGATAAAATTTTGTTTTGATTTGCCCATCCATCTAGTTGATTGAAAATTAAAGCATCGTATGGCCATAAACATTTCGTGTTCAATCAAAGCTCATACATAATAAAACTTCTGAACTTTTCTGTTGGTTACGTTCAATATTGCACCTTGATCATTCTAGATCAGATTTGTAATGATTTTGTTGCAGATTGACCATTGAATTCCCGCGGTAAAACGAACGGTCCGAAAATAAATGCAAAAAATGCCAAAAAATGCAAAAAAATGTATTGCTGTCAAAAAAATGAAAAAAAAATGCTATCAAAAAAATGATCAAGGTACAATATTTCTTTTATATGTCTAAAAAATGCAAAAAATGCTGTTATTGATCAGCTATTTAGAAAAAAAATATATGTATTGCTGTAAAAAAAAATTCAAAAAAAATGCAAAAAATACTTATTTATTTGATAAAAATAAACATGCAAAAAGTAAAAAAAATGTAAAAAGTTTGAAAATATATTTTTTTATTTTTTTCCAAATTATTTGCTGTCTAATTTTATTTTGTATCACTGCAATGCACTTTTAAACTCACTCAATAAAATATTAAATAAAATATTAACTAAGCGAGTGACCCCACAAATCCTGCAATCCGATCACCTCAATAATTTCACACCCTTAGATCTATCCTCTTACCAACGTCTAGATCTCTTCCATGTCATCAATTCGCTCTATTTTCATTCAACCAATTAACCCGCTATTTTTTCCACCACTGCCTCCAATTTTTTTCCCTCTTCACGCTAATTTACGCCAAAACCGCTCACCCAAATTTCTCTCCCGCTAAGTACCAAAATAATCTCCCTCACGTCTTCTCTCTCTCTCTGGTGGCCTCTCACAACAAAGACTCCTCTCTCGCCCAAATCCCCTGTTGTGTACATTCAAACTGAGTGTGGTATTTGGTTATAATTAATTTTGGAGTGCTTGAGTTTTTATTTAAATTGTACTTCTATTGATATTTGAGTTTTATTTAAATTGTATTTTGAATACTTTGGAGTGCTTGAGTTTTTATTTAAATTGTACTTCTATTGATATTTGGGTTTTATTTAAATTGTGCTTTGAATACTTGAGTTTTTATTGAAGTGCTGTAATTTCGCACTATGGCCCAGTCAGAAGTCATAAATCGTAAGTCGTAACAAAGTTCGTAAAGGTTCGAAATTGAGTTCGTAAAAAATTCGGTTCGAAATTGGGTTCGTTCGAAATTGAGTTCGTTCGAAATTAATTCAAACCAAATCTAGTTCGAAATTAATTCAAACCAAACTCAAACTGGGAGTAAGTTCGATTCGGTTCGGTTCGTTTGCAGCCCTAGTCTGAAGTCTTAAACCCAAAACAGCAATGATAAGCAGCCTGCAGCCCCCACTGACAACTACGAAGCGAAGTACGTGAAAAGGATTAGATAATTAGACATCTTTAACATGAGTGAGGCACTGGTACTATGTACAGCGCAAATTGATCTATACTTAGAGATGATGTACTCTTTCTCTATACTTAGAGATAATGTATAGATCAATTCGCAAATTTACTCTTTCTCTATATGAAATGTACTTAAAAACTAAAGTTTAATTTTTTAAAAGAAAATTTAGATAGATAGAAAATTACTATTCATGAATAGTCTAAATTTTTTAGATCGGCTGATTTTTTACCTATCCAGAGAAAGAGTAAACAAAATAGAAAAAAAATGTAAATTTTAATCATCGAGTACATTTTTAAACAAAACGTTTCAAATTAATTGTTTGGATTTTGAAATTGGAGATATTGATTCCCGAAATTTGTATTTCTACTATATTCACAAAAAAAAAAACCAAAACACCCCAGTATACAAAATTTTATGAAACCACGGGGCCACATTTGTTCATTTACAAAATAAAAAACATAAGGCTGCAGCGGCATTGAGCGGATCCCAGTCTTTGGGGCCTTACCTGCATTGTGCAGCCCGGGTAGATGTTGAATTTCTAAAACTGAAGTGTTTTGGTTTATTTTTTTTATTATGCTAAACATAAAATTTTTGGTATTGATTCATAGTATGGACCATTATGAGCTATGCATAGTGCCATAGCCTCACTCCTTTAATGTTAACATTTTTTTTATATAGAAAGGTAGTGTTATCCAAACGGGGCGGTCCGGTCCAAACCCCCCTGGTCCACGGGTCCGCATGGTCCGGGTTAGGCGGGCCAATTTGGAGGGATGGCCCAAACCCGTGCCAAGGACCATGGTCCAGATCCACACGGGTGTTGGGTTTTGACGGTTCAAACTCATTTGTTTGATTAAGATGCGGAAAGAACGTAAAACAAAAATTTTACTTTTAACTTAATCCGAGAATTAAAGAGGTATGTCAGAAAGAGTACCGAACGTTCATGTTCCCGTCTTTCTCTTGACAAGCCTTTTTAATCCTCTACAGATCTACTTCATGATTGATTTCTAAAGTTTTAAATCTACTTAACAAATTAAATAGATTTAATATAACATTTATACCTCGTTTCCAATTTCTGATTAGAATGAAGACCGATTCATCTCGGAGCACCAAACGTCTGATGCCTCTATCAGTTATCCACCAGGACTAACCAGAGAGCGGTTTATTTTTTTTGCCAGAAATACCGTAAACCGCGGACTTTGCAAAAACACTATTTACCGAGAAAAGACGAAATAACAATATTCACGACCCGCAGTTATTCTGATTCACTAAATAAGCAAAAACAGAAATACCGCGATTTTCGCAAATATATTATTTTCTAATTCCATAAACAAAACCGAGAAAGAGAGAAGATTAGATTATCGATCGATCAGATCGATTCGATATCAAGTGAATTAGTAATTTTCTCTCTGCCCCTACCCCTCTATTTATAGGAAATGGATATGGCCTAAAATTACCAAAATACCCTCATAGGTCGGTGCTACAGTGTTTTAGGTCGGTGCTACAGTGCTCCAGTCAGCGCTACAGTGTTTTGAGCCCGCTGCTACAGTGTTTTCAGCCCAAAATGAATTGAATTGATTTGGGCTTTTAAATTTAATTAAGGCTTTAATTCTAATGGGCTTTAGGCCCAAAAAATTAATCCATAATTAACATTTAAAATCCATTTCATATCAATATAATTATTCTGAACAATTATATTTCTCTCGGTTGTTCTTTCGGTAACTTTTATACAACGTGTCGTGCACGTTTATAAATTAACCATTGTTTCTGCTTGTCATCTTATATGACATTTATAATTTAATTATAACACATATAATTAATTATAACCATCTTATAATTAATTATAATCAAATCATAATTAATCAATAAGATTCTCCGATTAGCTCCTATACGGTGTGACCGATAGGATCTGTGTTATGTTGATAAATAGAATTAGAACTGTTCTAACTTCTATAATCATAGGAGGCATCTGACACTGCACTATGACCATCCAATTACACAGATGATGTTGTACTGTACAATACCATGATCCAGTAAACTATTTTACTCGTGTTAATTATTTTGTCTCATAGTTATCAGATCAGTTTCAAGGTAGGTGTGTGTCATTCTTGCAAACTTAATCTTTTCTTCATCTTGAACATATTACCAAATATAATTACTCTTGTAATTATACCGCATGCAGATAATCTTATTCTATCAAGGGGCCCAGTGTACTATAACTCGTATAGAGATACGAGGGACAATAGTACTTTTTGGTAAACCATCACTACCTCAGTTAAGCTATGCATACCGAAGAGCTACCGTTATAACTGCGTTTTACCGACAGCGTTAGGTAACAGTCACACATATACATTTCTTAGTAGGAAAGATGAACTTTAGAACTTAACACTGAATGAAAACATTAATGACACGAACACAATTCCATTTAATGTTTCATTCGGGGTCTGTCAAATACCATGTTCCTGGAACATGTATCTATGTGATTAAAATGACATCTCTTGTCAAATGGTTTGTAAAACATAACCATCTTTTAATCCACATACTAACCTTGTAACGGTAAATTAGTGTTCCTGCTAATTACCTTGGTTAGAGACTTTTAAGAATATATATCATCTATATTATGAAGTTTCACAATTCCATTTATTGACTCTAGTCAGATAAATGAATGATTCATAAATACAATAATACTCAAGGCAACAAAATGATATATAAATAAACATTCAATTCATGAACAAAGCTTTATGATAAATTATCGTATTATTGGCTTCTAGGTTATTACAAGCTAACAACGGGTTGGTCTGGTCCAGTTTAGTAAGTCTGGGTTGGCCCGGTCCAATTTTTTTTTTTATCAATTATTTAAAACCAAATTACTTAAAAAAAACGAATTACCTTCAAAAATAACTAATTAATTTTAGAAAAGAATTATTTTGATCTTTAAATGAATTATTTTAAAACAATAGATTTAAAAATAACCGAATTATATCATTCTAATTCTTTTTTTTAATCTATTGTTTGAAAATAATTCGGTTTTAAAGAGCAAAATAATTCGTTTTTTAAGTAATTCGGTTATTTATTTTCTTAAAGTAATTTGGTTTTAAGGTTTCAAATAATATGAAATAATAAGGGTTGGTCTGGGTTGCCATGCTCCACGGGTAAAGAACTGGCCGGTTTAGTCCGGGTCTAGTGGAAAAAACTGACCAAAAACCGTGCTAGGCCCGTCTCTAGCCACGGTCCGGGTTTGGACCCCGGTCAGGGTTAGTCCAGGTCGGGTCCACAGTGAAAGTTTTGATGCTTAGATAGCAAGGAATAAAACAAAAAATTTATTCGACTCAAAACAAACGATCTAGTTATTGTAAGTGCAAGAAACAATCTTCATTAGCCTAATCAATAAGTGAATAACATAATACCTTGGATTTGATTTCCAAATCAAATTAAGAAGAGTTGTCTTGCTTAGCAACTTCTTATTCCCTTTCTCTTTCAGTGGTGGTTGTGCTTAGCCCTTCAAATGACGAGCCTCATTAGGTATCCACCGAAAGATTAAAGAAATACTTGTATCTCTAAGGCTAGTAAGAGATTAACAAGTAGAACCTTAATCCTAGTTTAACCCTCTTGTTAATTTCTGAAAACTTCTTAGAGGATTTCTAGATCTCAACTCATGAGAGAAAAATAGGAGAGAGGAGAAAAGAGCAAATTTCGGCCAAGATATAATTCACAGAATTTTGACCTTTCGGTACTAAAACCCTTATATCTTTTTCTAGGTAACTCCAAACGACTTGAAATCTTCACCATTGGATTCTAGACTCCAAGGGCTACAGATTACATAGGTCATACGTCCAGAATGGTTAAGATTTGCCATTTCAAATTCCAGTTCAAATTTACCTAAAAAATATGTCCAGAAATTTCTTTCCTCTTTAATGAGATTGATTAGATTTAATGACATATTTAAATATTCCTTAAATCATGCCATCACTAATCAATTCTCCCCAGCATATATTTGGGCTTTGGGCTTAAACATACTAATCATATTAATATTTAATTAAGTCCACAATCCCATACATTAAAAGGCCAACATATAAATTAATATTTATATTAATATATTTTCTTATTAATATATTTTCTTTTAATCTTTCATATGGTGTGACCCTATGGGATCCCATCATTATGGCAATGAAATTAAACATTTTAATTCCATAAATCAATGATACAACTAGCCATGGTATATTGATTACCCAAATGATGTGGATGAAAAAGCACAATGCAAAATCACGATCCCTGTAACATTAAAAATGTTGTTGTGTCAATTCCTTGCCACATGATATCCAAATAATCGTAAGGTAGGAATGTGTCATCCTTACCAATTATTCTTTCTTGATTTCCTAAAGTTTAATTATGATATGATTATGATATAATCATATTGCATGCACATAATACAAACTTTATCAAGGGGCCCAGAGATATCATCGCTTACATTAACATACAAGGGACAATGGTTTCTTGATACGTATCGTTCTTCCGCATAAGTTATATGCACTGCAGTAACTGCCTATATAACTCCTGGTTAAAGAGAGCGTTGGACAGTACCAACAATACACATCCCTTATGTAAGAAAAATAAATATCTCAACCAAAGAATTCTAGACACAATGAAATATCAATGACACAAAACACAATCCATATGATATTTCATTCTTAGGTCTGTCCAGTGCCATACATCTCCATGTATGCACATGTGTGATTAGATCGATAACCCCTTATCTATAACCTGTAGAACATGGCCATCATCTAATCACTACACTTATCTTATATGGTCAACCAGTGTACCTTGCTGATTGCCAAGATAAGGGACATTTAAGAGTAAACAAATTTATTCGTTGTGAAGTTCTACAATTTGAGTCATCAACTCAAATGATCCACTAATATGAATACTCAAGGTACAAAATGATAAAATTATTCACTAATAAACTAAACATATCATACATATGATCTGGGTCTAGGACACCAACACTAACACACAGGTGGTTTAGTTCGGTTCTGGATCGTCCGGTCTTTTTCAATACACTATAAAAAAGTGGAGATCTAACCAACCAACTTCCATTTAATTGTCCATAAAAAACTTTCCATTCATGTTTCGAATCATGACCTCCCACATGTGAAGACATGTTTATTTGCTACTAGATCAAATGTTCTTTCTTTTTCAAGTTAACACTTATACTTAAAAAGCTGTAATAGACCATAATACGATGTATTTACAAAAGCTTTTTCAATCTAATGAAATTGCTATATTAATAATTGCTCTACATTTCTATAATTTAAAATTACAATAGTCACAACATTTATAATTTTATAACAAATGAGATGGAGATACTCTTAGCAAACCAACCGGATAAAATGATCTTCCGAATAAAGTTGGCAGTGTGGTCTTTAATTTTTCCCCACATAATTTGAGAAAAAAAATCCCAAAATTGTTTATGCAGACTTGTAAAACCAGATTTAAGAAAAGCTATTACCAAGTGTTAGTTAAATCTCATAAATAGAAACTTTTTTTCACTACAACATTATAACAATAATAAAATAAATAGACCAGGCCAAAGCTCCAGTATCAAATTCAACAAAACGAATCATAGACTAAAGGTCCTAGGCAATATTAATTTGCTATGATTAGGGTGTTCAACCGGTCGGTTCGGGTCAAACCGAACTTTTTTTTGCCGAACCACAGTTTGAACCGAATTTTAAAAACCCAACCGAACCGACCGAATTAAAATTCCAAATCGATCTAAACCGAACCGATTAAACCGATTTAAACTTCGGTTTGTTCGGTTGAACCGAATACAAACATTTCAAGTTACAATAAACATTTCAAAACTGGATGGTTCAGTTCAAACCGATTTGGATAACATTTTTGATAACCACACAACCCGGTTTTTGATAAACCGATCCATTATAAACCACACAAAATAAACAGATCCATTTTTTATTAAACCGGTTGGTTCGGTTCAAACCGATTTGGAGATCCCAAAACCGAACCGAACCATTTAAACCGAACAACCGATCCAATTAAACCGAAATTTGCCGGTTCGGTTTAAAACCGAATAAACCGATCCATTTGAACACCCCTAGCTATGATGGACTAGAAGTTCAAGCATGAGCTTAATTTCCACGAATAATTGAGTATAAAACTTATTTCAAGAATTTTGAGAACATAAATAATTAAAATCAAAATTCTGAAATGCATAGTTCGTTGATTATCCATCCTCAAGGTTCACACCTCAAATAAATGTCACATCTTTTTTTTTCCCGTTGAACTGTACGGAAGGGCATTTATTTCCAAAAAAAATGAAACGATATTATTTTTTTTGAGAAAAATGAAAAGATATTACAATCACTAGAAAGAGAATTCTAATTTCTATTCTAATTTCAGGAAATTAGGAAAAAATATTAAACAGGAATTAAAAGAAAGAAAAAAATATAATGATGCTATAGTAATATATACATTACAGATCAATCCGGACTATAGATTCATATCTCTATTTCAATGTTTAAACAGTCGCTTGGAACTGTTAAACATGGTCTTCATATGAAAATGGACTTGGTAATAAAATTTACGCGAGAAATGCCATATGGGCTTTATATATCTGATGTATATGGCTCGCTTAACGAATCATCTGGGCCTTGGGCCTAAGAAGGCACTGATTAATTGCGGCTTCGCAAGATGGAATGCTGAATTACTGAACCAGAGGCGGTCCTAGGACATCAAATCAAATTCGGTTACATATTCAATCGGATCTTGATCTGAATTAAGATTTATGCGAACAATTTATTTTAAAATTTGTATCGTGATTCTAAATGAGACACATAAATTTAAAGCAGATCAGACGACTTCAATTGAACATCAACCTGAATTCGATCTCATACCCATTGAACTGCCCCCTTTATCCTCTCTCTTCCGTGAGTGCGTATCCTCTGAGATATCTAAACTTTTGTGTGACCGACGTGTACGGTGCCTGTTCGGCAATAGCGTAGGAGGCAATATTATTTGTGCTTTGAGATTCGTGCAAAACGTATTGAACGGTTGAGATTTTCCAAAAAAAAACACACTCAAAATTTGAGATATTTTAGAGGATGCGAATTCTCTTCCGTGACCAGCAGATCTTGTAAGGATCATCAACTTCTCCGGTACAAGTCTCCTACAATTTCACTCCAAAATCACCTGCTTTAATTCCTTTTCTCCAAAATTTCAATTCACTTGAAAATGGAATAACGGAACTCCCTATCTCACCTCCTTTTTGCTCTATCTCTCTCTCTCTCTCAATGACAAGATCTAGCAGGTTTAGGGCGGCTAATTAAGCTCCTCCTATAATTTGAAAAATTGTTATTTTATCTATTAAAATTTATAATTTTTACATACATCAATACTCTTCATTCTCTCTTATAAAATAAAATTATACTACACTCTCCTATCTCAAATTTTATGGTAAAGTCTACAAAATTAAATTTGTAGCGAGACAAAAGTTGTGGCAAACCACTTAATTAGGATTTTGAATAATTCATGCAGCCTTATGATGGATCAAAATTCAAAGTCTGACCTAAACCGTCCGATCTGCATCAAAATTCGTATAAACATTTAGATTCAAGGAACCATTTAAATTTATTAAGTTTTAAATATGTTTGCACGAATCTCAATGCAAATCGGACGTTTAAGCTTGGCTTTGGATGAGATTTTGTCCAAAGCCCTTTGGACAAAACCCAATCCCATATTATTGTACATATAGATAACATATATAATAGTCAAATTTCATACAATTTAAGATTATTTGATGATATATCAAGATAAATTAATTTTTGGACCATAGAAATTCACGTGACTTGATGTATGGTAAAACATATATCAAATATCATTATTTTCATTGACATATATAATATCTCAATGATCACGTCCATAATGTTGGATTTAAAATTTAAGGTTTATTTTTATATTTTGTCAAGATTGTCAAAATAAATAGTTGTCAAGTGATCCTCCATCTTTATAAAATATTAAAATAAATTATGAGTATTCAATTGAGTTATTATAAAGGAGCCAAATCATTTTTTTTTTTCACAATATGTACTAAAATCCAATCTAACTAGATATGTTATGCATTCTTTGAGTATTTTAATGCAAGAGGAAACAAAATTAGATGTATTTTAAGTTCATTTTTTTAAAATAGCATTATTTCAATATTCAAATATTTTTATGGAATAATTGATGAGCACTGTTTTAAATTATAGAACAATCCAAACAATATTTATACTATTTCAAGCAGGGGCGGAACCAAGGCCTGGGCCCTGGCCCCCCTTGGCCCCAGAAAACATACAAAGCCCCTTTAATAAAAAAAACAAACTGGCTGGAGATTACGATTGATTCCTGGTTTCTGGTCCCCCCTTACTGATCATTCCTGGTTCCTGAGCCCTTGGGCCCCCCTACCGATCATTTCTGGTTCCGCCACTGATTTCAAGTAATACAAAATTAACATTTTTTTTTTCTCACTGTACTCAAATTTACACTCTTAATTAACGTACTATTTTCATACAATAATCCCAATAATACTAGACTATTTTCATACAATAATCCCAATAATACTATACTATTTTGAGAAAAAAAAAATTAAAGCACCATTTGGATGCTGACGCTACTTCTTACATATATGTTCTTCCTGCTGTGTACAGAAAAGGAAAATTAAACATAACTAGGTACACAAAAACTATATTTAATTTAGTGTGACATGATGGAATCTCAGTGCCCATGCATAACAACCAATCGAACCACCGTATTGACTCGTCCCGAAAAATGACATTATTTTCCTTTAAAATACTTATTAAGAAGCATTAAACATATCTAACAGTTAGAAAAGGCAAATAAAAAAAGAGAGCTGTACCTAATAATTAGTTGGACGCCACGAACCTGTGTATTTCACCGACCCTTGAATTACTTATATTTATAAAGTAATAATTTCATCAACATGCAATATAATTCTATCATCAATTACTTATTTTATGTATCTTTCCTAATCGCCCCCCCTAAAAAATGCCAATGGGGTAAGGTTTCTGTACTCGAATTATATTTGAGATGACAAAATTCTGAAATGCAAAAACTGAAAAAAAAAAAAAAAATAGAATGAAAACTAAGGGAGGAAAAAAAGGGAAATGATAAGGAAATAAATTTAATCAGCAAATAGTGCAATTGTTGTTGGGGGGTTGATCGTAGAAGACGATCTGCGGGCAGCCAGCAGGTTGCGGCATATAGTTCGATGGCTGCGGGTAGTAGCAGTAACACGGTATAGACTTGTTACAGTTGCATTCATGCTGCTTCTCGTCCTTCTTGCCGCCATCCTTCTTATCACCATTCTTGTTGTCACCATTTTTCTTATCGCCTCCATTGTTGCCATTCTTCTTGTCATCTTTCTTGTCATCCTTCTTGTCATCCTTCTTCTCCCCAGGCTTCTCCGGAGGCTTCTCGGGACCTACGCTCAGGATCTCGGCTGGCCTTTTGGCCTTCCTTAATTGCTTCACAACTTCCACCACATCAACACAACCCGTTATTGTGAGGACTCCCTTATCCGAATCCAGAGACATCGACTTTATACCTGCATAATTGCGACAACAATCCATAAATTAAGTTATTAACATATATACCAGGACCCGGTATTCATTGGAGTCATGATGACGAGAAGGTAATTTAGAATTTTTTGAAGAAAATGGCAAAAAAATTATACAATTACTTGATAATTCTGGATCAATTTTGTCTCATCGATCTCTTTATCGATTACCGAATGCAATTGCTCGAACGAGGATGATCATTGATTTCATTTTAGGTTTTTAAGCAGTTTTAATTTGTTGTGTCAAAACACCCCTTTTTTTCTTTGCTTTTTTGCTTTAATAAATCATCAACTTACCTTGTACCTTTGCTACCGTTTTCAGTATGACAGGCTTGCATTTCTCACCCTGTGATTGAACTCTTAATTCAATTTTCTGAAAAATTGCACGCATTCATATCAGAAGAAAGCTAATTGTAAGAATCTATTCATTTCATAGATAAAGAAATTAAAAAGAACAAGAGAATTAATGCAATATGTGATCAAACTAAAGAAACAACCTACAGGATATCTTAAAGAAAAAAAAGAAAGAAAGATAGGAATAACCTTAGACATCTCCTCAGAAAACTACTGATTAAAGATGCAAATGCTTGCGTTGAACCCTTCTATGAAACTATTGGTGATGGGGAGAATTATACATTCATATATACATATATAGCATAGATTAAAAAGATCATGAAAGGGTATATTTGTTGGTTCATGCATTATGTGAGCGCATAACTTGCTTCATCAAGGAATATTTATTTTGATGGAGACAAGAGGAGATGTGTTGACTTTAAATTTATTAATTGGGAAGTTGATTATAACTGACATTTATATATATTATCTGCATCTCAAAAAGTATTTATAATTTTTGAAAAACATATTTTTATCTGATAACGAATTAAACATGTTTATACTTTTATTATTTCCAAAAATTAATGTTTATATCTTGTAAAAAGTAGACATAAATATTTTTATAACCGAATATAAGCAACACAATCTGAACTCTTAAAACATTTTAATTTGTATACAATTTATTAAAAATAATGTTTGTTTCTACAATATAAATAATTTTGTCATCATGTACTGTAAACAGTACTTTTAAAAGAAAGATATATATAAACAATTTTTAAAGGTTTATCTAAGAGGTATAAAAATGGGATAAATGAATAATGTCTCTTCTTTATTTACTAATTTTCTGTTAACTATATAGGCAAATTAGCAAGGTGGGTTGTGGCGAAACTGCATGTCCCTATTATACCGGCTACGGCGGCTACGGCGGCTAGCAACAAACAGAGAACAATACTGGAGAATCCGACACCTAATTATGACCCTTCATAGAACTTGATATACTGCAAGTGGCACAAAGAATCTTGACTAGACTCACTAGACATGATAAACAATACGCTTAAATTATATATACATAAAGAATGGAGCCTCCCTCTCTTCCTCTTCATCCTCTACTCATGTCTCCACTCTCTTCCTCTCTGGTTTAACTGCTAGCCTAATTGATACTACATACTTTCGGGACTGCCTCAGAGGACAACATTGCTCATATGTGAGGCTCTTCCTGGATTGCTTTGACCTCCGACTGATATCTCACAAGCTAGTTATTGGGCACGACAATAGATGGTCTGAGTGCCCGATAGACCTAGAGGTCATGCCTGGTATTGTGATACCTCCACCTCAGCCGCCACCTTTGCCGGACTTACATGCTAGAGAGCACCAGGGGGAGGATCAACAGCCACCTGACCATGCTAACCCAAATGACAGACCTGACTGACATAGATTACTACAGTACCGGGTCCCTTTCCTCTGGGATCCTACCACAGAAGCATCCCCGGCTGCCCTAGCAAAACCATCAAGTCCAGGGAGCGGTTATGAAACTTGGTCCAAGGCTGGCGCATATGCACCGAGTTCATAGATAAGTACGGAGGATATAGCTCAAAAAGTGTACCTCACATACGTCCAAAATAGAAAGTCGAAGGATATTTTATCCCACAAAAGGGGAATGCCGTTATCTGGGGAGAAGGGCCAAACCCTACAGGGGGATCCGCTACAATCATCAAATAGCGCACATACCTACCTTTGTGACACGTGTCATTTTGATCCCAAATCAAGGGCCCTAAACTCAAAGCCCGACCCCCTAGTAGTCCCGGATGTTGACTGCATTCAAACCTGTAAAGAACCTCCCTTACAAAAATGCCAAAAAGTCTGATACCCTACAGTGTAGTATGAGCCCAGCACGCATCTCCCCAGTACATACGGATCTAAAAATAGGAAGCTTTGTGAACCACTCAAAGCTGGACATCATATGCCATACACACAAAACCACATCCCTTATACATAACAATCTGTGCTCCCTCTTTGGCCCTCTCTCCCTTCAACACAAAAGAACATCCATAAAACTAACCTCCTCATACAACCTAACACCCAAATCCTATCTATCCCTCTACATTCCACAAAGCTGACCAATATGGCCACTCTAACCCCAGAAGATGAAATCCTAATCCAAAAGTTCATTGGTCTCAACACAGAGGACATGTAAGGGCTGGTGGTGCAACTACCAGAAAACGCTGCCTCAAGTACTAATTGGGACTGCACTATTTTGGCCAAGGTCATCTCCAATAGGCCCATCTTAGATAGTGCTTTCCAAACCAACATGATTAAGACATGGAATGCAGACCTGGCTGTAGTTTTCAAGTCCTTAGGGAACAACACGTATCTGGTGGAGTTTGCGCATGAAGTGGAGGCGACAAATGCCACATTAGGAGGGCCTTGGACGATAAGAGGAGATCTAGTGGCGGTCCGAAGGGTCACTTCTCACCTGGGTCTAAACCCGACCTTGTGACAACTGCCGACTTATGGGTGCAGTTCTATAATGCCCCTATTAACCTCATCTATGAAGGTATCACGATGATGGCTCAACTGGTGGGATCTTCTCTGTCGGCGTTGATATAAGAATTCATAGGAGAAAAAATGTTTATTAAAATCAAGCTCTCAGTCAAACTTGGTCAACCGCTAAAAGACTGTGTCCGTATCACACACCAGACTCTTAGGGAGGTAACTATCTTTTGTTGCTATGAGAAAATAACATGTGTCTGCTCTTTTTGTGCTTCTCTGGGCCATGAAATGACATCTTGCTCAGATTACCTGCAGTTGGGCCATCTTGCTTAGCAAATGGGCCATGAAGGTCATTATGATTTTGGGTTTCTGCTAACCCCAAGGCATGGGAAATGGATGACCAACCCCTCTCTTGTTCTGCGGGAAACCAACCCCATCAGAGTTAAGCATGAGTGGTAGTTGCAGATCCAGTCTTGGCCTAGTTGAGTTTACCGGATGCCTAGTTTCAGATAAAGCCCTTTTAGTTGGGTTTTGACCCACCGTTATGTTACTAGTCAGCGGAACAAGAGAGGGGTTGGTCATCATTTCAAATATTCTGACTCAAAATTAGCCAGAAACCACCCAATTAAGATGCCGAGGCCGACAGGGCCCAAACCGTATACACAAGATATATAAGTCTTGTGTCGTGGAATTGTCGGAGTAGTGGAAGCACGACAATTGCCACGTTAAGTCGGTACCTCCATTGCACAAATGCTGACATAGCTTTTATATCGTAAACTAGATGTGGGATGGTCAAAGTGGAATCTCAAAATAAACAACCTCCTTTATGCAACTATGTGATAGTACCATCCGAAGGGCAGTCCGGGGGACTGTGGCTCATATGGGGGGATAAGGTGTCACTGTTGGATTCTTGCAAGAATTGGATAGTAGTAGAGGTAGATAAAAAAGGGTCAGAGCTGTAGCTTCTTATTGGGGTATACGGGGATCCTAATCGAGTCTCCAATCAGATAATTTGGTCTTAGTTGGAACGGATAATGGAGGAACAGGATAAGGAGATATGTCTTATGGGCAATTTTAATGTGCTTGCATCTGCTTCGGAAAAATGGAGTGGTAGAGAAGCACTGTCACCGGAAAACATAGCCTTCCGAACATGGATAAATGAAGTGGGGTTAATTGACTTAGGCCACTGCGAGCCGGCCTACACTTGGAACAACCACTAGCAAGGCTCAACAAATATAGTAGAAAGATTGGATCGGTGCTTAGCGTCGCTGGATTGGACCATGCGATTTCTAGCAGTCTTGGTTTATCATCTTCCAAAATTTAAGAGAGACCATTTTCTTATTCTTGTTAAACTCAGCCCGAAACCAACAAAGGAAAGACAACAATTCTGAACAGAAAATTAGTGTCTCATGGAGGAGGGTTTTGACAGATTCTGCCTTGAGACAACGCAAGTGGGGGCAATAATTGGAACAACACGAGGAAAGCTCTAAAATCTGGGGCGTGAAAGTGGGCTAAGGCAAAGAAAACTCTTGACAAGATGCTTACAGAGGTTGAGAATTGAATGGCAAGTCTTAATGCGCAGCAGCCGAACTTAGCGGACAGGAATTTGGAGTTGAATCTCCAAGCGGAGCATGACTGCATCCTCCTCATGAGGAAGGCTTATTGGCATCAACGAGCGCAGGTTAAATAGGCTCTATTTGGTGATTCAAACTCAAAATATTTTCATGCTACGGCAACCACTAAAAGGAGGAGGAATCGTATCAAGGCAATCCATGTTAGCGAAGGGGTGTGGAAAACATATGAGAGGGAGATACAGAAGTTATTTCTCACCCACTTTAGAGGAATTTTTACAGCAGGCCAAGTAAAATCAGTCTTTGAAGAGTTCTCCACCCTAGTCCTGGGCCTCTTTTTGAAAATACCACAGTATGTGCACACCACTTTAACGGGTCTCCCTTTGGCCCAAGAAATACAAGCTGTTGTCATGTCTTTGGGCCCGGATAAGGCATCAGGCCCTGATGGCATCAATGCAAGGCTAATTAGACAAATTGGGAAGCGTTTGGGCCCTCTATTCTAACAGAAGTGCAAAGTTTTTTTTGTTTCAGGTATTATGCTAAAGGGAGTTGCGAGGTCAAACATTATGGTTCCAAAGGCACATGAGGCAAACTGAGTCACTAATTTCAGGCTGATATCAGTCTGCAACATTGTCTACAAGGTGATATCAAAAATCCTGGCTGGCAAAATCAGACCATACATGAACCAAATAATCTCAAAGGCCCAAAGTGCATTTATACCTGGACCAGAGATATTCGAGAGAGTTGTGTTACTGCGGGAGGTGCTCTACTGTTTTCGCCAACGAGGGTACAATAAATTGTAGTTTTGTCTAAAGGTAGACCTGTCAAAAGCCTTTGATAGGATAAACTAGGATTATCTTGAGTCGGTTTTACCGTTATACGGGTTCCCGACAGTGATTAGCAACTGGATGATGGCTTGTGTCAGGTCGGCCGAGTACACTATCATTCTGAACAATAAGGGTGATAGTTTCTTCAGGCCGACTTATGGCTTGAGGCAAGGATGCGCGCTCTCCCCATACTTGTTTATTATTGGAATGGACCTTCTATCCAGACAGCTTCAATTTCAATCAGAGTCGGGGGTCATTCGAGGGTTGAGGGCTACCAGGTTAGCGGCGACCTTCACAAACTGCCTATACGCAGGTGACCTACTCCTTTTTGGGGAGGCGACCACTGTTTAAGCTTCTATCATTGCCCAGTCGCTAAGGTCCTTCTCAGCTGTGTCGGGCCAGCGGGTAGGTCCATCTAAATGCTGCATCTGGTTCAGTAGTAAAACAAGCCAGCAAATGAGAGAAGAGGTAGAAGGAATTTTTGAGAACCTACCAAACAGTGTTTCTCAATTCAGACTAATGCTAACTCGTATGACTTCCTCATTGAGAAAGTGATCGGCAAACTGCAAGCTTGGAAAAGCTGTATTCTCTCACAAGCATGCCGAGTGGTGCTTTTGAAAGTAGTTCTCCAATCACTTCCCATATACTACATGGCTACGATAAGAATTCCTAACAGCGTCATCCAAAAGCTCACATCACTATTCAGGAATTTCTTTTGGGGAAAGGTCGACAAGCCACGTTATATGGCATACATAGCTTGGAACTGCATCTATCAACCATTGGGGAAAGGAAGATTGGGGCTGAGAGAGCTGAAGGCAGTAAATGAAGCAATGCTCTGTAAATTCCAGTGGAGGCTTGCAACCAATTCCAACTCGCAATGGGTGGAAATTGTAAGGGCAAAGTACCTTTCGGGAAGTGCATTTTGGACATCAAAAAGAACCTACTCCTGCTCTGTATTCTGGAGGGTATTATGAGGCTCAGGGAATGTTTGTTGCCAATGATAAAATGGGAAATTGGAGATGGAAGCTAGTGCAATGCAGTTGAAGAGCCCTGGTGTGAAGGTTTGCTAGACCCCTAGAGGCAAATCGACCGAGAAATAGCTAGAAGGTAAAGGACCTGGTATATAAGGAATCAGGAGTGTGGGACATGGAAAAACTATTGCAACTGTTTGGAGTGTGGGACATGAAAAAACTATTGCAACTGTTTGGGAGTGTGGGATGCCTAACCATTGTCGTTACAGTTCAGCCTCCGAGGACTGATGTAGGCATGAACAAGCTGGTATTCAAACTGACGGCCAATGGTTCATACTCAGTCAAAAAGACCTACGCGAGAATTATTGGCAATGACAACATAAGTGACAGCGAGCAATGCAGGTTTTGGAACTGGGTTTGGAAAAAGGGTGATATCCTCCCCCGAATCTGCCTATTTCTTTGGAAGGTGGTTCAAGGGGCATTACCACTGTCGGCCACCCTAGCATCAATATTCAATTGTGATCCAAGGTGTGCAACTTGTGGTGAAGAAGAGGAAAATGCAAAACATCTTCTGTTCACCTGCCCCTTTGCACGAGGGTGCTAGTTTAGCAGCCCACTCACATTAAGGTCAGATGTGGTTTGGCAAAATCTACAGCAGGTTTACATGGGCATGCTGGAGCAAATGACGGAGGAGCAATGGATGATGTTTGCAAATATCGCATGGGCTATATGAAGATGCCGGAATGACAGAGCATATGGATGGAAGCAGATTACGCTCCAAGATTTTCAAAAGTACCTTGCAGCCATTAGTGTGGAAACTCGGATTGGAAAATCCAAACGATTCCACTATAAGAAAAGCAAGGTACAAGAGGCCCTCTAATCTCTGAGTGTCAGATGGACGGCTCCTGGGAAACTGGCTAGCAGGGCGGAGGAGTGGTGCTCAGGAAAGGGAAGGAGCTCATACTGCATAACTCAAAGAGGATTGAGGCCTGTTGTCCATTGCTTTCAGAAACTCTGGCGCTCAAGGAGGCCTGTTGGAGGTGCAAAGGCTAGAGATCCCAAGCTGCTTGTTCCTAACAGATTGCAAGACTCTGGCGGATCTGGTTTCCAAACTAGACCCGCCCCTGAATGCTGACTGGAAAGCGTACCAATAAATTCACAACATTTGACTGTTCTTTAGAACCAATGAATCCTTCCGGTGCATTCACCAGGAGCGGAGCCTCAATGTCCTGGCCGATTATTTGGCTAAAAAAGGTCGCACCAACAATTGGGACAGTATGGGCCACACCTTCCCACTGTACCGGGACTGGTATGAGCAGGGGCCATTTTAATAGGAGGCATGCTTGTGTTTTTAATTTCTCTTTACTGAATGCATATGATGCAAAAATGTAATAGGTGGAGGAATGTTTGTACCAAGCTTACAGGCGTATTTAAAAAATAAAAAAATAAAAAAATAAAGAATGGAGCCGGTCGGTCAGTTAGACTAATTGAAATCCACTTGAATTTTTTCTTCTTTCCTTAAACGTTATTTTCATCAATTTCGGCGAAAAAGTTTATTGATTATTTTGATATTTAAGTTTTAAATTTTGAGTTATTATTTTTTTATAAAAAAAGATGCACTTTGAATCCTTCACTAATATTATAATGGAAAAGAAATAGAAAAAGAAAAAAGGTCAGTATTAGTTTCTTCTAGAAAGTGCAGATTATATCTTAACATCCACACAATTACATTTAATTTGTCTTATCAATTGAGATAGCATTCAACATATTTTAAAAGTATTGGAAATATAAATAATAAAAAAAAGAATTGAGAATATACATTTAATTTGTCTTATCAATTGAGATGCGCTTGAATTAAGGATTGCAATGAAAAGGAGACAATGGTTGGAAATTCTGCTTATTTTTCTAAGCTCAACACTTTTTTTGTGTGTCTACATTAATTGTTAAACTCAATCAATTAACGGACACTTTGGCCCCACCGAAGTTTGAAATGCTCTCTCCTTTCTGGAGAATTCGTCCCAAACTATCAGTTGTTTAAAAAAAAAAATGTAGAGAATAAGTAATTATTTTTATTTATATTATTTCCAATACTTTTAATTGCATGTGAAGGAGGAGCCCATATAGACCTATTCATGAAAATCTAAATCACACAAAAAAGAAGGGAAAAAATAAAAAGAAGAAGAGAGATGATCAAAGAAGCTATAGCATAATTAGAAAATGGTGCAATTGCTTTCGGGATATTGCTCGTGGTAGACGATCTTCGGGAAGCCATACTGATACGGCGGCTGTTTGCAGTGGCAGTAACACAATGGCATGCATTCAATCTTCTTTTCTTCTTTCTCTTCTTCCTTTTTTTCTTCTTTCTGTTCTTCCATTTTCTCAGGACCAAAGCTTATGATCTCAGCTGAGATTTTGGCCTTTCTCAACTTCTGCACCAGTTCCACCGCATCGGCCGTACCTGTTATTGTTAGCACTCCCTTATCGGCATCCAGAGAAATCGAGTTCACTCCTGCGTAATTGTGACATCTTTAATTAGCGTAGACATGCAATTTTGAATTATATGGAACATATATATATATACTTTCAGAGAAGATGAGCAAAATTTAAGATTTTATAGAAACAGGGTACAATTTAGGATTTTTTTAAACCAATTTCATTTATTGTTTGAAAACATCCTTTCTTTGTTCTACTAACTTGACTTACCTTCTAGTTTTGCAGCTGTTGTCAGAATGGTAGACTTGCATTTCTCACAAAAGATTTGGACCTTCAATTCAATTTTCTGCAAATTAATTTGCATCAAGATGATTCAGAAAAGAATTTGTAAAAACTCCCCCATATATATATACATTGGATAAATAATTACAAGAGCACTTGATGTCATGTCAGGATCAAATCAAAACAACAAAAATAATCTACAAGGTCATAAATGAGAATTAATAATATAACCTTGGACATCTCTGAAAAACTACTGATCAATATTGACCGATGAGATGAGATGCAAGGAGCATACAAGGAGAAGAGCTACAGATGCAAAAGGCCATGTGCTCGCATGTATATATACTGCCTTTCTAGATGGGAACATTGCTTCTGATGGAGAGAGAAGAGGTGTTGACTTGACTTTAAATTAATGTATAGCAAAACCGTACAAAGAGCAGCTGCAGCCTGCAGGTCAGCAGCTGCACTTTATTATTGACCATAGGAACATGATACGTTGCATTTAAGCAAACTACTGTACTTATTTCTTTTAATAGAGACAATTAGGACTTGTTCGGCTGCCGACTGTTACTGTGAAAAAAAAAAAATTCACTCTAGTTAAAAATTTTGATTTCCCAATTCTATTTCCGTTTCCATTATGCAGCCTAACAGGCCCTTAGTAGGTATATATACGATAGAATGTTCCCAACTTGTATCACAGTTTCAAACTTTCAATCTTAAAAATATATATTTTAGGTTTGACTTGATTATGGTGACATCCCTAATACTATTTGGCAGTCTAAAACACCTCTTAAGATTAAAAAATTTCTGTGATTAATTTTGATTAAGAATGCTACCTGAAACTCATATTATTTCTTTGTTACATGCTCATTTGTGTATAATATTTGAAATTGGATAACTTTTTTTATAATTGTTTCATATTTAATTGCCATTTTATTGAAGATATCCGGTTCATTAATTAATGCACAGATCCAATAAAAAACAAGGCTTCTTATTGAATTAGAGGTAGTTATTTGGACTATATTGTTACAACGTAGTAATACTTTTATAAAAGGTATTCATGTTAAATCATTAAGAATTATAGGCAGTAAATGTATTGTTTTAGTTTTTTTACTTATGTAAAGCTAAAGGAGATGAATCTTCTTCTTTTTCAATAATTTTACCCGTACTGGTACATTCAAATTGCTGAATGAAAATTGGAACCGGATTGTGGTGCTCATAGTTGTTTTCTCTGCTTCATACAAATTGTTATGTAATTCTCTGTTTTGTAGAACTGTCACTAATAAGATAGTAGTGTTTGTATTTGATTATCTTGTTATTCTTATCAGTACTTGTGTACTAATTTGTAGGTTGTTACATGAGCCTAGTATCAACTATTTGGTACCAGTCTCAAACAATTTGATTTTAAATGAAATCGATGAATTTTCTCCACAAATTATTCGTTTTAAGTATCTTTTCGAATGACTAGATAGATGACACAAACTCTTGAATTATTTTAATTATTTGCTAATTGTTTACAAATTTTACGAATACATTCTGAATATACATTATAAGAAAACAAATTAATCTCGAATTATATCTGTATTGTATATATACTCAAATCATGAATCAGTTCTTATGGAGTTATTTCTCAATTCTGAATTTATCACATGCACTAACTCAATGGCGGATCTATTCAAAATTTTCGACACTATTTTGCTATATAATTTAGAATAATTGCTAAAAAAAATTATAAAATTAGTCCCCATATTTTTTGTGAAAATTTTGTATAATTGACCCCGTAACTTGAAATTCTGTCTTTGTCATACACTAACAAATAAAGAACCGTTATTGTGGAAATCATCACTTAAACGACCCGTCACAGAAACTGTCATGCTGCATTTGGCACAAATAATCCGAACTAGACATGATTAACAATAAACATAATATACGCCAGTACGCCCACTATGGGTTATTTATAGAGATCGGACTTGATCCGTTCAACAATCATTTCCACTTGCGTTTACTTCTAACTACTTTTCCATTTTAATTTCATTGTCCACAAAAATGTTAACGCATTAGGTGCAATTCTTTCTTAGAAAAGGCTGAAAAGTTTCTTTTTTTATTTCTTTTGTCTCATACCAATTCCATTTTAGTGGTAGCCCTATTCAGCCAGAGAAGCACGTCTTTCTTCCTAACAGTTATACCGCATCGAATTAATGTACGGCATCTTACTTTTTCCTTGTACAATATTGCAATTTGGCATCCGTTAATTAGAAAGCCATGATTTTGGATCTCCTTGCAAATTGCAGAGTAGATTTGTGAGGTTCATAAAGACATAATATATATACAGATAGAGAGAGAGAGAGTTGGGCTACAGCCAGGAGCGAATTCAGGATTTCAACCAGAAGTAGGTACAAAATATTGATAAGAGTACAATTTTTTTCCTGACAAATCGGAGCGGAGTAGCAGATAAGGAACTAAAAAAGTCATGGTATGACCGGATACGTCATGGCACGATACAGTTTCGTCATGACACGACACGACACGTGTCGGTCACGTGTTGTGACTCGTGTGTCCCGTACCGTGAGCAGTCACGTGATGTGACCATCTTTTGAAAATTTGGCACAACACGACACGCCACCCGAAGGTTTTGGTCACGGCACAGCACATGGTCACGTGTAACTAGGACGGTTAGATCTTGATCGAATGGTGAATCTTGAATAAACTAACCTAAATTATGAAAAAAAATAGTTAAACGTGTGTGTGACCAATCACGTTTGGACACGCCACGTGTGGTCACGGCGTGACTAACGTGTTGTGACCATTCAAGTGTCATTACCATCCTTCCAAATTTGATCATGACACAACACGTATAAATCTGACTTGGTCACGGCACGACACGTGATCTAAGTCACAGTGTGACTAGTCACGTCACGGTACATATTAGGTGGAGTAGCGAATCTGACCTATTTTTTCTCCTGACGAATCAACGAGTTTTCTAAGTGGAGTAGTGAATCAGACCGCGTCTTTTTTTTTCTTTTATGCGAATCAGTCTAGACTGACTTCTTTTCCGCATAATTTCTTCTACTGAATCGTAAATTAAATCCAGGGGTAGGCATAATTTCCATCCAGGGGTTACACAAGTATAAAATATCACTGGGTTAAAAAACAAATTCGAATCCAGGGGTAGACACGTGCCTACCCCTGGCCCTTCTTAGATCCGCCAATGGCTACGGTGCTTCATGAAGTAAAGCGAGTGTTTTACTTCACACTCATATTTTGTGATTTCAAAGCTCAAAACGTCGATCCGAACAGTTCAAGTTGATCACCATATTAAATTGTGCTTGGATACCAAATTTTACATTTTTTTAGAAACTTTATACTATTTTTTTAGAATTTTTTAAAATCACTCTTTTTCAGAAAATTCTGAACCATATAAAATCAGTGATTTTAAAAAATTCGAAAAAAATAATAAATTTTCAAGATATCAACTTGAACGGTTCGGATCGACGTTTTGAACTTTGAAATCGCAAATATGAGTATGAAGTAAAACACTCGCTTTATTTCATGAAGCACCATAATCCAACTCATATATATATATATATATATATATAGAGAGAGAGAGAGAGAGATGGACTTAGCTAAGCTATGGTGTAAAATGACTTGGTACTCCACGCCATATTTCCATTTTGAAAATCCAAACTACCGATCCAAACCGCTCAAGTTGTTCTCCATATTGAAATGTGCTTGGATACCAAATTTTACATTTTTTGGAATTTTTTATTATTTATTAAGTCACTTTGAAAATCGCTGAAAACAGTAAAAAATTATGGACCAATGGATCAACGATTTTCAAAGTGGCTTAATAAATAGTAAAAAAATTCCAAAAAATATAAAATTTGGTCTCCAAGCACATTTCAATATGGAGAACAATAATAAGGCGTGGAGCACCAAGTCGTTTTACACCATGGCTTAGCTAAGCCCAGCACTATATATATATATATATATATATGAGTAGGGCTATTGTACTTCGCGAAGTAAAACTTCGTTTTACTTCACGCTCATACTCCTATTTCCAAAATCCAAATCGTCGATCCGAACCGTTCAAGTTGTTCTCCATATTGAAATGTAACTTGGAGACCAAATTTTACATTTTTTGGAATTTTTTTACTATTTATTAAGCCACTTTGAAAATCGCTGATCCATTGTGAATAGTAAAAAACAGTAAAAAATTCTGGACCAATGGATCAGCGATTTTCAAAGTGGCTTAATAAATAGTAAAAAAATTTCAAAAAATGTAAAATTTGGTCTCCAAGCACATTTCAATATGGAGAACAACTTGAACGGTCGGATTGACGTTTTGGATTTTGAAAATGAGAATATAAGCGTGAAGTACAATATTGGTTTTACTTCGCGAAGTACAATAGCAAAATTATATATATATATATATGAGGAGGGATCCAATTACACCTTTTTTGGTGACACACTTTGACACCTATCATTTTCAAAGTCCAAATAGTCGATCCAAACCGTTCAACATGATGAATATATTAAAATGTGCTTGGATATCAAATTTTACATTTTTTTGAATTTTTTTGCTATTTATTAAGATGGTTACAAAAATTGTTGTTTCCGGACCATTGAAAAACAACGATTTTGTAACCATCTTAATAAATAGTAAAAAAATTCAAAAAAAATGTAAAATTTGATCTCCAAGCACATTTTAATATGGTGATCATGTTGAACGGTTCGGATCGACTGTTTGGATTTTGAAATTGCAAAATTGACATATATAAAAAATAGTATCATGATGTGTCACCAAAAAAGGTGTAATTGGATCCCTCCTCTATATATATATATATATATATATATATATATATATTTCAGCAAGACAATATATATTTGCTTGAAAGCTTCATGATCCGAATGTTGACCTATACAAATGACATATTTGCATTCAGTCTATGATTTTGGAGTACAGCTAGCACCTAATAGAGGACCAATATATGCTAAACTAATAAATAAAAGGATAAAGATTTTTTTCCCCCGGTTCCTATCCCCCATTCATCCCCCAATCATTAATTATCTAGGGGACCACAACTTCAAGCACAAAAAGACAAAAGAAAACGTGTATCAATCATTAATTACGTGGGGACCACTAATTAACTAGGGGGACCGCTTATATTTAAAAAAATTTACAACTGACGTGCACAAGTATTCATATCTAATACATAAAGTATTCATATATAATATATTAAGTATTCATATCTAAGATGTCAAGTATTTAAAAAAAAACTGGACACATTACTTACCCATCTTTTACACGGTTTTAGAGGTGGTTTTTTTTTTCTCCGTTCACTCTAATCAATATTTCTGACAATCTATGAAGAATTTTGCGAATCTAAAATAACATACGTTTTCTACGTAATTTTATCTTTCAAATGAGATCCATGATGAAGTACTTTTGAGTTATCCGTCGTGCAAGTATTCATAACTCGTAAAATTATTTATATCTCGTCATGCAAGTATTCATACCACGTCGAGCAAGTATTCATACCTCGTCGAACAAGTATTCATACCTAAGATATCAAGTAAAAAATGATTGAGTGGTAATGAAATTTCAATCGGTAAAAATGAGTGAATGATGTGTTCAGTTTTTTATTTGTGAAATACTGATGAGGTATGAATACTTGCTTGATAAGGTATGAATACTTGAATGACAAGGTATGAATACTTGTGCAACGGACAACTCGAAAGTATGTCATCATGGATCTCATTTGAAAGAGAAAATTGCGTAGAAGACGTTCGTGGTTTTAGATTTGCAAAATTCCTCACAGATTGTCAAAAATATTGGTTAGAGTGAACGGAGAAAAAAAAACCACCTCTAAAAACGTGTAAAAGATTGATAAGTAATGTGTCCAGTTTTTTTTAAATACTTGATATCTTAGATATGAATACTTCATGCATTATATATGAATACTCTAGAATGCAACTATGAATACTTCTTTTAATAGTAATGAATATGAAAAAGTAGTATGTTTTTCTTTTCCTTTTCTGTTGCCGAACATTCCAAGTTGGTTATCGGTCCCCACCGGCAGTTAAATGCTAAATAACATATAATTAGTGGTCCCCCCAGTTGAAAACACATTTTTTTTGGAGGAAAACGCGTTTTTAATTAGTGGTCCTCGTTAATCAAGCGTTTTTGGATGTCTTTTAGTGCGGAAATTGTGGTCCCCTCTTAATTACCGGTAAACAATAATTAACAACCTTATCCGGGGGATGAATGGGGGATAGCAACCCGGGTATTGTTAGTCGGTCCCTAAATAAAATATGAATATGGCCCTTCTGTTTTTGTAAATTTTCTTGTTTCAATTTAATTTGTTAAGAGATGATGTTATTAGCAACTGGCAGCGAAAAAAATGCTTTAATATTATCTAGTTAATTTGACTTTAACTTATTATGTATAGGTAAAGAGCTAAAAGTAATCATAAGGTGGGGGCGTAAATATATAATTAATTTGAATCAGAATCATATTTAATTTGTTAAGATCGTGTTAGCAACTAGTACCGAAAAAAGCCTTAATATTAACTAGTGAATTTAGTTTTAACTTATCATGCATAGAGACAGGATCCAAAATAATTATAAGGTGGGTGCGTAAATTTATAAATTTTTATAATTTTTTTTTTCAAAAAACATAACAGCAATAAGCACATTTTTGTAAACTTTATTAGGTCAGAAGGTGATAAATGCCTTCTTATCACAGTGTGATTTTGAGGTACCGAATTTTTTTAGTTACTATTTCAAAAAAAAATAAAAATAGACAGAGTTAGATATGAGTTTTGAAAAAAAAAAAAAAACATTTTTATTAGGTACGTACGCACATAATATTATTATGTGCTCATCCTAAGAGGTGGTGGTGGTGGCACAGCAAATATTTTTGGTATAGTCAAATTTGATACAGTTTAGGGGTACGCAGATAACAACTGCCTACCACCCCTTGGGAGTGCGTAACTATTATATGTGTATCTGGTAAAAATAATTTTTTTTTCCAAATCAACTCCGTTTATTCTTTTCTGTAAATGGTAACTAAAATAAATTCAGTCCGAGGTACTGCTAGAAATATCTATAGGGGACCAATATCTGCTAACTTAAGTAAGTTACTAATATAATATGAAACGGCTTTTCTGTTTTTGTCAATTATCTTGTAAATGATTAATTTGTTAAGAGATGGTGTTAGCAGCTAGTAGGGACAAGGTTAGAAATAATTATAAGGTTGAGGCATAATTTTTTTTTTTATATATTTTTCCAAAATATATAAAAATTATAAGTACATTTTTTTTTTTTCAAATTTTCTTAGATCAGGAGGTGATATATACCTCTCTTATTACATGTGGCTCCACCATTGTCATGCATTGAAATAAAATTCTTGCGTTATTTAAATTTAAATAATTGAGACATCCGGATCAATTATACATTTTATGTTATGTGTTTTCCTTTTGCAGTTTTTTTATGCATCTTATTATGTATTCCACAGACAGGAAGCAATAAATTTTCATTAGATTTTTTCTTTTAGTTAGGTTCCACATTTTCTCATTTTTCCGAACCCAAATTTTTAATCATTTCCCGGAAACCAATAAAAAAATTCCCATGCCATGAAATCAACTGACAAATTATCCTCCCTACAAATCAATCACAAATATATCTATACTTGTTTCAACACGAAAAAATGACACGGGAGCTGACTATTTTGATAAGTTTGGTACTCTTAAATAGGGGTGGAAAAAAAAGCTCGTAGCTCGTGGCTCGCATATGACTTGCTCGCTAACGAGCCATAATTAACGAGTTCAACCTGGGGCTTAGCTTGTTCGCCAGCTCGGTTAGACATCAATTTGTGAATTTGTATGAATTTGTGTGCATTTTATACTGTCTAGCTCGGTTAAAACAAGATCCAGTCAAACTCAGCGAGCTAGCTCGGACTGGCTCGTCACGATTTCAAGCTGAGGTTTTAGCTCGGATGCCCTAGGTCCAGCCAGCTCGTTTACAACCCTACTCTTAAATAATACAGCCGTGTTCTGTATATAAACTTAAATCTGGCTGTTAGTTCTATCGCACATTAATTAAATGAACGTATATCAAATTCTAAACGAGATATATTATTCAATTAACGAGACTTAGATTCATATCAGAAAAATTCTAAATTGAAAAGGCTAAATTGACGCTTTTATATGAAGTAGTCTAACCAATATCATGTCCCTTCAACGGTGAAGATTTGAAATCTTAACTACTGTATAATATATTATGACAATTTTGAAATCCTACACAACACCATGTGCTTTTCATAGGAAATAGAGAACTCATTTTTAAGCATTCAAAATATACCTTTGTATAAACCTCTTCCGCATGTACGTTCTCTTTCCGACATTTTTATTAATACCCTAAAAAAACAAAAAAATATCAAATCTACCCTCAATTTGAAAAAAAATTTAAAATTGCCCTAACCGCCCCATGATGGGGCGGTTCACCATATCATTCAAACCGCCCTATGGTTGGGCGGTTCTGTTGGCCGAGAAAACCGCCCCCCTATGGGGCGGTCCACTATACATACTATAAAAAACCAGCGCACTGCGCACTCTCTCCCTCACACTTCATTTTCGCTCTCGCCCCGCCTCTCGCTCTTTACTGTGCTCCGAAGGTATTTTTTTTTATATTATTATTTTTATTATTATTTAGTTAATGTGTATTACTGTAGGTTACTGTAGGTTACTGCTGGTTACTGTAGGTTATTGTAGGTTACTGTAGATTACTGTAGATACTGTAGATTACTGTAGATACTGTTGATTACTGTAGATTACTGTTGGTTACTGTAGATTACTGTTGATTACTGTAGATTACTGTAGATTACTGTAGATACTGCTGATTACTGTAGATTACTGTAGATTACTGCAGATTACTGCAGATTACTGTAGATTAATGCAGATTACTGTTCATTATTATCGTTCATTATTACTGTTTATTATTTATTATTATTTTTGTAATTTTTTTTTATTTTAATATAATTTTAATTGTTGTTGTTTACTAATAATTTAATTGTGTATTGTTATTTTGTAAGTGATAAAAAAATTGTTTATTAATGTAGCTATCAAAATGTTGGTTACACTGCATATGGGCGGGAAGTTCGTGGTGGGTGTGAAGGGAGCATATTACACGAAATATCCAACCCACGGCTTTGAGGTTAACAAAAACACCTCATTTATGGAACTTAAGCAAAAGGTATTCGAAAGGATTGGTGTAAACAACAACCGGTATGACATAGATTTAGTTACTCGGGTTGACACAGGGAGGGATAGACCTTACTATGTAAAGTATCCAATAACAGATGAGGATGGTTGGAGATGTGTTTATAATACTTTTCAATCTGCGGGTACCCCGATAATGGAGTTATATTCCAGAAAGGTCCTGCATCGGTCCGGGGTTGGACCTTCTACGGACAATACAAGTCATGATAGCCCGGTGCAGCAGCACTCGGGTTTTGAACACTTGGGTTTTGAACACTCGGGTTATGACAACTCGGGTTTTGACAACTCAGGTGACCGAAACTTCGGTCATGCACCACCCGTTCATACTGTTTACACCGCTGATTACACCACTGAGTATACCACTGATTACACCACTGATTATACCACCGACCTACCACCACCACCACTGCCTCCTATTCAACCCGTAATCCAAGCCAGATTTCCTTCTGTACCACCGTCCGTACCTATAATTGTACCTGTTATTGTTCCCCGTAGAGATGCTATGCTGGAGG
The DNA here is from genome assembly GCA_025461125.1 of Carex kokanica. NCBI lineage: Eukaryota > Viridiplantae > Streptophyta > Magnoliopsida > Poales > Cyperaceae > Carex > Carex kokanica. Next base: position 113,265 of record JAJGRX010001459.1, read on the forward strand.
CTGAAGGGGTTGATGCCATACCGGAACATGAAATTAACTCGGGTGATAGTTGGGACGGGGATTGGGATTCTGATGCATTATCAGACGGTGATGGAGATTATGCACCCAGCCATGACAGATTTCCTATTAGAGGTCGGACAGACAGACATCCGGTAGCCACATTCAACGATACTACTGCTTTTGAAGAAGCAGACATAAGTTATTTTGGGAAGCGTGTCGTTTACAGCACAGAACTTGCTCCGAATCAGGTTTATACCAACATAGAGGAACTTGTGAAGAAAGTCCAAGAAACTTGGAATTCGAAGTGCACTCTCCGAATGAGTATGTTCCAACCAGCCGTAGAGCAGATGGGACTATGGAGTTTATTAAAAGACCATACAAGTATGTTGTCATTATCGGAGTGGACAATACTGTAACATGTACATGCCAAGGAATCCAACTAGCTCACCTACCTTGTTCTCATGTTATGGCGGTGTGCCGAGTGAGAAACTTCCGTGAGGATGATTTTGTCGCCGACATGTACCGTACCGATTACCTTGCGAGTACTTGGGGTGCATCCTTCCATCCTTATCCCAACCAGCATGCCTGGCCAGCCTACGTTGGGGATGAACTCAACCCACCCAAGAAGATCAGGTTAGGGAGAATACTTTGTATATGCACTGACCATCTTTTTAATAAAATTTTATGCTACCATTTTTAATTCTAATCAGTTATACACAAAAAAGATAAAAATAATTTAAAATGTGAATGAAATTACAATTGTATTTTTCTATTTAAACAAAAAATAGAGAGAAGTAAATAGGGAGAAGTGAGAGGGAGGGAAAGAGAGGAGAAAAGGAGAGTCCACGAGGACATTTTGTTAAAAAATTTGAGAGGAGTATATTTTGTTCTATATTTTGAAAAAAGATAGTCAATGCAAAATTTTCCCAAATTGGAGAGGATACTCTTCCGGCAGCTGACAGCTGGTCATCATGAAACAAATTTATTAGATCTCTTTTATTTATTAAAATTAAATCGGCATCTCTTAAGCGGGCCCATTAAATATGAGAAGATTACTGGACCTAGGCCTTTTAACTCATTATGAACCTCTATATCAAATGTCCATGAAGCCTATTTTTCTTTTAATCTCAACCCTGTTTCTCTCGTCGATAATCTCGCGCGCCGCAAAACCCCTAAACCAGACCCAACCGCGCTTGTACTGTGCTATCTATCTACCTCCCTCCGCCGCCGCAAAAACCCTAGACCACGCAGGCAACCATGGGAGGCAGGAAGAAAGGATTCATTGACAAGAAGCGCTCCGCCACTTACACACTCGTTGCTCGTGACTCCGCCTCCTCTTCCTCAAATCCTCTCTCCACCGACCGGGTCTTTGTTCGCACAGACAACCACCACGACTACTCCGTCCCCGGCTTCATCGACTCCGACGAAGAACAATACAATCGGGATGACGAATCCTCCATCTTCGCTGACGCGGTAGAGGATGCTGACGTTGGGCCCCGTTATGCAGAGAGAGGCAGCGGGTCGGGTTTGCCTGAGGACGTGAGGAAGGAGATTCTGGAGTTAGGGTTGCCGGATGACGGATACAATTATTTAACACATTTGAGAGAGATAAGAAATGAAGGAGCTGGGTCTGCTTACTATGATAACCCTCGGGCACGCTTTGATCTCGTGCCACTTGATGTCAAAGTATGTACAATTTTTTGTTTTCTAATATTGGGTCGTGCTTTCTTTGTGTCAAAAGGCAATAAAATTTAATCCTAACAGTCTGGTTTGAGTAGGTGTTTACCTTTTTATAAGGGATAATGAGCTTCCATCATTATTAGTAGGAAAACAAAGCCAATTTGTTTTGTTTATATATTCAGTTTTTTAGGGAGCTTGTGGAATGTTTCTTTACGTGTTTGTTTGTATTAATTTGTTGCATGTAGGCATATGATGCTTCCAGGGTTAGAGTAAGCTCTGATGCTGTAAAGGAAGAAGAACCAGGAGTTGAATCAATCTACAATGTTGCCTTGAAATCTGCACCAGTAAGAGTCCAGAAGGTTGTTGACCCGGATGTGACCCGGCTGTTGGATGACAGCGATCTGTCACGGTTCGGTTCGGATGTTGAGGATCTTGAGGAGGATTTCGTCCTAGTGGCTAACCAACCTGAAGGAGAAGAGGAAGAAAATGAGGATGTTCATGTGAAAAAGATATCCACTGATGTGGAAATTCGATATGAGAGCGCAAGTGATGATGATGTGGATGATGGGCAGGAAGACAGTGCCCAGCAAAGGGTCAGAAGGCCACTTGATGAAGAGTTTGATGAAGTAAGTTGACTGGTTACTCATTTAGCACTAGGTTTTGGTATTGTTTTTTGTCTGGTCTTGTCTTACCTACCATATAACTGATTTTGTTAGAACTATATCTAATTTCTCAGTTTAAAATCTCACTGGCTGCGTATATATTGGAATAAACTGTTTGATCAAGGTTCACTTACCCAAAAGATGAAAAGATATTCCTTCTAACTCGCCCCACCCCACTGTTCCATTTTCATGGCACAGGCATTTAAAGAGTATATATCCAGCGAAGAGGACGAGGGGCCTACGTTTGGTGATGACAATCAGGAAGAGCTGGCAGAGAAGCTGAAAGATGCACTTAAAGAATTTCACATAGAGGACGCTGTACAAGAGGAAAAGTACAAAGTCCCTGCTGATTCTGTAACAGAAGATCAGGAATCTGCTCAAATCATTCGCAAGTGCACTGAATATGCTCAAAAGTAATTTCTTTTGGCACAAGTTTTAAAGTCATTTGCAAGTGCAGTTAGTCTGTCTCTAGCTATAGTCAAATAAAGCCAGTCATATTCAGGAACTTGGGATATACATATTTTTTTAATATTTGAGGAATTAAAAAAAATTAGCTTCAAATTTCGAAATTGCATTGCAAAATAGATATTAAAAGTAAGAATTTTGGAAGTCGAAATGGTGACATTGTGAGATATGCAAAATATAAACAAGAAATCTTTCATCCCGTATTTCAATTTTGTCAAATCTTACATTTCCTGAATCTGAATTCCCAATTTCTGAATAATATTTGCCGTGTGAAATTCATTTTTTTTCCTCAGATATCTTGAATTGAACACTCTCATAATACAATAATAATAAATCTCAAAGTCTCATAAAATATGCAAGCTTTTGGTTTATGAAGAAAAATGAAATCTGATAAATTTGAACTTGTTGACAGGTACTTGAATGAAAGCGAAGACGAAAAAGAGGTGCTACTAGTCTCAGAAAGCAGTGATGAATCTGAGGCGTGGGATTGTGAGACCATCATCTCCACTTATTCCAACCTCGAAAACCACCCTGCAAAGATCGGGGCACCAGGAAAACCCAAAAGTCGTTTGCCGCCAAAATCAATTCCCTTTTTAGGGGACATGGGAGTGGGAAATGACGTGATTACCCTTGGGGGTAAGGGGATGCTCCCTGTGAATTACCTCCCCCAGAGGAAGAGAATAATGGAGGGTTTAGTAAGAGAGAAGCTTGGCTCGGTGGAAAAACCAAAGAAGGTTGTTGGTGAGGAGTCCAAGGAGGAAAAGAAAGAGCGCAAGGTAACATACTTTTTCTTTGTCACATGCCCTCAATCTCTTTCTCATTTCAAAATCTTCTCACTTATTGTTATGCACACCTTGCATACTGGTATAGCCCTACGCCTGTAGGCATCTCCTTCTACATATCACTGATTTTTATCTAACAACTCTTGACCCCTAACAATGTGGGCCAGTTTGGCACATAGAATAGAGAAAGTGAGGACTTGTGATGGAATAGTTGCGGAATGGAGTTTTGGAAAAGTGGAATTGGAATGATAATTTGCAGCCGAACCGTGCATTTTGCACTTTAGTCCCTCCTTATTCCACCTGGATGAAATAGTCTATTCCATGGGGAGGTGGAATTAGGGCTGGACAAAATTGCTCAAACTCGTAACTCGCTCATTTACAGCTCGTTTTAACTCGCTCATTTACAGCTCGTTTTAACTCGCTCATTTACAACTCGTGTCAGTTCCAACTCGAGTTGACTGACTCGTTTAATAAATGAGCTGAGTTTGAGCTTACCCCAACTCGCTTATTTATAACTCGAGTTACATAGAATTGGTTACAATAAATCTCAGAAATTGTTTTTGTTAAGCTGTTGTATGAAAAATTGTTGGTGCTTATGTATTAAGTTGCTGTATGAAAAATTGCTGGATACTGATAAATTCTTTTACAAGTAGTATATAATTAACTGGTTAAACGAGTTGTGAGCCAACTCGAGTTGATAACGAGCTGAGTTCGAGTTGGCTCTACAACTCGTTATTACCATCCCAACTCGAGTTGACTCGCTCATTTATTTAATGAGCTGAGTTCGACTTGGGGGTAACTCGCTCAAACTCGGCTCATTTACAACCCTAGGTGGAATAGCATAACCTTGTCTTTTCCATGAGTTAGAATAGATCCAAATCAGACTCTTCTACCATTTCATACTTGCCGAACATGATTGAAATAGTGTAGAATGGGACCTTAATTCTCTTTTCTACTATTCCACTATTCCACTATTAAACACTCATAACAAGCCCTTAAAGTTTAAAAACTTCAATTTACTTAGCTTGCTTTGAAGATTATTATTTCAAATTTTCAGTAGATTCTGAGGCTAGTGAACAACATGGAAAGGTATCATATTAAGGGGAAAAGAGTGCGTCCATCGGACTCAAAATTTGAGTTCGATGGGTTCTGCTTCCATCTGAGCCGCTTCATGATCTTTGTGTGCCCACTTCAATATACGTGCGGATCAAGCGCGTACACATCTTGAAGCGGATCGGACGGAAGTAGAACCCATAGAACTCAAATTTGAGTCTGATGACACTCTTTTCCCAATATCAAGAACTGTTTAGCTTTTATTGGTTCTTATGTGCACGAATTGATGATTACGTCCTTTTCTTGTTAAAATAAGGCGGCACTGAAAAATGAAAGGAGAGAGGCAAGAAAGACGAAGAAAGAGCTGAAAGGCTTGTACAAGAGTGAAACCCAGAGAGCTCACAAAGCGGTTGCTGTTACTGGCCCTTCTTCAGTACACCTTATGTAATACTACTGTATGTTTCATTTCTGGCTATTTTGTTACTTTTCAATGATCCTCTTTTTTTTTAGTAAAGTTAGAGAAGATACAAGTATTGCATGCAAAGATTGCAATAGTTTATACCTGGCATATGATCCCAATACCTGTTTGCACCAATAGTTTATACCAGTGCTTCTGGTCTAGCAGCAATGTTGGTACCAGGATGCAGTATTAACACCTGCGTGAGAACTGTATTGCTTGGTACAAGATATTCAGAACCAGGATACAAAATTTTCTGTCCTTGCTAGAAAAAAGGTTCAATTTGAAATGGCCAGGATTATGAAAGCTGAAATAATTTGGTGCTTCGGAAATACAGCTGATTTTTTATATGCTAATGTACTTATTTATAATTTTCCATCACAGGTGATACTGTAGTTGTTTCTTCAAGTATAAACCGTGATGTTGCCATTTGTATCTAGGCTCTTGTTTTACTTCAAGTTCTACACATGCCAAGAGTTTCCAATGTTCTTGGGGGGACTCTTAAATGTTACGTAATGTAAGGTAATGTGTCTCAAGAAATGTTGTAGTTAGCAATTTTTGTGCTCTTAATGAGATTTTGATGAATTATTTGTCAGATTTAGATATATAGGTGGCAAAATATGTTTGATCTGAAAAACTGGTCTGTCTCAATCCAGACCCAAATTCAATCCAACCTTATTCTCGAGCATGATACGTCCCAAATTATGAGCCTATTCAAAACTGGACGACTTGAAACTTGACTTGACCTGTCCGATTGTCATCTTTATAGTGGCAAAACTTGCCACCAAATATCCTGCCCGACCTGACCCAAATTGACTAGAACATAACCAAAAATCAAACTATCTGAATTCAACCTGACTCAGTTTGATGGTCAATATTTTTTTTGAAACCCTGGACGGTGGCTGCGAAGTATAATATTTGTTGTCAATGTTAATCTATAACTGTAACTCTCAATCCTTAACTGGGGCCTGGCCGCCAATCTGGTTGATTTTCTAAGTTCATTTTCATAATTTAAGCTACTTTCAACCTGATCTTTCTATTCCTGTAGTTTTAAGTGGATTTTTTGGCAGGAAATGTAATCAAACAGTAATATTATTTCTTGAACCTCAGGCATACGTATCTTTACATAGTTGAACATCGATATCCTTGTAGATTTTGATTTATACATTTGCTCTTTTTAAAAAAAGAAATGGTTAGAATCACATGTGATCATGAAGATAACCATATCATTTATTTGCAGCTTTGTCGGAGTCGTGGAATTTAAATTCTAACATCTCAATGTATCACAGATAATAAGCAGTACAGTACATTCCACAGGCTGGGCTGGGCTATCCTTTTAAAAGCTAGTTGGTGACAATATAGTTTAGCTTATCAGTTAATTACCTAATACTTCGGTTCTATAAGTTCGTTCTAAAATAAAATTATTCGTAAATTACCTAATACACTAGTTTAGCTTATCAGTAAAGCTGTAATTGCAACAAGTTTATTGGAAATTATATTAACTAACTCATAATACCTTATCGTGTTAAGTGTTATATATCTTTCCGAGGTAGGTTCCAGAGCTGCAGGTTGGCTTTAACTTAGATCCAATCAAATCAAGTCAGCCGACTAATTTGTTGCATATGGAAAATAATTGGAACGGCGAATTTTGTTATCACCTTCAGGTATAAAGGTAAAACTAGTTAAAAGGCTTAAGGGAATACTACCAAACTTAGGACAACTAACAAGGAAAAGAATCTCTGTCGATCCAAAATGCCGCAACCGAGGTTACAACCAGGTAGACCACTGCCAGTTTAAACCCAGAGAAATAATCGTGAAATAAATTGATTTAAAGGTCACGCATCCGAGGGCTACTAAAATATGTTCTTTAGTCTTCCCCGAAAAAATTCCAGAAGAAAAGAAGAATCATTTTTTTTTGAAGTTTTTTTTTTTTTTTTGAAGAAAAGAAGAATCATTTTTTGAGAGAAGAAATATTCATTTTTCAAATGAACAATTCATAAATTCTTTCAGAATTTACATTCCAACTTCCAAATTAGGACCTATATATTGGTTCTATCATGGTCTCATGGACATGAGTTTCTTCTGTTCCCCGGCCCATTTTATCATTTCTTCTATCAATAAAAGCTTGGCAGCTCAAAAAATCCCGGTATGATATAGAAAGCATCTATGGCCATAAGTACAGTTCTCAACGTGTAAAAAAATAATAATAATAGATCCCTAAATAAACGGTTCTTTATTGACCTATCTCTTGTACATTTATTTTGACAATTGTACTTTATTGTCATGCATTTTCGTAAAAATTGAAACGTTATGTATCATAACAGTTTCACAATCTGAAGGCGGATGAGTTCAACTATGTTGTTCTCCTTTTTTCAATTTACCGTTTGATCTAAAAAGAATGCGTCAGAACTATGAGATAGGAGTAGGTCCGATGGGCATCGGACCTACATTTAGGTTCAATTAGCTCTAGGACCGTACAATTAGCATCAAGATCTATGCACACGGAAATTGATACAGACTTGCACGGATTTTGATGCATAGCACACGAATCTTGATGCAGATCGAATGGTCATCACACCCATCGGACCTACTCTGATTCCCAGAACTATCTATTGATATCATTTAGCATGGGTTTTAAATGACGTGTGAAAATTAACTTAATTGGTATCTTTGTTAGATTGGACGATCCGGATTGAAGGAATACGATCATGCAACCTTAGTTGAGAATAACAACAAAAATGAAGACAGCTGGAGATCTATACCTAGCACAGCATGCCTCTTACATATGCATGTTCAAAGAGAAATGTGTTCAGTTTATTTCTTGAGTGTAGGGGTGGCAAAAAAACTCGTAGCTCGTGGATCGATCGTGACTCGTTTGTTACTGGACTGAGCTGTTAATGAGTCAGCTCTCCACTAGTTCGATCCAGAATTAACTAGTTCAAGCTGGACCTAACTTGCTCGTCAGCTCGCGAGCTAGCTCGGCTAGGTATCAATATGTGAATTTGTATGAATTTGTGTGCATTTTATACTATCTAGCTCGGTCCAGCTCGGTTCAGCTCAATACAAAAGGTTTGTACAATTTATTTTCTTCTTAAAACAAGATCCAGCCAGACCCAGCGAGTCAGCTCAGACTAGCTTGTCCCGATTTCAAGTTGAGGTCTTAGCTCGGATGCCCTAGGTCCAGCTCGCTCAGCTATAGCTCAGTCCATAATTAACAAGCTGAGCTAGAACCTAGCTCAAACCGAGCCAGCTAGTTGCCACCCTTACTTAAGTGTCTATTTTTTTGTGTCGTAATGTGTCAAAATATTTAATTAGTTTATCTAATGTACGTGTAAATACTTAACTAGTTATCTTTAACAACAAAATAGTTGTTTTTCATATATAAATATATAATAATAAAAAATGATTCGGATGACTGTTTATTTTTAATATTAAATTATTTACTTGTATAAAAAATGTTGTTCTTGTAAACATTTAATTAATTCCTTCTAATATTTCTTTGACAGAGTAATTTTTATGTTTATATATATCTATAATTTCTGAAGTGTCTCATAAGTCATAACAGTACATAAAGTGCAATTATGCAACACGCGTTCCCTATCATCACTAGACGTCTCTTCCGACATTTTTAAAGATACCCTAAGTTAATCACAAATTATTAAAAATACCCATGATCCTCTTTTTTTATTAAAAATACCCACACCGGCCAATTATTGGCCGGTTCTGATTAAAATTCCCGACCGGCCATTATTGGCCGGTTCCGTGAATTTTTTTTTTTTTAAGAGAAAAATTGCTAAAATGCTGAAATGAAATCTAACACAAAAAAATCGAATTGTTTTTTTAAATATTTGTTAGATTACTTTTTTTGATAGCATATTTATACTAAAATACGCTAAATTACTTGAAATTATGTTAATTTATGCTGATTGACACTAGATTACTTTAAATTATGTTAACTTTTTTTTAAGAGACAAATAGCTAAAATGCTGAAATATAACACTAAAAAATAGAATTTATTTTTAAATATTTGCTAGATTATATTTTTTATATATAATTAGCATATTTATACTAAAACACGCTAAATTACTTGATTTATGCTGAATTACAGTAAATTACAATAATTATGTAGAATTATGCTAGAATACGGTAAAGTACGCTAAATTACGTACGAATAGGGATGATATCTTTACTGAGAAGGGGAAAAACAACGACGAAACTTCAAACGGCCATAAAACGGCGCTCGAGTGTCCGATTTCAGCAAATGACCACTTTTCGGAAAGCTTGCGAAAATGCGCATGCGTCCGTACTGCTTTGCCAATTTTTTAAATTCAAAATCGCCAAAAAACAAAGAGAAGAGCCTCAAAACTTCAGTTGAAGTTTTTGATTGAGATTTTCACTTTTATTATTCAATCTACGTAGCTCAGTAAATTACTTATATAATGAACTTGTAGAATACCAATTTTTATTATTTTTATTATTTTTATTATTTTTTGTACTATTTTTTATGATTTATGAAAGATGGCACAAAATCGGCCCTATTCATACGTAATTTAGCGTAATTAACCGTATTTTAGCATAATTCTACATAATTATTGTAATTTCAGCATTTTAGTAAATTTACCGTATTTTAGCATAATTATTGTAATTTACCATATTTTAGCACAAAATCAGCCCTATTCGTAACGTATTTTCTAACAAATATTTAAAAAAACAATTCGATTTTTTTGTGTTAGATTTCATTTCAGCATTTTAGCAATTTTTCTCTTAAAACAAAAAAAAAAAAAATTCACAGAACCAGCCAATTATTGGCCGGTATGGGTATTTTTAATAAAAAAAGAGGACCATGGGTATTTTTAATAAAAAAAGAGGACCATGGGTATTTTTAATAATTTGTGATTAACATAGGGTATTTTTAAAAATGTCGGCGTCTCTTGAGGGAAATTTTTTATCTATAGAAATTATTAAATACAGATGTACGGAAACAGAAAGAGTACCTCATTTGCAACAAATATAGAAAGATCTGAATCAATGAGTCCGATCCAAATTCAAATTTATGGATCGGTCTCAATGGTTCAGATCCATCAATATATATATATATATAGAGTCCGACTAGGCTACTCCATGGAGTAAAACGACTTGGTACTCCACGCCATATCTTCATTTTCAAAGTTCAAATAGTCGATTCGAACCTTCCAACATGTTCTCCATATTGAAATGTGCTTGGAGAACAAATTTTACATTTTTTGGAATTTTTTTACTATTTATTAAGCCACTTTGAAAATCTGAAAATCCTTATGAACAGTAAAAAACAGTAAAAATTTCTGGACCGCCGGATCAGTGATTTTCAAAGTGGCTTAATAAATAGTAAAAAAATTCCAAAAAATGTAAAATTTGGTCTCCAAGCACATATCAATATGGAGAAAAACTTGAGCTGTTCGGATCGGTTGTTTGAATTTTCAAAATGGAAATAATGAGGCGTGGAGCACCAAGTCATTTTACACCATGGCTTAGCTAAGCCCAGCACTATATATATAGATGAGATATTGTGCTTTGCAAATTAAAACGAACGTTTTATTTCGAGCTCTTTTTCGGATTTTCAAAGTCCAAACAATCGATCCGAACCGTTCAAGTTGATCTACATATTGAAATGTGCTTGGATACCAAATTTTATATTTTTTGGAATTTTTTTACTATTTATTAAGCCACTTTGAAAATTGCTGATCCGGGTGAACAGTAAAAACAGTGCAACAAAATTCTGGACCATGTGATCAACAATTTCAAAGTGGCTTAATAAATAGTAAAAAAATTCCAAAAAATATAAAATTTGGTATCCAAGCACATTTCAATATGTAGATCAACTTGAACGGTTCAGATCGACTGTTTGGACTTTGAAAATCCGAAAAAGAGCTCGAAATAAAACGTTCGTTTTAATTTGCAAAGCACAATATCTCATCTCTCTCTCTATATATATATATATTGATGGATCTGAACCATTGAGACCGATCCATAAATTTTGGATCGGACTCATTGAGTCAGATCTTTCTATATTTGTTGCAAATGAGGTACTCTTTCTGTTTCCGTACATCTGTATTTAATAATTTCTATAGATAAAAAATTTCCTCTCTTGAGGATTGTAACTACGTGTCAAAAGGAGTAAAAAATGATGAAAGAAACTAACAAAAGTGTTTACAGTAACAATATTTTTGTTAAATGTTACTCGTTCAATTCTTAAAAAAAAAAAAGACAATTACGGTATTATATTTTTCATGATTATATGCTAAAATAACTAACTTTGTGTTAAAGCTGATTATTTAATTAGTATTAAAAAATTATAACAAATCTAAAACTTGAACCGAATACATTTCAAAGATGGACGCCAGATGAACACTTGGGAGGTAACTAACTCTCTCTGGTCTCAGAGCATCTGCATCCGTGGTATTATTAGAGTTTCTAATCTGATGTGGCAGTTTTTAATTCAGTTTCAGGAATATGGAAGAGTTTCTTATTTAAAAACTATGCAGTAAAGTTTCTTATTAAAAAACTGTTTATAAATTTCATTTGGCCAAATGATTGGCTCAAATTATTTCTCTTTTTTAATTTGTTGCTGACGTGGCTTAATAGAAATTCTAAAATTAATTTCAGGAATGTGAGAATTAGAAACTTTAAAGACCTTACTTTCTAAAAATTGGTTAACAGTTATTTAGAAACTCATTTGAGTTGCTGGAACGTAGATGCTCTCATATTCAAAATTCAACTTCAAGCCGAAAAGAAAAATACAAATTCTAATAAGGCAGACAAGGTGGGAGTAAAAAGGAGGGGCTGAAGCATATCCTGTATTAAAAATTATATCTTTTACAATCCAAACTTATTATTATCGTTTACGTTAAATAAGGGACGAATTTTACTGACAATTCATTTGTCGTGGATAGCATTTTATATTAATACAGTGTCATGCATTTGCACCTCACTGTATATTGTGATTATTGTCCCCACATCCCTTGATTGCCTACCAAATATCCCAGAATTCATTCACTTTTTTGTCAAAAAAGAAGAAGGAAGAATTCATTTATTTTTCCTAGAAGCCACGTAAAGCGGGTGAAAACGGATCCGATACGGAGCTGATGGTGGTAAAATCATATCTTTTTTTATACGGATACATAACAGATATTAGAGACAGATATAGATACGTATAAAGATACGGATATAGATCAGATCACATATTTATTAAAAAATATCAAAATTCTTAATATTTATCTAATTATATTATATATAACATTCTTTTTTCATAATATATATTAAAATTATATGGTATATATCTACTATTAGAATATAGATATAATACAAATAATTAAAACGTAAAATTATATCTTTATTCATATTTACACAGATATTCAGATATTAAATATCCATATTTATATTTTTCGAATACAGATCGGATACTATCCATTATGTTTTCACCTTTAAACGTAACTAATAGGTTGAAGTAGGAACCAATATGACAATGACAATAAATTGCTGAGGAGATTGGAATTTCTTTTCTAAATCTTGTAGTTCACATTGATAACCTTGATTGCTGTACAAGTATAGAAGGCTAAGAAAGTCCCTTTGCAGTCAATTTACGCCAACCTACGCTTGGAGATTTTGTCAAATTTGGATTCAATTCAAAGGGACAAGTGCATCAGTGAACTGACTTTTGATGTGTATGTCTGATTCGACTTTACATCAATCTGGTAAGGGTTTTACAAATGACAAAGAAGATGTGGTTATCTCAAAATGTTGTTATACATTATCACCATGGTTTTCATTTTAAGTTTCCTTTTCTTTTAAAGAAAAAAGGACTCATATGCTGATATATGGGGGTAATTTTCTTGCGTGTTTGATCCAAAAAAAAAGAAAGAGATTGATATGAGTAACCGCACTCCAATACCTGCACTCTATATCCGCATCGTACTCGTACTTTAATTGTCATAACTGTTTGAGGAGATCGCAAAAACTGCAACGCTGAATTATTTTTCTAAAGTATTTATACCTATGCACGCAAATATTTATACCTATAAGGTGAACAATTTTTATGTAAATAATCGTCTTCCCAACCAAATCTCCCAAAACGTACCCGCACCATAAAAACCTGTGGGGAACCACTCAAACTACATGGGGAGACCATACACGTTTTTAGAGTTTGTTTTTTTTTCTCCATTCAATGTTGTCCATATTTTTGATGATCTGTGAGAAATTTTATGAATCTAAAACCACGAACGTCTTCTACGCAATTTTCTCTTTCAAATTAGATCCATAATAACGCACTTTCGGGCCGTCGTCACACAAGTATTTATACCTAGTCGTGCAAGTATTTATACCTATACTTGCAAATATTTTTTAACATATGACACTGGATTACATTTGAAATTATTAGTATCAAGTATTTATACCTATGCACTGAAATATTTATACCTATGAGGTCAACTACTTTTGTTAGAGAAGTGTTGATGCGGGACGATTAAAGAAGGTTGATGCGGAGATACGGGGTTTCTACTACTTTATTAGAGGAAGATGGTGCATGGACGATTGGTGAACTAAAAAAGGTGTACGCATGCAAATATTAATATCTTATTTTGCAAGTACTAATATCTTATGTTCCAAGTATTTATACTATGAAGGTTGATGCGGAGACGAGTGCGGAGGCAGGGAAAGGGGACCATATAATTAGTGGGAATTATAGCACAACTGAAATATTTTAGAAAGAGATGATGAAGGAATTATGTATTATTGTTGTACTATATTACACTGGCTGTACATATGCATATATAGGCTATTGGTGAATATAGCCGTTATACAATTTCCTAATATGTCGGATTCTGTATATTTGCCTAATTACAAGGATTAATTAGCTAGGTACCTAATTTAGCTCTAACAGCTGTAATTTGGATGCTAGCTGATTTATTTCCTAAACCGGCCTATGATGATCTTCTGAGGCCTGATTCCTTATTTCTCAACTTTCTCTATTGTTGTTGCGGGTACAATACTAGAGTGGGGGGATTGAAATAATTATTAAAAAAAAAAAAGAGTTTGCCAAATGTTTACGCAAGTTATTTAGATTAAGCGATGAGCTTGCAATAAACTACACACATGTAGAGGCATGCAGTTATTAATGTTAGATCTGGGGTTGCTTAACGATTGCTAATGTGATCCATATTATTCTTTTAATCATTATGTAATTGAGCATTTTTCTACAGTTATGTATTTATTAACACTTTCACAGCGAAAGAAATGCTTGATTTGTGACAAACCTGTCTTGTTTTATCAAGACCGGAAGAGATTACTTCCAAGTTTCAACAAAACTTTATCTCCATTCATTTAATCAATTGATGCTCTGTTATATTATTTTATTAAAATAATTTAGTATATCTAAAAAAAATTAAATAACTGTTTGAAGTGTGTTATTTCCAGATCTAATCTAAAACCGTTTGGTTAATATAAATCAACTTTAAGTTTGATATTTGGAGACAAAACTGGATGCAGTTTTTCTTAGGACAGTTGACATTTCAATTACATGACATACTAAAATTAAAACTTGTCACACATTTTATTAATAATATGTTTCTACAATTTTTCTTAGATTAGACGGGTACGATATGATTTTTTGTTTTTTGTTTTTGTCTTTTGTTATTGCCTCTAGATAAATTTGGTTTTTTAGAATCAGTCTTTAGTCTAGTAGCAAAAATAATGCTATCTGTATGAGAGATTAAAGATTCAAAATTTAAATAATTTTTTTATAAATATTAAATAATTATATAGTTTGAGTAGAACTAGGGTGTGATGTGCTCATCAAATTCTTTGGTGAGCATAACTCCATAATTTATTGTATTCACTTCAAACGAGATGAATCCAAACTGTTGAAACCGATGTACTTAATGAGTGATGTGCGTACATGCAAAATTTTGAATGTTTCAAATTTATTTAGTACAAAGTCAAGCGGTCAAAATTGATAAAAAAATGAATGCATTAAAATAACTTCTAAAACTTCATTTTGAATCATTCATTTTTCATCAATTTTGACCGCTTGACTTTAGACTAAATGAATTCAAAAAATTCAAAATTTTGCATGTACGTGCATCACTCGTGAAGTAGATCGGTTTCAACGGTTTAAATTCATCTCATTTGAAGTAAATTCGTTAAATTATAGAGTTATGCTCACCAACCTTTAGTGAACACATCACAACCTAGTTCCACTCTTATAGTTTAATCTCCGACTTTTATCATAAGAAAAAGCTTGCTTTCTTTTTCTCTCTATTCCAGCCAAGAACAACGCCTTGCTTATTCGGTAAAGAAGTATTGCTGAAGTAACGACATAAGACTTGATTTTTATATAAATTTTCCACCTCAACAATTCTTCATAAAATTTATATCCCATATTACTCTAATAAATATCCCACATTTTGGCCATAGTTATGGGAATTATGCTCAGTAGGATATGCTTCTCAATCCTTGGAAACAGCAACGCTATTAATATATACATGTGATTTCCAATTGGATGAATCAATTTGACAAAGTCAAAGTTGAACTTCCAATGACAGCGACGCTATGTCCAAGCTAGCCATGTTCATGCACGATTCCAGAGCAACTCATATCTTTCAATCAGAAATTTTATTTATAGAAACTGTATAAGAATAACATAAAATATTAAAATAAATTGTATCGATATTTCGACCTCATAAAATGAATCGATTTTTTTTTTCTTCTATTTTCTTCATAGACAAATCGGCGCCACTAACAACACAAAAAGTCACACCAAAATTCCAGTTCCTAAAAGGAGAGGCAGAGTTACTCTATGAGAATGGGTCAATTAACTTTTCTTTTTTTTTTCAAAATTTTTATACTCAATATTTAATTTTCTATATTGTTTAGCATAAAATGTTACGGTATTATAAAATTAACCTCTATTTACAGTATTAAAATTGTATGTGATTAACATTCATTCAGTTTAACGTAAAAAAATATGACTCTGTCCCTCCCTAAAGGAACCAATTATTTATTTTTCAGCTCTTTTAGCATATGCTAGAAACGAAAAAAATAATCAATTTCTTTAGGAACCTGAACTTTGTTTTGTTATATTTTTTTTTTTTTACTAAGCACCGAATGTTCTGGAGTTTAGACCGTTTTCCTTTTTTTAAACCCACTGTCACTTCTTTTCCTTCCTCCTCTTGCAACCTCCATTTTTATCTTCAGAAACAAGTTCTTTGTTCTATCTCTTCATATCCAATTCGCGAAGTTCATCTTTGACCAGATCACCACCACCATTGTGTTGAGCGGCTCAAGTTGATTAATATCATAAAGTTTTTTTTTTTTTAAACTAAAATACTCTCAATTAATATTGCATGCAACTAAATTAAAATACAAATTAATCTAAATTGAATCTTAATAAAACTTTTAAATAACGTAAATTAGTATTGCATGCAAGATGCAACTACATTTAACAACAATAATTAATCTATATTTAATTGAATAAAAATTCAAAAAACCTAAATTAAACTAAAATATCCTAAATTTTAATTACATGCAGTTAAATTTAAATTAAGACAAATTCATCTAAATTGGCTTGTAATTTAAATACAATTAACATAAAATTAACTAAATTAACTTATAATAATTAATCTAAATTAAATTAAAATTTAACTATATTACACTACATTACTGTCAATTAGCCTATTCTTAATCTTATTATACCTAAATTACACCATATTAATTAAGCTACAATTCAATAAATTTAAATTGGTCTCAACTACCACTGGTTTCAACACACGCAGAAGAATAATATCAACAATGTAAATTGGTCTCTATCATAATAATATCAACAATCCATTTCATTAAAATGTTGTTCAAACTATCACACCCCAAACCGGAAATTCCGAATTAAGGCATGCTCAATCCTCACCTCGTGCTTATTAATCAATAAGAACGCAAGGCTAATCAAGTACAAATAAATAACAATAGCGAAAACATGAATAATATCAATAAAGCACAAGTTATATATCCATAAATAAACACAAACATATATGAGTGAGGCTATGGTACTTCGGCTAGTGTACTATGGCTAGTGTACTACGGCTCAATATGGTACTTTTTAAAATCCTAACGGTCGATCCGAACCGTTCAATGTGATATCCATATGAATATGTACTTGCAAACGAAATTTTATATTTTTTTGAATTTTTTTACTATTTTTTTAGATAGGTAGAATTTTCAGTGTTTTATACAAATTCTGGACCATCAAAATTCAACCTATCTAAAAAAATAGTAAAAAAATTCGAAAAAATATAAAATTTAGTTTGCAAGTACAAAAATATTCATATGGATATCACATTGAACGGTTCGGATCGACCGTTAGGATTTTAAAAAGTACCATATTGAGCCGTAGTACACTAGCCATAGTACACTAGCCGAAGTACCATAGCCTCACTCAACATATATTGTCCATACAATTCACATCGTAAATAAAAGCATAAGGAAAGGAATACAAGATCTATCGAGTCCGATATACGAGTCAAAAACATCGGGACTCGTAAACTTAAACAAAAGGTCCTATAATCTATAATCAAGCGGTGTGGCCATCGGGAACAACTCTGTACCTAAAACCCACGAAAATAACGTGTGGGGTGAGCGACTAATTGCCCAGTATTTGACCCAGAATTAACCCTTCAGGGATTCTCTTTGGTCAAAACACTTTTAGTTATAAACTACGTAAAATTGGTAAATGGTACTTTTAAATGCACAAGCTTTATTATATACATACAACCTATCATATTATCTATTAAAAGAAAATATATATAGTAAATGAGATGATGCGATTATCCTATCATGACAACATGCAAAGATTTCCCAAAATAAAATACAAGGAGAGTATTATCTAATTGATCCAAATCGAAATCCAGCACCAACGTACTGTGTGTAGAAAATTTAGTATAATAATACGGTTAGATTTAACACCCCATGCTGTGCCAATCAGACCAAGAGTCCCATAAGATATTAGTCCAAGTACTGTGGGCAAAGAGCCAATGATACACGATGCCTAGTGACATCGAGCATTGACTCTCAAGTGTATATAAAAGCCCATTAGCAGATGAATATATCTCAATTCGTGTATTTTCCTTACTCTAAAATGATTCTTCAACCAAAGAGACAGTTAATTCATTCATGATTCCCGATGATATCTCACTTTGGGACTTGAAAACCATAATTTACGAATGCATCGGGTATAACCCAGAAAGGTGGAACTTAGAATTGACAACCCGACTAAACGATGGAACACCCCCGACCTATATCATAGTGACGATACTAAGTGATGCTGCATGGAGAGGCTTGTACGGGCAATTAAAGGCCATTGGAAATTTTTTCTCCAACTAACTAACTTCTTTTTCTAACTATAATTATCAATTCTAACTAACTAGTGGTCCCTACAAATTAATTAATAGATTTTCTTCCTCTTTTTCTTTCATCTTTCTCCCTTCCTCTCCCTCTTCCCCTCTCCCTCTCCCACCTCAGCCTCTCCCTCTCCGCCTCCGCCTCCCTCTCCCACCTCCGCCTCCGCCTCCCTCTCCCATCTCTGCCTCCGCCAGATGCAATTAATCTCTTTCGTGTCTATGTTTCTCTTCCTCATGCAGTAATGAGTTATTTGCAAAGAACAAAGGTTAATTAATACTTGAAGTGAATACTTGATAGTTTATGTGTGAATACTTGTACTAGTAGTTGTGAATAGTTAGAAAGATTGATTTTATGTGATGAATAGTTGAAAATTAATGGATAAATACTGTTTCATTTGGGATGAATAATTATGTACATAAGGTATATATACTTAGTATGACGGGATGAATACTGTTTCA
Source organism: Carex kokanica (assembly GCA_025461125.1). Taxonomy (NCBI): domain Eukaryota; kingdom Viridiplantae; phylum Streptophyta; class Magnoliopsida; order Poales; family Cyperaceae; genus Carex; species Carex kokanica. The sequence continues at coordinate 132,241 of JAJGRX010001459.1, forward strand.
ATTGGGATGAATACTTCTTTACATAAGATATATGCACTTAGTATGACAGGATGAATATTTTTTACATTATGAATGTATACTTAGTATGATAGGATGAATACATACTACCATGTCAGTGTGTATTAATACCAGTATTTTTTAATAGTAAGACTGTTTTATTGGATGAATATTTAGATATTTAATTGATGAATACTTTGTTACATTTGTCATGTACTATTTACACTTACACGACGATGATGAATACTTGTTCAATGAGATATGAATACTTGCGTACGAGGTGTGAATACTTGCATAACGGACAACTCGAAAGTATGTCATCATGGATCTCATTTGAAAGAGAAAATTGTGTAGAAAACGTTCGTGGTTTTAGATTTGCAAAATTCTTCACAGATCGTCAGAAATATTAGTTAGAGTGAACGGAGAAAAAAAAACCACCTCTAAAAACGTGTAAAAGATGGGTGAATGATGTGTCCAGTTTTCGATGAATACTTGATACATTACAGATGACTACTTAATTATTATAGATGAATATTTGATGTTATTTCCACCTGTGATGGCGGTTGTGCGGTCCCCCCATTTTTTTACGCGTTTTCTTCTGTTTTTAGTTGACGGCAGTTGTGGTCCCCTACTATCTCTGTGTAATTAATGCGTAATTAATGCTATGAATGTGGTAATGTTTCCTTATATAATTTATTCTCAAAGATGAGTACTTTTATTTACATGGATGAATACAACCTGTGTTAAGTGTGAATACTTTGCGCAATTTGTTCGCCAGTAGTTATGCTGTGACGGCAGTTGTGGTCCCCTACTAATTCCACCACTTATTAACGGTAATATTGTGGTCCCCTACTTATCTTAAGTCGGGAGAAAAATGGGGGATGAATGCCAGGGGAAAGCTAGGCCCTCCCTTTATTAATAATATGTTTCTACAATTTTTCTTAGATTAGACAGATACGATATGATTTTTTTTTGTTTTTTTTTGGGTCTTTTGCTATCGCCTCTAGATAAACTTGTTTTTTTAGAATCAGTCTTTAATCTAGTAGCAAAAATAATACCATCTATATGAGATATTAAAGATTCAAAATTTAAATAATTTTTTTATAAATATTAAATAATTAGATAGTTTGATCTCCAACTTTATCATGAGAAAAAACTTTGCTTTCTTTTTCCCTCTGCTACAGCCAAGCCTTGCTTATTCGGTAAAGAAGTATTGCTCAAGTAACGACATAAGACTTGATTTTTATATAAATTTTCCACCTCAACTATTCTTCATAAAATTTATATCCCATATTACTCTAATAAATATCCCACATTTTGGCCATAGTTATGGGAATTATGCTCAGTAGGATATGCTTCTCAATCCTTGGAAACAGCAACGCTATTAATATATACATGTGATTTCCAATTGGATGAATCAATTTGACAAAGTCAAAGTTGAACTTCCAATGACAGCGACGCTATGTCCAAGCTAGCCATGTTCATGCACGATTCCAGAGCAACTCATATCTTTCAATCAGAAATTTTATTTATAAAAACTGTATAAAAATAACATAAATATTAAATAAATTGTATCGATATTTCGACCTCATAAATCATAAAATGAATCGATTTTTTTTTTCTTCTATTTTCTTAATAGACAAATCGGCGCCACTAACAACACAAAAAGTCACACCAAAATTCCAGTTCCTAAAAGGAGAGGCTCTATGAGAATGGGTCAATTAATCTTTATTTTTTTCAAAACTTTTATACTTAATATTCAATTTTCTATATAGTTTAGCATAAAATATTACGAATATTATAAAATTAACCTCCATTCACAGCATTAAAATTATATGTGATTGACATCCATTCAGTTTGACCTCTATAGCCAAAAAATCTAACTCTGCCCCTATCCAAAGGAAACGAAAAAAATAAAAAATTTCTTTAGGAACCTGAACTTTGTTTTGTTATTTTTTTTTTTTTGCTAAGCACCGAATGTTCTGGAGTTTAGACCGTTTTCATTTTTTTTTTTAGGGTAAGGTGGCATCGAATGAAAATCCGTTTCCCTTTTTTTAAACCCCCCATCACTTCTTCTTCTCCTTCCTCCTCTTGCAACCTCCATTTTTATCTTCAGAAACAAGTTCTTTGTTCTATCTCTTCATATCCAATTCGCAAAGTTCATCTTTGACCAGATCACCACCACCATTGTGTTGAGCGGCTCAAGTTGATTAATATCATAAAGTTTTTTTTAACTAAAATACTCTCAATTAATATTACATGCAACTAAATTAAAATACAAATTAATCTAAATTGAATCTTAATAAAACTTTTAAATAACCTAAATTAGTATTGCATATAGGAGGAGAGGCGGTTGAGGTGCAAGGAGAGCCATCTGGAAGCCAACCAAGGAGGTCAACTGGTAGGCGTACAAGGGCATCTGGAAGCCAAGCAGAGCCATCTGGTAGGTCATCTTCTGCAACTGGTCGGTTTCTCGAATTTAATTTTAGGCGTAGTAGTAATAAGTGATTTAAATTTTTCTCATTTGATGCATGTTGTGAACTTGTTTATTTAGATGCTGCTTTCAGAACTATTTTATTTGCAATTTGTGTGGACATTATTAAGACTAAGTTATGAGTTAGTTGAATGTAAGTTTTTATAACTTTACTGTTTTTTACCATATTCAAAAATTAATTCTGAGATTTCTACTAAACCACAAATTTGGTTCTTTTAATGAAAATGTAGAGAAACATCAAGTCTACATGCATGTCAATACATTAAGTCTAAATAAACTCTGAATTGATGAAATAAAGTCTACAAAATAGACACTAAAGAAACTCAAAAATTTTATAACCCTAATTCATCAAACTAAAATGCCTCCAGCTCAAATACATCTAAATTTTAAACCCTAATAATATTCTTAGAACGAGCCTTGAAAGTACGTGGAACAAACTCCTCGTCCGATATTGTCGGATTTGGATCAGTCACAACAGACGAAGTGCTAGTCTTATCATTATAAGTACACGGAACAAACTCATCATCTGATGTTGGAGGCTCTGGATCAACCTTCTCTTTTTTCAAACCAGATCCATAGGAGTTTTCCACAAAGTCATTGTTAGAAATTTCATACCGAATAGGCCGTCTAAGAAATTCCTCCATCATACATACTTGACAGTTTTTTTTATCACGTCATACTTGACAGTTGTTGTTTTTCCCTCATTTTTATCTCGATCCCTAATTGACCCTCATCTCGCTAGACCACTATAGGATGATCTACCTCGGTTGCTACTGTTTATCCTTTTGGCCCCCGGAAAATCGCCTCCGAAATCGTCTCAGAAATCGCCTTATCTTTCTCTCATTCTCTTTCTCTTTCTCTTCTGTGAGTTGAGTGAGTTGTGAGAGAGAGGAGAGAGAAAATAGATATTTATAGGATTTGAAACAGCAAAAAAAATAAAAAATAAAAAAATTTCCAACTGGCCATTTAATGGTTGGTTCTCATTTTTATTCTCAACCGGCTATTAAATGGCCGGTTTAGGCAATTTTTAAAAAACCCAACTAAGGTGAGCATTATTATTATTTTATAATTAATAATAGATATTAATAAAAATGTCGGCATATTGATAGATGATCACAAAATAAAATAATTAATTTTACATATTGAATTATACACGCTTATTGATGAACATTTACGAATAAAAATTAAACAATTTTAGTTATACGATAAAATTTGACAATATCTAGTAGTTGATTGAACTATTATAATGCTTGATTAGTGGCGGTGTTAAATTCCAGCTACTACTAATTAAATATATGAAACTTTTTTCCCGGGACCAAATTTGGTGTGCAAGTGACCTTTTAACTTTTCTATTCAAGTATTTAAGCATCTCCATCCCTGCTCTGAAGACTCACTAGTCACTTCCCATTTTAAGTCATTGCTCTCTCTCTCTCTCTCTTTCTCTCTGAGTCCCATTCAAAGTGGTTAAATAATAAATACACCTACACTCCCCGAAGGAGACAAGTCAAGATCTACCATCCGGTACAGCCTTAGCACACAAAACCCAAGCTCCTCCAAGAAATTATTGACAGCTCCATTGTAGCAAAACCACAGCCATGGGCAAGACTCCTTGTTTGCTCCTTCAACTCACCTCTTTTCTCCTCCTCTTTGTCTCTTCATTACTGGCCGCTGATCCCGACATGCTTCAAGATGTATGCGTAGCCAATCCCGCCTCTGGTAAGTTCAATTGGTTTTCTGGTTTTAAGTACAAAACAAGGTTTTTTTACTGCTTTGAATTATTTCTTTACTGCTATGATTTATAATTTATCACACATTATATTTCTACTAGATTATTTCTACATATACAATAGATTTAGAAACTTATTACTCATTTAAATATCTATTGATTGATGATTTAGTGGATATATATAGTTTGGTGTTAGTGTTCATTAGAAAATGAAACATTAATTAACCTCATGTATATACAGAGCAATTAATTTAGGATGTATAAGAGTCATTAGCTAAAGAAAGAAAAAATAAATTTCTACAAATTCAAGTTAATTTTGTACCAGTACCTTATCATGCTAATTACAGTATTAAACTATAAAAAGTTAACTAGAATTAACAATTGAAAACCCTGCTTTTTCAATCACTTTGCGGCACATTTACATTAGACCTTCCTAAAATGTTGTTTTATGAGAAAAGCTAACACAATTAGGCCCCATTTAATTATTGTAATCTCAGTAAAAGTGAATGGGTTCGCCTGCAAGTCGAATTTCACAGCAGACGACTTCTCCTTCAGTGGTCTGGCAAAACCGGGCTCCACCAACAACACGTACGGCTCTCTTGTCACCGGAGCCAACGTGGAAAAGGTTCCTGGACTTAACACACTCGGTGTGTCAATGTCCCGGATTGACTATGCGCCTGGTGGCATCAACCCACCCCACACCCACCCTCGTGCCACTGAGATCATCTTCGTCCTTGAAGGTACTACTGATTCTCATTTATTTTCTTTTTTTTTATAAAAATGAAGAAAATTATTACATTGATGATGAGTAACTTTTTTTTTCCCTTAATATAAGAACGGGCAGTTTATAAAATCTCATTTATTTCGTATACTCAGTCGCTTAAGCCAACAGTAGGACACCTTCTCTTCTCAGGTTTCCTAAATTTCCTAATTAGGATTGACTGATGGCCTTTTCTCTGGGACTGATAACCTTAACTTCCAGTAGTATACCAGAAACAATTTTGTGAGATTTTCATGTGTTTTACAAGAAATATATAGAGAAAAAAAAATGCTTTATCTGAGTTTAAATTAATTGTATTCAGTAGTTCACTAAATTTGGACTTCAAAATCTCTTAATATTGTAAATAGCAAAAAAGAGATCATTAGTCATAATAATTAAATTAGTGGGCACCACTATCACATTCATTCACTATTCCAAACTAGTGATGATACATACCGTTTGACCTTAGAATACATATTCAGCACATATTAAATGCACCTTTGTACATCTACAAGTAGATAGTGTTTGATCACTATCACTCACAGTTATATTATATCCTGGGTTCACCTCCTCTCCAATTTCACAGAATTTATGACCAGAGAATCTTGGAATACTATTTTAATTATCTGTACTAACCTGATAGCCTCTATCTGATTTTCTCAAAAAAGAAAAAATTTATCCTTTTCAAGTCAATGGAATTTCAATCCTCTTTTCCATCCAGAACCAACAGTGTTCTGACATCACCATCCAGATCAGAAAAGGTTATGTACACCTCAGTGTTTGCATCAGCATTATGTCTAATCATCACATTTTACTTTTGATTTTATGGAATAACACAGTCAGAACAAATTTAAACTTTTCTGGCTCATTGGGTACATATAAAAATTCATTGATTTTATGAAATGATTTTGCAATTACTATAGTTATCAGTGAAATTGGGGCTTGTTTATTTAAGAGAAGGCTATAATTTTAACATTGTAGTAAACAAATTGCTATTCTTTTATATTTCGATCACTAAATGACCTTGTATCAAATATGAACTTTTACCAAATGACTTTACAATTAATGAATCGAGGTGTACCGCCTACTGACATTACTAAATTATAAGGAAATACAAAATCAGATCTTTGTTTGATAAAAAAAAATGTGTGTTTCTTTCTTCATCCATATAGATAAAATACACAAAATAATTTCTGATGCCTAACAATCAGTAGTGTAATTAAGTCTCTAAAATAAACTGCAGGTACGCTTGACGTAGGTTTCATCACCACAGCAAATGTCCTTGTTTCCAAAACAATTACAAAAGGAGATGTCTTTGTCTTTCCAAGAGGTCTAGTTCATTTCCAAAACAACAACCAAAAGTATCCGGCAGCCGTCATAGCCGGCTTCAACAGCCAGCTACCCGGCACGCAATCTATTGCACTAACACTCTTCACATCCTCAGTGCCAAACAATGTGTTAACAAAGGCATTCCAAATTGGGACTAAAGAAGTAGAGAAGATCAGGTCTAAGCTTGCTCCAAAGAAGAGTTGATGCTGATTTGATTTGAGAATTGATTTATGTTTGTGATATGATGATAGGGTTCTGTATGAATGTATGTTGGTGTTGTTTATGTTTATGTTTATGTTCTTTCTCATCTCTGTTGACAGTAACTTTCCATTAGTAGAGGAAGAATAACAGCCTTTCTCATTGTTTCGTTGAATAATGATTTTTTATAATCAAGCCGAATGAGCTGATTTTGTCTCCTGTTTAGTTCTACTTTTTTTTTTTTTTTTTACCTTAATTAATTGAAAACACGCCCCACCAAAAAAAAAAAATTAAATCCCACCACCTTATAATAGCAGAATATTTTTTAATAAATTTGAAATTATAAATTAAACCTCTATAAACATATCAAATAAATTTTAGAATTTAGGAAGGCTAGAATTTAAAATCCTGGCCCTAAGAATTTTATTCAAACATGAACAAGAAAATGTTTTAATTTCACGAGATTATCGGTTGATTGATAGATCCTAATGACCGGATTTTTTATATCTCGTGTTAAAGTCAATTTTTCTCTTTATAATTAAAAGCAAGGTTCTAAATAGCGATTATCGCGTCATCGCGTAAAGATTAAATAAAAAGCTATCGCGAATAGCGTAGCTATAGCGAAAGCTATCCTACATAGCGTTTTTTGTTTAAAATTATGTTTTATATTTCTACTAATTATCAACATTATCTAAAGTCTCATATAGCGATAAGTAACGCAAAATTAATTAAGAAATTACAATATTCATATTGAACCAGTACAAAGTCCAAATTGCTATTCAAAATATCTCTAATAATATCATAAATTGTCTATCTTTTTCCATTCAAAATAACCTAAGCATCATGACATAAACTATATATCTTTTTCTATTAAAAAAACCTAAGCATCATGGCATAAATTATCTATCTTTTTTTATTTAAAAGCAAAAGCAATCCGGACCTTGAAAACAATTAATCCTTAAAAAAAATTCAGTTTGGACCTTTAAATAAAAGTCTATGTAGCATAGCGTGCGCTATAGCGCGTAGCGTGTAGCGCAAATAGCGGACCGCTATTACCACTATAGCGGTCGTAGCTGAAATAGCGCACTTTTATCCCATAGCTTAGCGTTTAAGGTCCGAAAACGCTATAACACCGTTATTGCGTCGCTATAGCGCGCTATTTAGAACACTGATTAAAAGAACCTAGGGCCGAAAAGTCAAATCACAGGCCTCTTTGTTTGTTTTAATTGGAATTCGTATGGGTCAATATTTCAAATTATGGCGTTACTCGATCTCAAATTCCGTTTAATATTTCCAAAAAATTTAATTTAGAATTTTAACTTTAATAAATATTAAAAATTCCGTACGATCAGATTAAAAGAATTGCATGCATGGTTATACTTCTACTGACAAGAGAAACAAAAAATGAATTTTCTGACTTAAGTGTCTGGTTTAGGAATTAATAATGATTATATACTAATGACCAAGCAAGAGTGGGTCCTTATATAGCCCCCAATTTTCTTTCTATACACCAAAGCAATCCCTTTAAACCGTTACACTTTTTAGCCATAAAAAAGCATGGGTACTTTCTTCATTTTTGCTTAGCTTTCACTGTTGAAATGTCTTCGCCATTAGTATCTCTTGTACCGTTGTACGATGAGAAAAAAGAAGTAAGAGGATTTCACATGGTGATTAACGCTCATACCTAGATAAGGACTTCTAATAATTGTGTCTGACAACTATGAGATTTCGACGTTAAAACCAAAGCACATGTATCCTGACTGTATTGTACATCGCTTCAGCTTTTTGGCCTAAAGATAATGCAAAAATTAGGAGAAACTGTGTTGATTTTGATGTATTAACAATTGCTAATAAATCTCACATCTCCAAATTAAGTATGTAAACTAACCCAAGTTGCTCTCTAAAAAGTTGCACATTGTAGTAATATTCTTTTTGCAACCTTCAATAAAAAAAAAAATTATTGGAATACTAATATAGAACAATTATGGACCATTGACCATCTAATACCTTAAAAGGATTAGAAATTAGTGGAATTAGTTAAAGGGATTGAATAAAAAGGTTTTATTGGTTTTTTTTTTGGATAATTCTATAATTGGTCTAGCAACATATTGGTGGCATGTTAAAAAAGATGATGCATTTCTTAAATTTCAACTTATATTACTCACTAATTTTTTAGACCTGTCATTGGTATTATTTGGGTATAAAATTTGGTATAATTTGAAAATTACTTGGTCACCATTTTTTAAATCACTCGTTGAATAACTAATTAAATTAATAATACACAATTCTTCTAGAGTATAAAACTATATTTATAATTTAATTTCTTTTCCACCATTTTAACGGTTGTTATAAATGTCAAATAAGTTTATCATCTATAAAATCCTTCCATGTATATTTTATCATTACCATTCTTCCTCATGTCACATATATTTACAGATTCCATATTTGCACACAAACAAACAAACACAAGCATCGAACGAAGTAATGCAAAGACGAAAACAAAAGGCATGCTTGAAACCATCCATTTCAAATAAAAGCATGCATGTAAATAAGTTACAAGACAAAAATTGCGTGCGAGAAAAGGTCGAAAGTTACAGTTCGTGCTAGCATCTTATCCAGGCACATAAAGAAACAAATGAGGTTCCAAAAAGAAACTGTGCTGGTCCAGACCACATCCACCATTTAATGTTTAACAAAAATTCTGATAGTTACTGGTCTAACTACCTTGTCTGGTTGTCTCAGTCCCCTTCCAAAAAAATAATTTCTTTAGAAGTATTTGAGTAGGATCCAGTGCGGTGCATGCAAATCACTATTATGTTGCTAGTAGCGTAGCTAGAATTTGAGTTAGAGGTGGACAAAATATTAACAGTAAAAAATATTATGGCTATTAGTAAAAAAAATTGGGGTTATCAGGTCTCTGACTGTTTGAGCCCAAGCCACCTGCCGCCTCCCGTTCCGCCGGCTGCTACTCAGCCTACCTCATGTCTGCATCGGTGTCGCTGGCCCTTCGTGTTTCTTTTCGTGCGCCTATTTCGATATTTTTTTCTTTGTTTCTTTGATTCGTTCACAAAGCGCTCAAAGTGAAGAGAAGTTAGAAACAAAAATACTGATCCGCAACAATATGTAGCAAAGAGGCGAATTGGGCTGCGAAAAACAAGGAAATATGGGCTGCATAGGAAACTCGGGCTTTACAGGGTAAGCAAAAGAAAATCTAGAATTGGGCGACAATCTAATAACACATATGGGCTGATAATTATTTTTCAAAATACAAGGTAGGACAAGTACCCAACCCTGGGCTATTGTAGCTCCGCCTCTAACCACAACTGATGTACTATCTACCTAGAGGCGGAGCTATGCACATTGAATGGGTAGTGTATGTAGAATTGACTCCATTCGCTTTTGTATTTATGCATAATTTTATATATAATTTAGAGTAAAATGTTATAGGCAGTGTAGAATTGACTCCATTTGCAGCATAAAATTTTTATATAATTGACTCACATTCACGTCTTACCCTCATATTTTAAAAGTCTAACTCTGCCCTGTATCTACCAAACATTACAAATTGAGAGTCTTGTGTAGTAATGATATATAACTTGTGTGCTATTATATAGAGTTGAACCATACAATTTAAAGAAAACATATTGGATCAATAAAAAATTTCATTCTATTGGGAGGTTATGGGTTCAAAATCTTGATGGGAAAATCATTTGTTGTAATAACAGAGATTTGAAAGAGTGTTGGGTGGCTTGACCCCCAACCTTCTCATTCCAAAAAAAAATATTCTATTCCATATATAGTTAATTGAAAGTGTTATTTCGACCATTGATTATTTTCAGATAGATTAGTCCAATAGTGCTTCTGTGCCGTCAGACAAGTACTTATCTAGGCTTAATATTACGCTTAAAGGATGCAATTTAAGCACCCAAAGGATCCACCCAAAAAATATTATTCCCAACTCTACACTCCAGAAGATGGTACATAAGAGATGGTGCAAGTATCCTCTGTAGTACCGCACGAGTGAGGCCCACTACTTTACTGCCTAGATTAACTCAAAAAAATGGTGCCTATTCGGAGATGGCGCAGGGGGCTAGTATTATTTGTGCTTTGAGATTTGTGCAAAGTAAAGAACGATCCAAATCTAATTACTCTACGGAACAGTACCTCTGTAGTACTAAGAGGATAAAATTCCGAGAGGAGAGGAGAGAGGTGATCGGATCTAACTGACCTCTATTTATTTATTTCAGAATTCTAAATTTTGAAGTGGAGAGGAGAAGGGAGAGAAGAAAAGAGAAAGTGAACTCTATATACAAGCTATTCCAACTTTGTAACTCTCAGATTAAAATGTAAAGAAGACAAATTCTTTATGTTATCTCTCTCCCCTTCCCTCCCTTTTCCTCCTCTTATCTAGAGCATGTGAATGCGTTATGCACCAGTTGGAGCATGCCTGTAGTAGACTTGCAAGTATATTGTCAATATCTACTATGTTTTGATTTGAATGCCGTGGAGAGAGATGAACTTGAACTAGACCACTTATATATTGTCAATATCTACTATGCCTTGATATGCACGTAGTCATCCATTTACAAACCTGTAACTAGACCACTTTGTTTGAGCATGCATGTGTTGTGATTCTCAGTTTCACACTGAAATACAACTACATTTGAGCAAGTGCTTTTAGAGATTACGGGCGGGTGATTCAGGATAATTCGAAGCTCTGGAGCGTTCATAAATGTGTTTTTTTGATTTTGGAAAGCAGTTGGAATGATATTAAAAACAAAATAATGAATATACTGTTCGAAAAAAAAACCGACATATCATGTGCCACTTAGTGTTATAATCTGAAACCTACACTTACAAAAGAGAGATACTTAGAGAAGAGCGTGCATGAACGGTTTAATGTAGAACTACAACATGACAAATATGTTTGCCAGAAAAAAAAATGTTTCTTCATGACCCAAATACAGCACCAAATAATTAAAACAAAAGGAAAATGCAGCTCAAAATCCACAGAACCTATAATCTTATGATTAAAAGGTAAATAAGAATTGAGACTCTGCACAATAGCATACAACAATTGACCTCACAACTACTATACTTTAAACTTGGGTGGTACTGGTAGTTCAGAAAGCAACACAGCACAATAGCATACAACAATTGACTTCATTTTTTTCTTTTCAGAAAAAAAAAAAAAAAGAATACTAGCAGCATAAATCAAATTGATAGATCTGCATTACATTTTTCCTTTGGTCCTGAATAGACAAACTTAATGCTTGTACTGACCAATAAAAACATTTCCAATTATACTTTACTCTCTTAGCAAATGTTTATTCTAAGTTGCAAGTACCTCAGAAAGAGAGCGAGAAAAAGAAGGTGACACAGATAAGATTTCTAATAAACTAGTAGCACTGTTAACATCATAATACTATGTTCAAGTAAAATTAGAGTACATTTTCTGACATTATTGACCATCTAATATTTGAACGGCTTCCTTAAGCAGCTTCTGTGCCTCATCTCGCCTCCTAAGCAAATCACAACAAAATTCAAAGTTAGAATTAGAAACTTCGAAGTTAGGGAGCTAACGAGGAAGCAGGGTCAATTCTGTAATTATAATGAAAATATCTATTCACCAAAGTGATCAAGTACAATACAATCTTTCCAGTTGATACAGCAACAGTTGAGTCTGGTGTTGACACATTGTGGAACGGTAACACTGATATAATATTCTGTAAATTACCTCTTGATATCTTCAACCGCTTGCTTGCGCTGTTTGATTTGACTCTCCAATATGTGAATGAGTGTTGCTCTTGCCTTTATATACATGCATATAAGAGAAGGTAAATACTAAATGCAGTGCGTCTTGGAAAGGAAAGGGGACTTCATAACATTTTCATTTATTGAACAGATGTGTTTTAATAGACTTGTTCGGTGGAATTAAAAAAAAAAAAAACTCAAGGCAAAGTTCATGGTGGAATTGAACAATACAGATGTGCAAGTAAACGAGCAAAAGCCAAGTTTATAATTTTTTTGCAGATCACACCACATTTTATTTTTACCGTATTTACAATAAGCACCCAATATCTTCTGAGATACTTATAATACAAAACTCTGATGCAAGATATTTTAAAATGTTCTACATTGAATCCAAGATATTATTTTTTTGTCAAATCCAAATTGAACTTATCAAGCCCAGAGAATTTACAACTCAGACATTATAGAATGATCAGACTTGTATGAAAAATATGAGGCACCACTTGTTTTTTGCTTGACCCGACTTTTATCTTAACAAAACTAAGTTTCATCTGAAAAAAAAAAAAAAAAAAAATTGGGTGCCACTAAGACCCTGTAACCAAGGCACACAACTGTGCATAAAATGAAGAAAGGTCTATGTATACAATTGGTTCAATTGAGTACCTGATGGGGTCGCAAGGAATTAAGCAGATGGTGCATGTTTCGCAAGATAAGAGAGATATCTTCAACTCTACGTGCATATTGAGATGGTCGTTCAACTAATACATCTGCTAATTCCAGTATATGTAACTGTAGATCCCGATTTAATGACGTCAATTCCTTCTTAAAGTCTGAAACAACAACAATTTAGCCAGTTTTTACTCTAGTTTTAGTGAATGCTAGATCCAACTTTCAACAAGTGTCAAATTTTAGTTTAGGCCATAATAATAACAGTTGTCCTAGTCAGATGAGCAATTGAGACAAACACAATCTGACTGATCTTGCAACATTTAACCCTCGATTTTGTCTATGAAGCCAAAATGGCCTCAATTGACTCCCACGAGTCCAATCAAAACTAAACTATAGAAAAAAAGATACAAAAAAAACTAATGTCGGACTAAAAAAAAAAGGGAAACTGTAGAGGTACCAAAATAAGGTATCTCCTTTCACTCTACCCAGCCACTGATCATCCTAAACCAATCCACCAATTATAGAGCTATCCTAAAGGAAATAAAAATATATGAATTAGAGAGAGAATTATTTAGAAAAAAAATACCGATATTAGGGCCCTTGGGATAGAGCTGGCGCACACCCTGATCCTCCAAACTCGGAAGCACAGCCTCAGTCTAATATATTTTACAAAACAATACCGAAATAAATAATCATCAGTATTTTTTCTTTTTGAAAAAAGGCTGCTACAGCCCATTGTATTGATTACTACTAACAATTTACAAACTACAAACCCTTGTAAAAAATCGATAAAATAAAGCCCCTGAATCTAAAGAAAAACCCATGGGAACCCCTAAATGGCCTCAGGCACACACACACCCTTCTTTTCATGAACTAGCTACTGAACCCCACTAACTGACCCATTAGTAGGACAGCAGCAAGGTTTCGGTAAAATTAAAAAAGAAAAAGAAAAAAAAGAGGAATTACAGGACGGGGAAGAGTAAAAGAAGAAGGAACGAACGGTATAGGTGGAGCCGTAGAGGGGATAAGCGCCTTCGATTGGCGGAGGAGGCGGTGGGGCCGAGTCTGGATCGGTTAAGTAGTCGCTGTACAAGCGGTAGTATGGCGGCGGTGGTGGGTACGACGCTGCTGTGCCCGTCGCCATTGCCCCTCTCCTCTCTTCGCTCTGGGGAAGAGGGTTAGAACGCTAGAAGGAAGCCAATTCTATTAGTATGGGCCTCCGGGCCTCCACTCTAAAATTGTAAAACATAATCAGATAATCTCCATCTAGTCTCTAATCATACGTAGTCCAATATTTATTGGGCTGTTTGTGCTATCCAGTGTGGGGTTTATAATTTACTTGGGACGGCTCAATTTCATGTTTCTGGTACTGGGTTCAGGGAATTGGGGGCGGTCAGTTCGATAACCGGTCAGAACTCAGAACAGACGTAGATCTCTAGCAAATTACTTACAAATATTAAGTCTACACAAATTTTAATACTGATCGAACAGTTCTGATCGACATCGAACCAAATTTAGTCCAATGCCATTGGACCGCTCCACTCTCTGGGTTCAGTTGGCATATTTTTGCCTGAATTGCCCAAAATTATTGTCATTTACTCTCTCTTCAAAAATTGGCAGTCTCTAGCCTACAAGTAATACCTCTCTCACTCTCACTCGTGTGCTTCAGAAGAGGGGAGATAAGAGGTAACCGGACTCTATTTACTTGCTCCAGGACGTTAAATTTTGAGAGGGAAAACTCTTAGAATTACCATTGTACTGAAGATTTTAGCATTACTAGGTAGAGATTTTACTAAATGCACCAGCTCGTGTTTCGAGGACGAGTTCCTCCCGAATCTCAAGCTTGCACAAAGCGCGCTAAGATGCACTGTGTTATACTCTCACACATGATTCTGTTAGCTTATAAAGGCACCTGGAATTTAGAACACTATTGTATATCAAAATATCAATACCACGCAACTACTTTGTTGGATGTTCATGTCTACTTAATAAGACAGTTCCCTTCGAAATGCTAAGCTGGACTCAATTTTGCACAGCGCACCAAGCATTGTTTACTTTTAGCACGGTGCAGGCGTGTGCAGTACTGAAAGAAAATTTTGAAGTGCAAGTAAATTAAAGTTATGCCTCGCCATTTCCAAATAAAAGAACTGTACCTAGTTTAAAGAATATTTGAAATAGAGGGCACTAAAAGCATCTTCTTAAAATTTTCAATTTAAGTTAGCAAGGGATCTAAGGCTGTGCTCCAGAACTAAGTTATTAAAAGGAAGGGACAGGACGGGAGGTGAAACGCGCTCAGACCGGAGCTGCCCGCGACCTTCACCCGCTCCAGAAGCGAGAAAATCAAAGAGAGGAAGGGTAGCGGTACTGTGCTAAGGGGAACTCCGCATACAAAGTTCTGAAATCTGTCCCCTCCGATTCGGGGTGTAGAGGAAGTGAACCAAATCCTTCCTCTTCCGTCCCCTTCTTCTACTCACGTTGTTCCTGGAGCACTGTCTAAGAAGAACTGCAGTTATAGTCATAATATTACTAGTCAATTAATTAAAAATGTATTACAAGAAAAGCTTTTGCAACATTGCTATCTGCGCATGACACGGTATTTCTCTCTCTTTCGAAACCTCTCAAGCATGAACTCATCTGTCGCCGCCTCTCTCCTCCCGCCTTCTGCTTTATTGTTATTACCGTTACCACTATCATTATTGTTGTCGCCATTAATAGCTTCTGTTGGTTTTCCCACAGCTTCATTAGATTGTGGGCCATGCTCTTTGTACAATTCAGGATGCTCTGGCAAAGTTGGTAATAAACAAAATCAAATTACAGAGTTATAGTTAAAAAAATTGGGTGGAGCCAACATAGAAGTATGAAAAAGGCCAAATATTGTTATATTGCCTGATGTGGTAAGTAAATAATAAACCGAAGTGATGCTATTTACATTTCTTGTTGACCAAATTTAGAGCAGATATGTGTTAGTTTATCAGTATTTTGTCTAACAATGTATCAAGTATGTTCAACCTTTAAAAGGGATCATAGCAGAAACTTTTCAGAACTCTTTGAATATGATACTGACAGACAATACAAGTAGTTTATTAAACACAAGAGAAAAGTAAAACTGAGATGAAGGGATTTTACCTCTCCTAAGTTTTTCAGCATAGTCACGACCTCTATGTATGTAATCAGCACTGTAACTGGCAGGGATGCTCAGGTCAGATTTTGTCTTACTTGCTAATCTCTTCTCTTGCAATTGCTTTTTAGCTGCCTCAGTCTCTTCTATATTCCTCAATTTATACCTGCATCACCTCACATCCATCACTCTCTGAACATTGCAAATTCAGCAAACTACTCTAGAAATTTTAACATTGAAGGGCTATTTTCATTAGTCTAGGTTGATCTGTGGAAAAAATACTCTGTATGAAAGCAAAATTAATTTCAAGGGCTAGTTTCGTCACTACGGTTTTATATCAGTCAAATTGGATCACTGCATTCATTCCAAACTCGAATTAGTCAGAAATTATATGCTAACTTGCTGAAACACATATTAAATCAGAATATATGAAGCTATTGATATAAATTATTCAAAGCTGATGTAAACGCACTTCTCATCACAGTGAAATAATTTCTTTGACTCATTTTAGTTTAATGGATCCAAAGTTCCTGAAAAAAACAATTCATAATCTCACAATAACTAATTATAGATTCGGTAAAAAATTGGTGAGATCTCAAATTCATGATAAAGGTATAAAATTCGGAATAGTTCGGTTTTCTATATTATATATAATATATCAAAATACTGACACATGTAGAAGGGGAACAAAAGAAGTTCATAAATTCCATGAATAATTTGCATATAATTGGCTTATTATTTGTAAGATTTGTGACGAATAGGGGCATCAGACGAATTATTCGCGAACACACATTTAATTTATTTATTCATGCACAAAGTGCAGAAAAGATTAATATGGATATATTACAGACATTATACCTGAAACTTATTACTGTGTATAATCTGTGCTGATATGAATTTGTAATTAACATGAATGATCAGCTTCAATCAAAAAGGCAATTAAGTGTTTGTGGAGACAAATTAAAGGTGAGACCAAAATAAATGAGCTATCATCATGTCCTTTGGTGGGATTAACCTATTTTACAGTTAAGATGGCGATGGATTGGGATATGCTCGTCCAAGCTGGGGTGAAAGCTCCCTATATCTAGCACAGCTAATCAGACACACCCTGCACTCCACAAAATACTTCACTACACTTCACTACATCATATTTTACTCTCATTAAGGCTTGGTTGGCAGCTCAAAACATGATTAGAAGCACAAAAAAGGAAGAATTAAATTGAGGACTTACTCAATTGGGAGCTGCACCTCAGCAATACCAGTTGTCCATTGCGTAGAGCTTTCCTCAGAGTTTCTCTTCTTCACCTGAAGCACAAATACCAAGCCATCACATCAGAAACAAAGGCTAATAACAATGACAACGGGAAAAATAATCAAGTCAAGGCAAGGATTTATACGGACCTTGAGATGATCTGGCACCACATAAAGTTCATCAACCTGATCTTTCCCCTCCTCTTCACTTGCATCTACCTCCTTTCCCCTCCTCTTTGCCAATTCTTGCTCCACATACCTCATCCTTTAGAAAGGAGTTACAAATCTCAAAATTTTGAAAATTACCTCTAACTGCTTAATGCTGTTGAATTTTAATTGAAAAAGATTAACTCCATCTATATGTATATCCAAATTGATGCATACATATTGGGGTCTTCAATTGTGACAGCTGTCTCCTGAGCAAAGGTATCCTGTAAGACCTGCTCCTCTTTCTCCTCCCCTCCACCTTCCCCTCCTCTCCCACCAGACATTCCGGCATGGAGGGCCCCAGTACCAGTGCTGACAGTGGGGAGCGCTGGGATTCCGGTCTTCCTCGCCCGCTGTTTCTGGAGGAATCTCACCTCCTCCAGCACTCTACATTAGATTAGTTCGATTCAGCCACCAATGGATCAGATGCAATTGTACTGTGCAATTATACCAAAATTCCAAAAATGATTAAAAGAAAAATACCTTCGCTGCAGTTCATCGTCGGAATCGTCGCCAGGTTTGTTCAGGTCGTCGTCGTGGGTTCTCTTCCGGAAGTTCTTCTTGGGCGGCATCTTTCCCTCGCTCTCTTCTCTCTCGTCTTTGTTTGTTTGCTGAAGGTAGTTTCTTCTTTGAGTGCGGACAGAGCTGCTAGGGATTCCACTGGTATTGTCGGGGTATTGTATTGGGCTTATTCAAAATCTCTCTCAAGAGAAATTTCCTGCCTTGTGCGATGCCGGGCTGTGAATGCCAACACCGATCCATAATTCAATCCGGAACCGTACAAATAGATCTGCGTATGAATTAGGGATGCAAACGGATCGGATAAAATCCGACCGTATCCGGACCCGTACCCGAAAATTAGATACGAATATCCGTGCAAATACGGATACGGATATAGTTTTGAATTTTAATTATCCGTATCCAAATAGTAATATATATATCATATAATGATAATATTTATGTATATATCTACAGATACCCGAGATCCAACCCATATCCGTTTGATATCCGATCCGTATTCGAAAAATATCCATGTCCGATCCGTTTGCACTCTAGTATGAACCTACATAATTTATTAAATTCATACATTCAATAGTAGTTTACTAGGATTATATATAGATTTTGAAAATGAATTTATTTTATTATTAGATTCGTATTTAAATTTTTTACGATTTGAATTCAAAATTAAATTTAAAAATTCGGTAATTAATATTATTATATTAACTCCGACTACGCTACTTATATAAACTTATTTGGACAAATGCTTATAAGTCGTATATTCGTTTTCAAAGTTCAAACGATAAATTCAAACCGATCTTCTTCTTGAGAGCTTCGTTTACATATAACAAATTAAAATTTTGAATTCATTTAATATCAAGTCAAGCAGTAAAAAATTGAAAATTTTGTTCACATATTGATGCATTATTGGCATGTCAAAAAGATCCATCTTTCAAAAATCATAAAAACAGTAAAAAAAAAAAATTCTAAAAATAGTAAAATTTTGGTATTCAACAAGTTTAATATATAACCAATTTAATGAGCTACTTAACTTGACATTTCAATATGAAAATTTTAAAATTTGACCTGTAAGCATATGTCCTGATATGATTATATAAATAGCATGCATAGCTGAACTCAGTTTATATAAAATATAATTTGAGTTATTTTAAAATTATATATATCACGTGTGTTTAAAAAATTAAACTATAACTAATCTTATAATTTAGTTTAATTACAGTTATTTCTTAATTTGTACATTTATAATAAAATAATTTTATTCATTCGTGTTATGTGTTTAGATTTTTCTAAATAAAAGCCGATTTGAAACTCGCTACCATAATGAATATGCATCATTTCAAGAGTGCCCTTCAGTATTTTAAAAGGGACTATATTCCGATCCTCCTTCACCCGCCTCCTTTTATTTTTCTTACCTTTATAAACGTTTAAAACACCAACTCTCTCTGAATTAGGGCTGTCAACGAGCTGGGATCTAGCTCAGCTTGTTAATTCTAGACCGAGTTCTTACCGAGCGAGCTAGATCTAGGACATCCGAGTTAAAATCTCAGCTTGAAATCGTGACGAGCCAGCCCGAACTAGCTCGCGAGCTAACAAGCTGGCTCGCTAGGTTTAGCTGGATCTTGTTTTAACCAAGTTGAACCGAGCTACACAATATAAAATGCACACAAATTCATATAAATTCATAAATTGATCCTAGCCGAGCTAGCTCGCGAGCTGGCGAGCAAACTAGGCTCCAGTTTGAACTCGTTAATTCTGTATCGAGCTAGTGACGAGCTGGCTTGTTAATATCTCAGTCCAATAACAAGCGAGTCAGATGCGAATCACGATTGAGCCACGAGCTACGAGCTTTTTTTGCCACCCCTACTCTGAATCTTTATCGCCTATATACGCCTTGCACTATCTTTGGTGGCTCATGAACCTCAAAAGAATTTCACCATATTATCGTCATATTAAAAAAGTCATCCTCCCAAAACTTGGGAATGATTTCTTTAAGAATAGCAGCTCCTCATGGTAGTGAATATCTCGATGTCGCAGGAATAGAATGAGTCCAGTTGAGTTAAAAGATAATTTGAACCTATTTAAAATACAGGGGGGTTTCATTTTAATTTTGTGCAAACTCACATTAAACCAAGAGCAGATTTAAGTTCAATGAATGAGGTTAATTGATCTCTATTTTTGATTTTTTTTATATATTTATGTCTAATTTTCTATATAATTTAGAGTAAAATGTCATAAATATTATAAACTGATTTTTATTTTCACTATGAAAATTTTATATGATTGACTACCAATGTGTATTTTGACTCCCTACAGTTTGAAAGTCTGACTTCGCTTTGGCATTGAATGATTCGGATCTAAAGCGATAGGTCTATCTAACGAGAAAAAAGAGAGCTGGGCCATCTCCATATCACACTGTAAACAAAATTGGAATTTAATCATTGTCATTTTAGCAAAGGTTTAAATAGCGTTTATCACGTGCATAACGGCTAAAAAACGACATTATTGTCATATTGCACCGCTATAGTGCCATAACTTTTATGGTCCGAAAACGCTATAGCGCGCTATTTAGAACCCTGCATTTCAGATATCTTACAACTAAATAATGAAACGTCAATTATTGCGAAGAGATATGTTAACAACCTAAATTATGATAATATTCTCGCAATGCAAAATGAAATTTTATATATTTTATCAACGTTAATATTTTGGCAAACTATATGTAAATAAATTAGTGTAATTTCAAAAATATTTAATCGCCAATTAACTGTTGATAAAACTATATTGCTAGAATTTCCAAACCGTCTAATAAATGACCAATTATCTTTTTTATTACATTTAAATCTTATATCTGAATGTCTAAATTATTGAGAACAAATTTATTTTTGATTTAGTAAGCATCAAGTAAACTTTTACCGTTGTCAAATAAAATATTGTAGCTTAACTTAATCATAAAACATATGTATCCTTACGATTGAAACAGTGTAGTGCATCCAGAGCGTAGCCAGTAATTGATTCACGAATAGACAAAAAAATTAGTGTATGCAAAAATCGAATTGAATTCTGGATAGGTAAAATTAAATTTTGTGATTTTTATTTTAATATCGGAAACTTAATTTTTAAAATTCAAAAATAGACAACGGCCTATTCCAATCTCAGTATGACTCTGCTTCTGAGCGCATTATCAACACAATAAAATATAATGTATAGTAACTATCATGGAATTTCGTAATTTTAGCATAAATGTAATTGACGCGTATTTCTAACGTCAATTCATGTTAATTCAACACAGAACTAAAAAAAACAAATTCAAGATCCAATATCAATTAAATTTATGAAAAGAAAGTGTCTTGGCCCTTTCATTACTAAAACAATATCAAGCAACAATGAATCAAGCAGTCAAGCTCCAGTAACTCCTACTACTAGGGCCTGTTCGGTGGACACTTGGGCATAGGAATGGACACAGGATTTGAACTGATTTTTACTGTTCACGTGAGAAAAAAAATTCATTCAAAGTGAATTTTTTTTTTCCCACACGCACAGTAAACGGCCGAACAGGCCCTTAGATTGCATGAAATTTAGTTAGCTAGACGGATCCACCTAATGTCTTCCAAAATAGCCCCTTGTTAGGGTGTTCAAATGAATCAGTTTATTTGGTTTTAAACCGAACTGGTAAATTTCAGTTTAATTGGATCAGTTGTTCGGTTTAAATGGTTAAGTTCAGTTTAGTTTTTGAAGAAGTTCGGTTTAAATGGTTTGGTTCGGTTTTGGAATCTCCAAATCAGTTTGAACCGAACCAACCAGTTTAATAAAAAAATGGATCGGTTTATTTTGTGTGGTTTATAATGGATCGGTTTATCAAAAACCGGCTTGTGTGGTTATAAAAAATGTTATCCAAATCGGTTTGAACCGAACCAACCGGTTTTGAAACTTGAAATGTTTGTATTTGGTTCAATCGAACAAACCAAAGTTTAAATCGGTTTAATCGGTTCGGTTTTAGATCGGTTTGGAATTTTAATTCGGTCGGTTCGATTGGGTTTTCAAAATTCGGTTCAAACCGTGGTTCAGCAAAAAAAGTTCGGTTTGACCCGAACCGACCGGTTGAACACCCCTACCCCTTGTTAAGAAATGTCTTGATCTATTTTTAATACAAAATAATTCGTAAATTCAAAGCTAGAAAGATCAATAAAGAAATGAAGAAAATTTGATGCTATAAGTTTTTGGCGCTACTAAATATTATAATTTTTTATCTTGCATGTATATGGCATTATTAAATATCATCATCTCTGATTTATTATGTCGAATATTTAAATTTCTGAACCGCGAACTTAGTACAGTGACACGAGTTCATATCTTTTTATGAAAAAATGCATATTTAATTTTTAAAAATAATATCTAAAGATGCTAGATATATCGGAACTCTTTAGTAAAATAAAAAAAATCAGAAGTCGGATTTAAATAGTTGATTTTTGTTCATAAGATGCATTTATGTAAAATTTCATTAAGCACTAGATTAAAATACTAAAAATTGAAATAAAATTAATATGCCAAAAGTGAACTATTTTCATTCACTTTCGGGACTTCTGATTTTCGAAACGGATTAAATTTGACGTTATATACTTTTTTTTTAATATAAATAAAAGTGTCGTTACATTAAATGACATAAAGATTAAAGAACTTGGTCGCATCAAAACATCCTCAAAAACAAAAACAAAAACCTAAACTAAATGATGTAATTAATTATCAAGGATCGGAACAGTCCAATGAGCATCTAGAACCAGTATCCTCCTGGGTACCCCACGGAACAGTAAATCACTCTACGGCCCATATTTACTCTCAGCCGGTGCCTATTCGGGAGATGGGAGGGGGCAGTATTATTTGTGCTTTGAGATTCGTGCAAAGTTAAAAAGAATGGTCCTGATCCAATCACTCCACGGAACAGTCTCTCTGTAGTACTCAAAGAATACAAATTATGAGCATCTATATATCATTATCAGATCAAATTCGATCCGCAGCATCAAGAGTCACGCAGGACCATCCTCCCGGATTACCCAAGTAAAATCAGTTCTCATTAAATTTCAACCGAGCAAATTAAAATTTGAAATCTATTTAAACATAGGGATATGTTTTAAGATCCGTGTCAAGTTAAAAGTTAAAACAAACAACTCAGATCTAATTGTACTTGGGTATTGCATTAGATACGAATCCCAATGTGCACAGCAGCCGCATGCTAGAGGTATATATATTTTTTTGGAACCAAATCTTCTTTTCTTCTTGACAAAAAAGAAGGGCCTTCCTCTCCCGAGATTTTTATTTTTACCCAAAAAAAAAATTAATTTAATATAATTAATCAAGTTTTGGAAAAAATTCTATTTGTACCCCGTAAATAATATTTACGGTTTGAAAAAAAAATTCAAACCGTAAATATTATTTACGGTTTGAATTTTTTTTTTTTTTTTTTTAGAGAAAAATAGCTAAAATGCTGAAATGAAATATAACACAAAAAAATCGAATTGTTTTTTAAAATATTTGTTAGAAAATACGCTACGAATAAGGCCGATTTTGTGCTAAAATATAGTAAATTACAATAATTATGCTAAAATACGGTAAATGTACTAAATTGCTGAAATTACAATAATTATGTAGAATTATGCTAAAATACGGTAAATTACGCTAAATTACGTATGAATTGGACTGATTTTGTGGCATATTTCATAAATCATAAAAAATAGTAAAACAATTTCAAAAAATAATAAAAATTGGTATTCTACAAGTTCATTAGATAACTAATTTACTGAGCTACGTAGATTGAAGAATAGAAATGAAAATCTTCATCGGAAACTTCAACTGAAGTTTTGAGGCCATTCTCTTTGTTTTTTGGTGATTCTGAATTTGGCAATCTAGCATTGCTAGCACGGACGATGTGTATTTTGACAAGCTTTCCGAAAAGTGGTCATTTGCTGAAATCGGACACTCGAGCGCCGTTTTATGGCCGTTTAAAGTTTCGTCGTCGTTTTTCGCCTTTTCAGTGAAAATATCATCCCAATTCATACGTAATTTAGCGTAATTTACCGTATTTTAGCATAATTCTACATAATTATTGTAATTTCAGCATTTTAGTACATTTACCGTATTTTAGCATAATTATTGTAATTTACTGTATTTTATCACAAAATTGGTCCTATTCGTAGCGTATTTTCTAACAAATATTTTAAAAAACAATTCGATTTTTTTGTGTTGTATTTCATTTCAGCATTTTAGCTATTTTTCTCTAAACAAAAAAAAAAAAATTCAAACCGTAAATAATATTTACGGTTTGAATTTTTTTTTCAAACCGTAAATATTATTTACTGTTTGAATTTTTTTTTCAAACCGTAAATATTATTTACGGTTTGGATACAAATAGAATTTTTTCTGAAACTTAATTAATTATATTAAATAAAATTTTTTTTTTGGGTAAAAATAAAAATCTCGGCCTTCCTCTCTCTCTCTAACCATTAGGCGCGTGCTAGAGATAAATATTTGAGAAAATTTCCATTGTATTCATACAAACTTTTGAAATAGTCAATATCTCCATAAAAACATCATAATATTCAATATCCCTGAAAATTGAACATTCTTATTTTTATTCCCTTTTAATTATTAAGATGTTTATTTAATTGTTTTAAAATCTGAAATGACCAATATGCTCTTGAACTATAAATGGAGGTGTCCATTTTAATTGTTTCTTCCTCCCTGGAGTCTGTCTCTCTCAGCTCCGTTCTCCCTCAGATGAGTCTCTCTCCCAGCAAAATCGAATTCGCACAAATAAATAAAAATGTTAATTGGTAAATTATTTCTAGTTAAAAAAAGAATGTTATAAAAAAGAAATAAACAACGATCAACTAACTATAACAGCAGAAAGAAAATAATTACATGGTCGAATGTCATCATGGCTTGCCAGAGAATGGATCCTCTGCAACTCAGCAGCACTAGTGCACAACTGTCCGATCTTTTCTTGATTCGATTTGATACAAGAACTACATGATGTTCATGACTACTTTTAATTTTAAGATTCAAACAAATCGAAGATCCAACTGTTCACCTAGATCAAGGATCTAAGGAGAATAGGAGATACAATCAAGATCTATCATTTTACGGATGTTAATATGGATCGACATATGAACTTCGCTACAGAGGATTTTGGAATCTTCCTTCTTCATGGAACTCTAGATACAAAAAATTGAAGTGTTGTGCTATGGTTAGAGAAGATAATATCAGTGGATAAGATGTTTGTTATAAAATTGAGTAGAACTAAGATGTTCTTAAGCTCATCAAGTCCGTTTGTGAGCTTAATTTAAAATTTTATCGGATTGACTCTAAACGGTATATTCAAACTGTTAAAACCGTTCTACTTCACGAGTGATGAATTTACATGTCAAATTTATAATTTTTCGAACTAATTTAGTATAAAGTCAAGCGGTCAAAAAATAATGAAAAATGAACTCATTAAAATTAACTTATACATCATCTTTTTTGAGCCGCTTGACTTCATACAAAATTAGTTCAAAAATTTAAAAATTTGATATGTAAATGCATCACTCATGAAGTAGATCAGTTTCAACGGTTTGAATGCGTCATTTGAAGTCAATCCGATAAGTTTTTGAGTTAAACTCATAAAGAGACTTGGTGAGCTTCAGAACACCATAATTCTACTCTAAAATTAGATAGTTGGATTGGAAATCAGGACCAAAGATTCCAATGAAAGTTCCTCATTATTATTTTGGAAGTTCCACCATTCGATTTTGAAATATTGATTTTGCTGAGAGAGACAGACACGCACGAGAAAGGGAAAATGGGGCTGAGAGAGACACGAGGGAGGGAGGAATAAACTATTAAAATGGACACCTCCATTTGCAGTTCAAGGGCATATTGGTAAGTTCAGATTTTAAAATAGTTAAATAAAAGATTTAATAATTAAAAGGGATAGAAATAAGAATGTTAAATTTTGATGGAATATTGGATATTATGATGTTTTTATGGAGACATTGGCTATTTTAAAATTTTGTATAGATACATTGAAAATTTTCCCTAAATATTTTTAAAGGGAAAAAAAACAAAATCGACAGGTGTTTGATACGGCATAGCACAAGAGTAAACACGCTGCACAATCATCCAACTGCACAGCAAACTATGCAGCACAGTAGAGGACGAATATTCGTGTAGCATATTTGAAAATCTCCACGCTACATTAATTTCAAACTGTATTTATTTGAAAAAGATGTCCCACTGACATGAATTGATAAAAAAATAACAAACTGGATCTTAAATTCAAATAAAGGTGTCATGCCGTATCCTAAAGTTTGTTATGACTTTTCAGATATATCAAACAGCGACTCAATGCTTAATTAGTTTAATAAGATATATTGACTATCCACCTTGAATTGTGTCCCTTTCTTCAAAGTGTTTTTTCCCTTTCATTTATGTTGGTATTTGATTGCGATCAGGGGTGTTCAAACGGTTCACTTTGTTCGGTTTTTAGCCGAACCAGATAATTTTGGTTTAAATGGATCGGTTTTTCAGTTTAAATAGATCGGTTCGGTTGAAATTTTGAATTATTTCGGTTTAAATGGATCGGTTCGGTTTAGACTTTTTAATACTGACTAAACCGAATCGACCGGTTTATATTAGTTTGACTCTAATTTTATTGGTATTATAATGATTTCATTAAACTAAACCGAACCTAACCTAACCGAACTTCAATTATTGTGTATGACAATGTGTTCTTTTCATTAATAATGGTACCAATATATTTACTTCGGTTTGAACCGAACAAACCGAAATTTACTTCGGTTGTTCAGTTCGGTTCTTAATCAGTTGATAGATTTAATCGGTTCGGTTCGGTTCGGTTCTATATTTGAAAACCGAAGAAAAGTTTGATTTGATTATTTTACTTCGGTTTCAATCGAACCGACCGTTTGAACACCCCTAATTGCGATGGACCGATTTTTATTAATATAAATGTACTTATCGCTTTAATTATACCGCACTAATGCATTCAAATGACCACTTAATTATATTTGTTGCGTCTGTTGCGTACTAAGAAAATTTAAAAGAGCTTTATATATACGGAACTTGGCAGAAATAAGAAGACTAATTCAATAATTTTATATTTCCTCAATGTATTTGACAAAATCGTAGATGCATATTAAACATAATATAGCCAATGCATTGGATGCAATTGTTTTTTTTTTTTTTGGATTTCATGGAGACTTTCTTCTCAAAATCTCCTAAATGTAGATATATTACTAGATGCACAAATGGAACTAAAAATATTATTCTATAAAGTTCTTGCAAGCTCTCTACTTCTAGATTTTGAGAAAAATAGATACTCTTATTCAAAGAAGTTATATATTTGACATTTCAATAACAAACTCCATTTTATAGTTCACATTAGTCTTTACGTTTTATCTTATGTAGCATGAATTGCTATAAATCAATCTTTATTTTTTTTAATGTAACAATTTATATAAGAAGATATAAATTAGTTCAATACGTTTTATATTTATTTATTATTTTTTCATCAAATAATTAAAAAATTAAAATAAAAGAAAAAAAAATCGATCATGAAATGAATAATTCCCATTAAGAATTTTACCGTAATAATAACGAAATTTTGGGGATACCGATGCAGTATCCATTCAACTACAATCCCATAGCCATACTGCCATAGGCCGCGTTATACATTTATTTATCCTAAAAAATATTATACAGTCGTTGGTTTGAAGAAGAAAAATTAAATAGTTTATCTACAGTTCACGAGCATATAAAATAGACCAGGTGCACCACAACAAAATAGTAGCTCCTCGGAGTAAAGTTGCCGCGTGGCAAAGTCTCCATTCCTTGTCGGAGGCGGCCTCTTTCCTACTTTCTAGAAAGAAAACGAAATTGAAAACAAACGAAAAAAGAGCTCCTGAAGACCTGAAGCAAACAATAGCACCAACTACACCAGAAAACCTCATAATAACCCTTGCCTCCTTTACTCCTCCATCCGGTCGATTCCTCTTTTCATTGTAAGTTTAGACCCCACCGGTTTTTTTCGTTTATTCGCCTCTCTTTCTTACCAGATCCAACCGCGAGCGCTGCCTTCTCCTTCTATGATAGCTTCCGACATGTATGTCAATTATGTTTCTATTTTATTGATCTTGGATTGTGTTTGTTCCGGGCTGTTCTGTACTTCTGTGGTTTCGTACTGCTTTTAGTAAAATTGGGTAAAAATTATGACTAATCCAATGTTTATTCATCTGTTTAAATGTTGTTCAGGGTGAATTAGAGGAGTTGCTCGTAGTTGCCATAGAAAAGCGAGAGAGTTGAAAGATCAAGATCAGGTGCTTAAATGTTTCCTTTTGTTTAATACTTCGACTATCTTTTGTTCATATCAACCATTCATCTGTCGAGCAACCTGTATATTTTACCACAGAGGGAAATGGAAAATTAAATGAATCTAACTTTTGTGTTCTTTTCTGGCATATTAGTTGAGGCATTGAATCTGTGTATGTTTGGTACGATAAGAGCTGATCCTTTTATGTATTTATTTTTTTGTTTGCCTTTTATTTTATTTTATCTGGGTTCTAAAAACTCTTTGGCTCATTATTAATTTAATTTGAGTGGTACTGTTGGATAACAATTAATTATTGTCCGCGGTTCTTTACCGTTGACCAAAAAAAAAAAAATTAAGATTTGACTAAATTTTGTTGAAATGGGACTTGACAGTAGCCTTTTGGAAAATATACACATTAATTAGTCTCATCCGAGCAAAATGATTAAAAATGAAAAGCATACTTATCACTTATCAGTTATATATATAATGAGCTCTGTTAATACCTCAGGAGACCAAAATAATCAGGACAATAGAGACAAAATTCACCCTTCTCTTGCATTTTTTTATCACCATGCTAGTTTATCCCTTAATCATCTCCATTTTCATTACACCAGAAATTGGTTCATGATTTCAATCAAGAATACCAAAACTTTATTTCTGTCTCTGTTTAGCCAATTTCTTCTTTTTTTTCATTTTACTTTTCTTGTGCTTTGTTGTGGCTTTGTATTGTTTGGATGTTGAAGTTAGTCGAATTGAGGTCAAGTTGGATTCAATTGAGCACAATTTAACTTATTGCTCAACTTTGGACGGATTTAAGCTAGATCCGGTTAAATTAAGAGCTCAACTTGCACCATTGGATGCTTGTTTGGGTTTTTAAAATGGTTCAGATAGCACAAATTTTGTAGTGTTCAATTCTAAATTTGATGTAAATTTAAGCCAAGTAAAAGTTTCATTGGGGTCAGTTGAAGCTGATTGCACCACTTTGGGTGAATTTAGGTGAAATCTAGTTTATTTGATTTTAAGCTGCAAGTTTCAATCTTAATTGGCTTAGAATGGTGCTCGATTGCACCACTGGTGTAAGTGGCATTCCTCATCCTTGGCATTATGTGATCGTGTTTGTCATTATACAAATTCTTCATGTCATTACTTTTTAACTTGTAGGATTCAAATATTTCTATACCTGCGATGTCAGATTTAACTGAAATTACACTAAAGATGAACAACTTAGATGAAGAAAGACATATAAAGGTGGATGACGAGTATTCAAGGCTGGTAATACCAGGTCAGCATGGACCGCCAGATAACACCAGTAATACAAAAGTGGAATCACAGCTTACCAAGTCTAGACCCTCTACCTGGTGGATCAAATTTCTATTTGCCTTTATGTTTTCTGTAGTCCCTGGCTATGCATTCATCAAGTGGGGTGTCCCCTTTCTCTTTGAAAAGGTACAGAGTTGCGCCTTCTTTTTTGTATTAAGTGTACAACAGGAAAATGAGTACTAAAATGAAAGTGAAGAATTCTTCGCAATTGCCCCCTTTATTTCACTGCATTCCCTATTGACTCTTAACCATCTTTGCATTTTTTATGTAGTGTAAGCACCATTATTCTTGGCGATCGCTGATACCTAAAATAACCAACCTTTGGCTTCCTTATGTTAACTGTAACAAATCTATTCATGACAATTTAGTGCGAACTAGGAAGCTGAAACGTGACATTAAATACTGTTTGCTTTAATTTAGTTTGATTTGGACTAACAAAAAGTGAGGTCAGTATGGTCTTACATGACCTTTACCTTTTGTTTAGGTGCTACTTGCAAATGTCTCAAAAATTTTGGGCATTAACTGCTAAGTAGCAACAAAATATATGTGAAACGATTAAATTTGATGTCTTATTTGCAAAGAAAAAAAATTAATGTAGGTGCTGATGCCAATAATGGAATGGGAGTCGACGGCATTTGGTCGGCCAGTGCTTGCAGTGGTGCTCATAGCTTCTCTTGCAATTTTCCCAATTGTATTCATTCCCTCAGGTCCCTCCATGTGGTTGTCTGGGATGATATTTGGCTATGGTCTTGGCTTTGTTATTATCATGGTTGGCACTACCATTGGCATGGTTCTTCCCTACATGATTGGGTGCTCATTTCGGGACCGTATCAATGTAAGAAACTAACATATCTCCCTCCCTCCCTCCCTCTGTGCACTTAGTTAACCACAAGTAGGCATACTTTTTACTAAAAAAATCAGTTGGTCCCAAACCCAACCTGACACAACTCTCAATTAATGAGTCGACATTGTCAGATTATATGAATTTGGTTGGTTGTGGATGCATGTTAAGTGACCGTATATTCTTTCTTAAGACGGAAGTTTTACATTTTTATTGCTGTTGAAAAAAATTAAATAAAGTGCTTAACCGGTTAGTCTCAACTGGTGTCAACTAGGGTTAACAATTGCCAGCCAGAATCTTGACTGAAATGTAATAGCAGTTACTGAGAAAAGATTATGTTTGACTTTGATTTGATGAATGAAAAAGGAATGGTTGAAGAAATGGCCACAACAGGTAGCGATAATAAGAAAGGCTGGAGAAGGTAGCTGGTGGGACCAGTTCCGGGTGGTTGCCCTCTTCAGGATCTCGCCATTTCCATATCAAATCTTTAACTATGCTGTCACCATTACACCCATCCGGTTTGGACCTTACCTTGCCGGTTCTATTGCTGGGATGATACCAGAAGCTTTTGTCTACATTTATAGGTATTTTGTACACACCCCCGCAGGTTCTTAAACAGCATGCATCTGGGTTATAGTGATAATATATGTACCTGTTAATTGTTGCTTATTATTTGAGTTATAATCG
The DNA here is from genome assembly GCA_025461125.1 of Carex kokanica. Taxonomy (NCBI): domain Eukaryota; kingdom Viridiplantae; phylum Streptophyta; class Magnoliopsida; order Poales; family Cyperaceae; genus Carex; species Carex kokanica. Next base: position 163,465 of record JAJGRX010001459.1, read on the forward strand.
GTGGTAGTGTATATATGTTTGGGAATCAATCGCTGTTGGCTGAGTGTTTGAAAAGGTCAGAGTGGCATAAGAAATAAAATAGGTTGGAAATGGAATGGATCTGGTTCATTGACCTGACGAGCAGGTTTTTTCCATTGCTAGTATTTTAAATGAAGAACCCCAATTATCCATTATGCTGACTTGTAACTAGGGTCTATCCACCTAACTCAAAAATAGGTTCTTGGATAAGCACTCCTTTATATCATTTAGTTATGTTATTCTTTAGAATTTCAATTTTGATCATACTCATGTTGCTCATGTTGATAGAATTTTTAACTACCGATATTGCTCTGCACAGCCCTGATTTAGAAGATAACCAACAAAAGGGGGAAACTAATTGACAGAAAGAGTGAAACAATGCTGGCTGTTGTGATTATTATATTATTCATTTCCTTTTCTGCAACTTTATTCTTCAATTTTGCACACTAACTAAATCTCTGTGTATGTTTGGCAGTGGGCGCTTGATAATGACCATAGGAGACATGCAGTATCACAACTACAAGATGACCCCTGTTGAGATTGCATACAATGTTTTCTCCTTCATTGTGGCTGTGGTCATAACCATAGGTTTCACCATATATGCTAAAAGAGCCTTGAATGATGTACAGATGGATGAAGATGGCCCCAATAGTGGTACTGTTCAGCTCGAGATGCTACCTCATGATAAACCTAGGTTAAATGTTTTATCTAGAATCGATGTATAGAATGTAGTTGTATACAGGTTAATGTGCTAGTAGAAAACCACACTCTTAGCTTGATACAGATATATATTGGTGAATCTCTTTTTGGAGAGAGATTCATTCTAGAGGCGTCCTTTGTGTGATGGATGGACTGATTGATGTAGAATTGGTTCTGTTACTGACAACATTGATTAATGTTAGCACAAAAAGGAAAAAGAAAAAAAAAAAAAAAGGAAAAATAGCTTTCCTACATGCTCACGGGTGGATGATTTTTTTTACTTCTATGTGTGACATCAAATTATAGCTTTCTTACATGCTCAGTTATAGGAGATACTGAACAAAATAGATGTCTAGCTTTTGTTGCTGCTTGGCACAAACTGACCCCATATTGAGTATTAGCTTGCTTTGCAAACTATTTTCCATTTTTCTTTGTCTGCCATCGTACGCTCATAAACGTCCCATGCAAGTGATCACTGATTTGACCCTTGGTTTCTATCTTCTTCTTTTTTTCACTATTGAGTGATCAGTTGTAGATTTATAAGGTGCTGGATTCTCTTTATAAATATAGATTAACATTTTTTATTCTTTTGTAGATTACAATTTCTTCAAATATAGAAAATCCTTTATTTTTTATAATTTTGATTAGAAATTGGGGACCTCCGATGATCGCCAAGGAATCTCTTCCAATTCGAATTTTGGGCCGCACAAGTGAACTTTGAATCGCATAAAATTAATTACAAAATATAAAGTGGATATCAAGTAAATAGAGTGAACATTAAGCCACACTATTTTTCTCTCTGTAGCACAGTGCACGTCCAACCATACAAAATTTGAATAGATATCAAAATTGGAACTAGCGGCTCCTTTATATAGCCAGGGGCTGCATCGGCATTGTGTGGACTCGGAAGCCGCATCGGCATTGTGTGGACCCTCTCCTAGGGCCGCATCGACATTGTGCGAACTCCGTTGTTTGGGGCTGCTCCGGTGTTCTGCAGCCTGGGTAGAATTAGAAATTCCCAGAAAAAGGGATGTTTTTTTTTTTTTTGGAAAAATGATAAAAATAAAAATTTCGGCACAATATATAAGAAACAACCCATGAGAACATTAATTGTATTATTTTTTTAATCTAACAAAAATGTGAACATCTAAATTGCACAAATTATTTGAGAAAAAAGAGAATCAATTAGATAAAAACAGATGCGACGTGACATAACTAAATAGATAAAAAAAATAAAACTCTACTCTCTTTTTAAATTATGAATTGCAGTTGTTGCGAGTTGTTTCAAATTTTTAATTTTGATAGCAATACATAAATATGTTTAAAGATTAAAGAGCGAGGTTATGGTATTATGCATAACGCACATTGGTTCTTGCTTTGAATCAATATCTTTATTTTAAAAATCTAACAAGTTGATCTGGACGTTTAACATGATTTTCATATAAAAATATAATTAAAGACTAGTGATTTTCTGTCTATTTAGAAAAAATTGTAAAAAAAATTGTAAAAAAATGCAAAATTTAGTTTTTAATTACTTTTTCATATGGAGATCAGGATGAACGGTTTAGATAAACTTGTTGGACTTTAAAAATAAAAATATTGATTCAAAGTACATACTAATGTGCTCTATGCATATTACCGTAATCTCACTCAAGATTAAAAATACAAACTGTTAAGATCAGAATGTATACTTCTTCCAATAAATATAAGAAATTTTGTTTTTTACGAAACTAATATGATTACTTTTTTTTTTACAAAAACCATAAGAGTTGAATGCCATTTCGGTCTGAAATTTTTTTTTTTTATTCCGGACCGAAATGACATTTCGGTCCGGTTCCCTTTTTGGATTTTCTGTGGTACTTTTTCACAAGTTTTCATATGAGCCGCCGCAGAAAATTCAAAAAGGGGATCGGACCGAAATATCATTATGTCATTTCGGTTCGGAATAAAAAAAAAATTTCGGATCGAAATAGCATTTCGGTTCTTATGGTTTTTGTAAAAAAAAAAAAAGTAATCATGTTGGTTTCGTAAAAATATTTTTTTTAAATATGGTTTATAAAAAAAAAATTCCGTTTTGATAGCCGTTTCAAACTCTTAGTTTTGGCATATCGTTCATGCACATAATTGGAACTAATTTTGTTCTATATTCATCCATTAATTTATCGTGACACATATTAAATTTTGTTTTATGAAGTACGAAATTAAATGTAAACTATGTATAAAAATTCTCTAAAGTTACATGATTGATGTGATGTGCTTTTAGTGGTTGAGCCCCAAGACAAATTGCCCGGGCCATGATTAGTAGCCTCTTTTCTTATATTCTCCAAAGCTATTCAACTGATATATTCTATTCTCTAAATAATGCAATCCCTGCATGTGATATGAAAATTGATATCCAAGTTATATAATTGGATGAATCATGAATGTACCTAGAAATTCCTTGACATACTGGAGGAAAAAAAAAGGTAGAAATCAGGAATTAATTGGTAATTAATTACTCAACAAAATGATACAAATATCCTCCAAACTCCCACTACATAAGTTATAGGGAATTCCAATCAAGTTGTGGGAAATTAATCCATCAGAAGTTCAAAACATTCCTTGCAGTACTAGTAATTAAGGAGAATGATAGAACTAGAATGCTGTTTGATCAAGATAACTACTAATCAAAACTCTCCTTCGGCAGCCGGTTGAGGGGTGCGACAGCACCGGCATGCCCCACTGAGAAGAGAACGCAATGGTAGGATAACACGCCGGATCCAAACTCATTAGTCTTCGCACGATCTCGGTGTAAAATGAAATCACTCTTCTTGGTACCGTGAAAATGAATCGCGTTATTCTGAGCCTTCTCCTCTTAGACTGCTCGAGCCGGTACAAGATCACCGCCTTGCCTCGCCGCCGCCTCAGCCAGCAAGGTCGTCTCGTCCTCTCTCCTTCTCCTCCTTTGTGGAGTAGTTTATGATACTTTAAGTTGCATGTTTGGTTGTGACTGATCAAGCCTGATCTAAAAGCCATCTAATTGTTGTGTGTATTTTTTATGAAGAAAGGAATAAGAGGGGAGTGATGGGTAAGGGGTAAGGGCTAAGGGGCAAGAAGAACATGTGTCAATGTGTATATATAGAAAGAGAGAGGGAGAGGAATATCAGGGACTCTTGTCTGTTGAGTGTATGAGTGTATGTGTGTGTCAGTGTGTGTGTGGGCTGGTGGGTGGGATTGCCACATGGTTAAAAGTACTATGATGAAGGAAACAATTGGAGGGAAGGAGACGATGCTTACCAATGTGTTGATTCCATTTTAGCACACATGACATGACTTTCCATGTCATTCAGCTCTCTCCCTCTCAAATCGTCAATAATTTAAGGTTGATCTTTTATTTGAATTTTGAATGATCAAGAATGTTTCGTATGATATATCATAACTACATTAAATTTTATCGTTTGTGGGAACGAAATCCGGAGGTAGGCCATAATGCATTTTTTTTGCCCCCATTTTAATAAAAAATAAATGGGATCACAATGCGAGCTAAGCTTGCGAAGAGTCTGTGAATTTTTGAAAATTATAGAAGGATTTCATATGACCAATTTTTTTTTTTTAATTCGCAATATAAGATCAAGAATATTAAAAATATGAGAAGGATTTCATATGATCAATTAATTTTTTTTTTAGGCATTTTAAAAACATTCATAGACTCATAGATATCGCCTTCTCTCTCAAAGCGATTTTGAGAGTCGCTAGCGACTTCCTCGCTTCCTCCGCCTCCTCCTTCTCCCCCTCTCCGGCCCATCCCGTCTCACTATGTCCGAGCAAGTGCTTCCGTCCAGTGAATTTGTCCACTGTTTTCCTGTCTAGTGGATTGGGGTTAGGGGTGCAAACAGATCGGATACGGATCAGATAGTGGTAAAACCATATCCGTATCTGCTTTTATTTTTCAAATACGGATATGGATCGGATATTAAACAAATACTGATGATACGGATACGGATTGGATATTAACGGATATGAATACGAATACGGATATAATTCGGATATTGTAACAAAATTAACTTATTATATTTAACAAATTGATTTTTCTTATTAGAAAATAAAAACAATTTAATATACGGATATAATTATGTAAATTAATTTGGTAATTCTTCGCCAGTGACCGGTATCTTTGAATAATTTCTGATTTTTTATTGTATCGGAAATTAATTTGGTTCAATGTAGAACTATTAGCTATTAGAAACCAACAAATGAATTAAATAATTTTTTTTTATGTTTATTGCCATATGTCTGATTCAATCCACCGCAGTCAGAGAAATTAAGGAGCAATACAGTTATCCATACTGAGGAGTCACATAGATCCACAAAAGAGATGTAGGTTGTATAGTGTCAGTTACTATGAATCTCTTTGTGCGGTGGGTTAAAGTATGCTGAACTAAATTTAAAGAATCAAAGAGCAACACTATTCGCCTTACCAAAGAAGGCCCAAAAAACTGAAAGTATGCGACGATTGCAGGGCTCATTTTGATAATATACGGATATCCGAAAATTTAAAATATACGGTTATCCGTATCCATATCCGTATTCAATTCTGAAATCGAAACCGCATCCGTATCCGAATTCGCATAAATTTTGTATGTATCCGTATCCGCATCCATATCCATATCCGTAACTATCCGTATTCGAATATCCGAATCCACAAAAATTAGAATACGGATTCAGACGGATAATATCCGACCCATTTGCACCCCTAATTGGGGTGCTGTTTAATTCGCTCCATTTCTATTGTAGTCTCTTCTTTCTTATTTATAGAATAAGGTACATTTATGGTTTGTTGAATGCGATGTTGTTGTCAGTGATGTTGTCTCATTCCCCCTTTTCTTTCCCTCTTCTTCTTGCTGCTTTCTTCTTCTTCGATATTTTTGTGTCTTCTTCGCTATATATCTATCAAAATAAACCGGGCACAAACCTCATCTGAGCACGAAGACTCTCCTGGATACCTCTAGCTCGTCTTCCAACAATATTGTTTGTGCTATGACAATAAACCATGTAGCCTCACTATCTATCAATCTTAGCACGCCGACCTAAAGGCTAATCTCTTGTAATTAGAGCACGGTTCTGATTTTTACGTTTTTTTGTCCAGCTTTGTACAAAGGGGGTTCAGTAATAATGTTTTACGTACTGGTATGAGCTGATATATGTACTCTTATGTACTAGTATATGTTCTAATACGAATTGATATATGTAATTGGTTTGTCCTGAATAATGAAAATATGCCGACGGACTTTTAACCAAAAAAAAAAAAAGAACATTAAAAATAAGTTAGTTTGATTTGTTCTTAATTTTCGACCTCTTAATTTTCTATGAAGCAAAGTTGAATAAATTTATATATACAAACTTAAGCAATTTACTTGAAAAATAAATAAAAAATTTACAACAATTTTATTTGTTGAAATATATCTGATTATTTACAAGTTAAGCTTACGAATCTTTTTAGTGAGCTCAGCATACCCTCTGTTTATGTTTTGTGAATAAGTGGCTCATACATCATTTAAAATGTATCGGTTTAGGGTAAATTTTTTTTTATATGAGTATTGCTCATTTATTCCTTTTAAATTCATAAAAACAAAGAGAAACATTTACCCTTTTTTACAAATGTTACCCCTCTTTCTGACATAGTGACATGAGAGTATGAGACCGCAAAAAGGAAATGAAGCCTTGTGGAACAATTTAACCAACGTAAACAAGCAAACAAAAGACACAATAAAAAAGGTAAAGGAGAGCACTGTACAGAGATTCCACAACTTCTAATAAAAAGCGAAGGGTATACGGCGATAGTTTTATCCCAAGTAGACATGTGCAATCATATCATATATACATTATCATGATGATGCAATTATAAGTATCACTAATCATCCCCAATGATTAGCGAAGGGTCCCACTAGTTAATCTTTTGTTAGTGTGACTTAAAGCAGGCGCGGATCCAGAATTTTTGTCGGGGGGCAAAAAAAATATCGAATCGGATTTAAATCCATTAACCAATTGTGTATTCGATAAAAAACAATGCTTTAACTTATACTTTCTAATGTTTTGACTTGTAATTTCTGATGCTTTGACTTATAATTCTAATTACCAATCAAAATTCAACAAATTTATTTCAATTTTAACCCTAAATTTGACCTGAATTACAAATCAAACGTCCAGAGAGGGGCAAAAAAAAATTCCAAGAGGCAAAGTCGGTCGGAACCGATAAATCTCCACTAAAACTCAAAATCCAGAGGGAGGCAGCTGCCTCCCCGGATACACCTGGGTCCGCCCCTAACTTAAAGCAAAAACTGTTTAAACTAAAGACTTAATCTTCTACTATATTATTACTATGCATTTAAGAATCATGTCAATGGAAATAATTTATTTTAATTCCTTCATGCACCATTTTGACTGAATTATTCTCCCAACCTGGACCACCTGTGACTTCGGTTGTGGGTTGGGTACAAGGAAGCCAACCCTTGACTTCTTCGTAATTACCCTTGACTCCTTCATGCACCATTTTGACTAAATAAGTTTCATGATTTATGTATAATTACTGGCTATTAAATTAGTTTCGGAGCATAAATTCTATGACTACTTTTTTTTTCAATGTATAAAACTAGATGAATAGAGTTAGATTATTGGGCTCTCGGCAGCAAGGGTATAGCTAGGCTTTCAAACTACAGAGAATAGGATTAATTTTACAATATTATGATATTTTACTCTAAATTAACTAGAAAAAATGAGGTCAATTGACTCCATTGCTATTGTTTCTATTTAAGTCCGCCCTTGGCTCTTGGGACTTGGGCTGACAGTGGTGGTTGGCGTTTTTTATTCACAGTAAAATATTTTATGTAAATTTCACTAAAGACTGGACTAGACTGAAAAAACAAAGAATAATGTAATGCTTGCAGGTTTGTAATAAAAGGGGAAAAAAAATAGAACTTAGAACTAGTTAGTTGAGAGGCTAATTGCTTTTTTGGTTCAATGTAATGTTTGGCATGAATAAACGAGCAGTCGGCGCCGGTGAGATGTACATTAATGTGTTTTGTACATGTAGACTAGTTTAGGTTCAATTATTTCTTTTGGCGATAGCACTAGCTCCCAAATCTTTCAGTTGTGGAAACTTTGACATATAGCACCCAAGATCTACACCTAATTGCAGCTCCATAAAAGACCTATAAATATTACCAACTTCATTGGTTAGATTTTTTCAGTCATCATCAACTGATTGATGGAATAATTGAATTAACTGAACAACTTCATTGGTTAGTTTTTTTTTAATGTTCTAATTGCAGTAAAATTTAGAACAGAAAATCTCCGCACGACCGCATAAAATATTCTCAATGCTATATGGTTAAAAAAAAAAAAATCAATCCGTGTCGAAGTTTTATTCGAAACTATTTAATATTTTTTGCTCTGGATTATTATTTAATTAAGTAATTCAGCTTTTAAGGACCCCCCATGAAATTAGCATGGGGACTTCACTCTGCACTTAAAACTGTGGTAAAGATTTTCATTGATAATTTAATCTTGACCACTTTCAACTAGGCATGTAAATACGTGACGTGCAGTGCAGTAATTAAGTCAAATTTTTACGTGTCAAGTCGTATCTGTTGTTGTAAGCAATACTCTAAATATATTATTTGACTAATTTGCAAAACATACAATACTTGAATCTAACAATTCCCTTGAGTTAAGATGCTTTGCAGGTTTAAGATAATTGGAATTGCAATTTGGATCTGTTTATCCTGAAGAAATCATCAAGTTTTATCAATATTTTAATTTGTATAATTCATAAAATTGGTAAAATAGATTTGATGTTGAAGTCAGGGAACAATCGTTACCAACGATTGTCTAATCGTTACCAACGATTGTCTAATCGTTGTAACGATTAAAATAGCTGCACAGAAATTCAGAATGCGAGAAATAACACATTTCTTCCAGAGAGTAATCGTTACCAACGATTATATAATCGTTGTAACGATTATGAAAGTCTTGCAGAAATTTGAATTTGGCTGAAACCCTAATTGCATTTGAGTATCAATCGTTGTAACGATTAATCAATCGTTGGTAACGATTATGGGCAGAATACTCTTTTGGAAGCTGCCTCTATAAATAGAGCAATTAGGTTTTCTTCCAAATAAACTAGAGCCGCCCCCAGCTATTCAAAAAGCGATTTTTCTGTGCACTATCCCTCCATTGTTGTGAGAATTCAAAACTTCAAAATTCCTTTACACAACCTCAAATCTACTTCACTAATCTTACTAGATTAGATTAGAATTAGTTTTTGTGAGTGTTTCCTTCGAGATTATAAACTTAGAGACTTCGTTCTCTACTCTAGTTGGCCGAGTGACTTCCCTTTGGTTGTAAGGGCTCACCGGTTCACAAGTTGTAACCTTTCTCATTGGGTAATAGAAAGGCGCACCGAGAAGCGGTTGCGACGCCCCGGAGACGTAGGCCATTTTGCCGAACTCCGTTAACATCCCGAGTGTCAATTTCTCTAAACTCTTCTATTTTATTTATTTGCAATTAATTTCAGTTTTTAAAGTAGATTAGTGGTGCCTTAGGGACAACAAAGTGGTATCAGAGCAAGTTACTCGAATTAAGACACACTTAATTCTAGCTCTAGTGATCTAAAATGGCACCAAATAGATTTGTGAAAGAACCTCCAACCTTCGGTCTTACAACCAAAAACTTCAGTCATTGGAAAAGAATTATGATTAATTATTTAAATATTCTTGAAGTATGGGATATTATTGAAAAGGGGTATACACCTAAGTTTGAGGGAGAAGATAACAAAATCCAAACTCTTCCATCAAAAATTGAAAAGAAAGAAAATGACAATGCGGTTAATGCAATATTAAACGCAGTTAGTGAATCAGTTGCCTTGATTTTTGGTAACTCAACTAGTGCCAAAGAAATGTGGAATGCCCTTATAAATCGGTATGAGGGTAATACCCAAATCAAAAGAACCAAAATAACCGGGTTAGAGACCAAATTTGAAACATTCAAGGTAGAAAATGGTGAAACCATAGAAGAAATGTATAATAGACTTATGCATATACAGAATGAATTCATCGAATTGGGAGAACCGCTTTCTAACGATAAAATTGTAGGAAAGCTCTTAAGAGTTATGCTTAGGAGACCTAGATGGGAATGATTGGTGAGTGCCCTAGAAGCAATTCAAGGAACACATGCATCATTCACCGCAGATGAACTGTACACTTTAGAAGTTTTGAGGAAAAACTAATACAATCCGGTGAACTAAAGCAAGAGTCTAAATCAAAAACCGTAGCCTTCCCGGCACAAAACCGTAGCCACTCTAGCTCCTCAAATAATCGTATGCCAAATGACCAATTCATAAATAAAATAGACCATGAATCCTCCAAAGATGCCCTTCTCTTATCCAAAATGTTCCAAGGAATGCTTGATTTCGAAAGACAGTATAACAAGGAACGTGAGGATGAGAACAAAAGAGTAGTATGCTTTGCATGTCATAGAGAAGGACACACCATTCAAACTTGCTTCAAGCTATTTCCTCATTTGAAGAACAAGGATGGTGAAGGACAACACGACCGAAGGCCAAAACAAAAATATGATGGATACAAAGGCAAGAAAAAGGCGAAAGCAATGCAAGCTATGTGGAGCATAGATTCCGGTGAAAGTGATGTAGAGGAATCCGACACGGAGTCGGGAAATGAAGAAGAAATCAACCTTGCATTAGTAGCAAGTGTGGATGAAGGTCCGTCAATAATCGATGTGGACTCAATCATTGCTAACAAGAACATCACCGATGAGACCACCATCGAATTTCTCAAAAATCTTGCAAAGCAAAGGAACAACAAGGAGATGGATAATACGAATGAAGCTTCAACAAGCTCCGCTAATGAGGTACATTTTGATTCTGATTTTGAAGGTTGTGAGTCCGAAACTGAATTGATTGATAACCAAATAGAGACCAAAGAAACCGAAATTGATTTGAATACCAATTGGATAATTACCAATGAGACAAGCAGTTTCGTTAATGAGATCTTAACATATCATAATGCCCCTAGGTTGCTTGATGAATCAAAAAGGTTATTGCATGAAAAGGAAGGTATTATCCAAAATCTAAACTCTAAACTTCTTGAATTTGAATCCAAAATAAAAGAATTAGAAATAGTAATACCCAATTCAAATTCGTGTCAATCACACTTAGGAGAAATAGAAATGCTAAAAGTAAAAATTCAAACATTGGAGACCGAAAATAGGGCATTAAGATCTCCTAGTGAATTCTCAAATATCACTAGTATAGATCCTTATTACATGCATAATTTGACCAATGCAAAAGTTGATAAAACGGGCATTGGATACAAGAAGGGTCACTCCTCATTTGAATCAAATTATTCACAAAGCCCGAAAGAAAAAGGGGGACATACTCAAAATTTAAATGTAGAAAATCAACAAAAATATTTAAACAAATTTAAATTTGATAGTAAGGATTATTTTACTCACCAATTTTATACTAAAAAGGGCAAAACTCTTTTGAATAATGAGTCAAATAGAAAGCAAAATTGTCAACCCTCAAACCAAAAGTCTCAAAATCATGCATTTCAGTATAGATATTCCAACAAAAATTATAAAAATGAAAATAATTTTCAAAATAGTGGTAGGAATACATTCCATCCAAAAGGGTCAAATAAAATTTATTTTAAAGGACCGAATGGATGGTCTTATAAACCCAAAGATAAAAATACTTTAGAAAATAGAACTCAAAGAAATGGTCCGATAAGAGATGTTCCCCAACATCAAAATAAATTTATCAACAAAAATTCATCATTAAGTGTTTCAAATCAATTAGTCAAAAATAATAGGAATCAAATTCAAGAAGTGAAAGATAAGTTTAAAGCTACCTTCACTCATGGTTCACACAGCATCAAGCAATCGGTGACATTTTGTAATTACTGTTGTAAAATTGGTCACACCTCATTAGAATGTAGATTTAGGAAAGGAAACAACAATTCAAATGTTGTTTGGATTCCTAAAGCTAAACTAGCTTGAATTTATATTTGAAATCTCCCCAAAATACTAAAATTGCTAAAAATATTAAAATTGGGGAGATTGAAACAAAGTATACGTTAATTGTTAATATATACTCTTGTAGGTGTGTTTGATTACTACTCATAAAGAAAATGCTTGGATCATTGATAGTGGATGCTCACACCATATGACCGGTGATAAATCTAATTTCAAATCTTTAGAACCATATGATGGTGGGTTGGTTACTTTTGGTAGTAATCAAAGAAAAAGTTCAATCATAGGATTAGGTTCGGTTGGTAACCAAAACTTAACCATATCGGATGTCTACCTTGTTGATGGGTTGAACTATAACTTACTTAGTGTTAGTAAGTTGTGTGAAGCCGGTTATTATGTTAAATTTGACATTAATGCTTGTTTCTTAGTTAGAGCTTCGGATGATACTCTAGTATATACGGGTAAGAGAAAGAAAAATGTTTATTATCTATATCTTACTCATTTTGATTCCGGTGAAACATGCTTGAGTGCTATAACAACCGGATCTTGGTTATGGCATCGTAGATTAGGCCATATTTCAATTGATTCAATTAAAAAATTAGTTAAATTAAATCTTGTTCGTGGATTACCAACTCACAAATTAGAAATTGAAGGCTTATGTGATGCTTGTGTGCAAGGTAAACACACTAAAAGTTGTTTTAAGTCCAAAGACATGGTATCAACCGATCAACCTTTACAATTACTTCACATTGATTTATTTGGGCCAATTAGTATACCTAGTTTAGCTAAAAAGAAATATGCATTTGTAATTGTGGATGACTATAGTCGCTTTACTTGGGTTATATTTCTACAACACAAGGATGAAGCAATTGATAATTTCATTGAATTTTGTACTCGTGTTGAAAATGAAAAGGGTCTAAAAATCATTCGAATTCGAAGTGATCATGGGGGGGAGTTTGAAAATGCAAAATTTGATGAATTCTGCTCTAAAAGGGGATATAGACATGAATATTCGGCTCCTCGCACACCTCAACAAAATGGGGTTGTCGAGAGGAAAAACCGAACATTACAAGAGCTTGCCCGAACCATGCTAAATGAATATCCTTTGCCCAAACATCTTTGGGCCGAGGCAGTCAATACGGCTTGCTACGTGATCAATCGCGTTAGTATTCGATCGATATTGAAGAAAACACCATATGAATTATGGAAAGGGTACAAACCAAAAATATCCCACTTTAGAGTATTCGGTTCAAAATGCTTTGTTCTAGATGAATCCCCTAAAATAACAAAATTTGACTCAAAATCAATTGAAGGCATATTTGTAGGATATTCAATGACAAGTAAAGCCTATAGAATTTACATTGCAAATCATAGGGTTGTAATTGAATCGGTACATGTTAAATTTGATGAAGTTACTAATAAAAAGGTCGAGAAAGGTATTTTAATTGTAGGTACTGAAGATGTTACTCCTGAGGTTGAAGTAATTGAAAATCAAATCATCATAAGTGAGCAATCATCCGAACAACCTCAATCCGAAGAAAATGCAACACCTCATGTAGATAATCCTTTGAACACTTCAATGCAATCCGAAGAGTCACAACCTCCACCATTTGAATATCAACCTCCCGAAGACCTAAGGGAAGTTTCCTCTCACCCTCTTTCTAATATTATTGGGGATCCTAAGGAAGGGGTTAGAACTAGATCGGGATTGAGTCAAATGATTGCGCATTGTGCTTTCGTGTCAAATGTTGAACCTAAAAACTTTAAAGATGCGAATATTGACTCAAATTGGATTTGTGCCATGCAAGAAGAACTTGCTCAATTTGAAAGAAACAAAGTTTGGACTTTAGTACCTAAACCAAATGATCGAATGATTATTGGAACTAAATGGGTTTTTCGAAATAAAAATGATGAATTTGGAAATGTTGTCAGGAACAAAGCTAGGTTAGTCGCTCAAGGATATAAGCAACAAGAAGGTATTGATTTTGAAGAAACCTTTGCACCTGTAGCGCGTCTAGAATCCATTCGGATGCTTTTAGCATATGCCTCTAACAAAGGTTTTATCTTATTCCAAATGGATGTTAAAAGTGCATTTCTGAATGGATTTCTAGAAGAAGAAGTATATGTTCACCAACCACCCGGCTTTGTTGACTCAACCTTTCCAAATCATGTTTATAAACTCACTAAAGCACTCTATGGACTTAAACAAGCTCCTAGAGCATGGTACGGTCGACTTAGTTCCTTTCTAATTGAACATGAATTTACAAGAGGTAAAAATGATACAACTCTTTTTACTAAGAAAAGAGGTGAATCAATTTTAATTGTGCAAATTTATGTTGATGATATTATTTTTGGTTCTACTAATGCGGCACTTGCCGAGGAATTTTCATCTCTTATGAGTAGTGAATTTGAAATGAGCATGATGGGTGAATTGAACTTCTTTTTGGGACTTCAAATTAAGCAACTTATCGATGGAACCTTTGTAAGTCAAACCAAGTATGCTAAGGAGTTGATCAAGAAATTTGGCTTAACTGAAAGCAAGACGAGTCCCACTCCCATGGCCATCAATGCAAATCTCGACTCGGATCCTAGCGGCACGCCGGTGGACATTACTCAATACCGAGCTATGATAGGTAGCTTACTCTATTTAACTGCTAGTAGACCTGATATTATGTTTGCGGTATGTCTATGTGTTAGATTTCAAGCCAATCCCAAAGACATGCATTTGAAAGCTGTTAAAAGAATCCTTAAATATATCAAAGGCACGTTAAATTTGGGATTATGGTATGGCAAACAATCGGAATTAGATTTGATAGGTTATACCGATGCTGATTTTGCCGGAGACCGAATGGACCGTAAAAGTACAAGTGGTACATGCCAATTCTTGGGCGGATCACTTGTCTCTTGGTCAAGCCGTAAGCAAACCTCGGTTGCGCTTTCCACTGCGGAAGCCGAGTATGTTGCGGCCGGTAGTTGTTGCACACAATTGTTATGGATGATTCAAACTCTCCAAGATTATGAAATACGCTTCCGCAACGTACCAATTATGTGTGACAATACCAGTGCCATTATGATTTCTAAAAATCCGGTTCTCCATTCTCGTACCAAGCACATAGAAATACGGCATCATTTTATTAGGGATCATGTTGAGAAAGGTGAAATTCAACTTATTCATATTGACACCAAAAATCAAATTGCCGATATTTTCACCAAGCCCCTAAATCCTCAACAACATAATGAATTAAGGTTTAAATTAGGCATGCTTGAACTTAATTAGTCTACTGATTATTATCACTTAGTGCATCTGCATCTTAGATAGGACGCATAGCAATCACTCGATCACATCAACGTTCCGACAACCTTTAGAAAACCCTACCAGACCACAATCGTTACCAACGATTATTTAATCGTTATAACGATTAATTAAAGAAAATCTGAAATGTTTAACCTGCCAAACGCAAATTTCATCTGATTTCTTCCAGAGCACAATCGTTGGGAACGATTGTTTAATCGTTACAACGATTAATGAATTTCAAAATCCGACTTTTCCCTTTGAAATTTCATCAATTTCTGCAGGATTTCCAGAGAACAATCGTTACCAACGATTAAACAATCGTTGTAACGATTAATTAAATTTCAATTTTCGCATTTTCCTCTCCAAAATTTCGTCTTTCAAAATACTTTCCAGAGGACAATCGTTACCAACGATTAAACAATCGTTGTAACGATTGTTGGCAGAATGCGAAAAGTCGGGTCCGCCTCCTATTTCTCTCTTCTTCCTCCTCTACTTCGCATCTCTTCTATCTTCTTTCTCTTTCTCTTCCTCTCCGCCGACTCTCTCTCTTCTCCACCATTCCTACCTCCAAAATCCACCATTTCTCCAAATTTTACCACTTTTCTTCTCTCCTCTCTCTCCTCTACTCTATTCTCTCACTAGGTTTCCCTCTCCTCTCCTTCTTCTCTCTTCTCCATCAAAACCCTAACTTCACCTCTTCTCGAATCCGACCAATCCGACCACTTGATCGACGATCCGTCTTCATCACTGCGCTCCTCTCGTTCTTTTCGTCACGGGTGTGTGCTTCATTTCTCAATCGGTAAATCTTTATCCTTTCACCGTTTACGATGCCTCCTAAACCGTCCAAAATTGCATTTCGCAAAAGGAGCCGTACTGACTCCGGCCAAACCTCTCGTCAAATTGATGACCCTCCTAATCCTCAATTACCAAATTGGATAATTAGCCGAGATAATCGGTACCTATTTAGGGATGCCGAGGCATATACCAACTATATCGGTTTATTTGAAAGTCGGGCTTTGACCAATTGCTATCACTTTGACAAGCATTCTGCCGAATTTCCTGCCTATGAGACCAACAAAATCAATGAGTACTTGGCACATTGGGATTGGGAACCTTTTATTAACTGCATGGAACCGTACAGTGTTATCTTAACCCGGGTCTTCTATGCCAATTTTCTCATGACTCTATCCCCATTCCGAGCCTCTTCCTATGTCTGTGGTACTGAAATAGATCTTTCTCTTGCCAACTTGGCTGAATGGCTTGAATTACCAAATGAAGGAGAGGAATCATACCCTCTTAGAAAATGGCCCGAGACAGCCGTCGATACAGCCGATAACTATAAAACCTGGTTTGACCGTACCAACCGAGTTGGTGCTCCTCTTTATGCCTCACATCTTCCATCCCTTCATCGTTTGTTACATCTCCTTGTCAACAATATTCTCACTCCCAAATCCACAATCAAAACTAATATGGAATGGAATGCTACCTTCTATATGCGCCATCTCATTTGCTTGGATGAGAAACGCTTCAACATTCCGTACATTATTCTCCGTCACATGCGAAACTCTTTCAATAGCAAGGTTTATAATTTACCCTATGCTCATATCATTCACAAAATTATGCGCCTCAATGGAATTCATCTTTCCCATGATCTAACCCTACTCGGCCCGGTAAATTTGGTTACTGAAATGCCGAATATTGGTTGGTCTTTAACGGCCGCTGCTAATGGCCCACCCGGTCTCCGCCCCGACAACCGTCCCGTCAACCGATGGATTAAAGCTCCCAATGCACTTCCAAATCAATATTGGGATCCAAATGAGGCTCCTCCACCCTCCCCTCCTCATCAAGTTCCACCTCCTATCGATCCGGCTCAACCACAGGCTTCCACTCCCGAAATGGCTTGGGTTATGGCTCAATTGTGCGGTATCACCTCCACTCTTTCTACTCTCGGCACTAAAATTGATCGGGTCAATAAAGGTGTTCGTCTCAATGCCAAGAATATTAAATCTCTTGATGATGCTCAAACGGATCTGGCTAAGCGTTGGGTGCGACGTTTTGGAGCGGGCAGTGGTAGTGCTCATGATGATGATGATGATGATGATGATGATGCAGATGGTGATGCGCCTGATGATGACATCTAGTTCCTTTTATTTTTTTTTATCGCTATTTTGTCGCGTACTATGTGATTGCTATGCTAGGCACTTATTATTATTTTGAGTTGCATGTTATGTAGAACTTTTAATTTGCTATTTTTAGTTGTGTTGGTTTAGTTCTTTTCTGTTGCATGGTTGACTTGTTCTATGATTTTTATTGTTGGTTATGACATTTTTCGACTGTGTGATGTGCTTTAAAATTTATTTACTGTATTCCAATCATTAAGGGGGAGTGCTTATTTTGAGGGGGAGCACTCGTTGTTTTCTCTTCCCTTTCGTCGATTTCCAAAAGGGGGAGAAATTGCAAGACATGCCAAACTGATAAATTGGGAACTAAACTATTGGAAAAATAATTTCAAATCAATTTATGCATTTACTTGCGATGTATGTTTTGCAAATCGTCAAAAGGGGGAGATTGTTGTTGTAAGCAATACTCTAAATATATTATTTGACTAATTTGCAAAACATACAATACTTAAATCTAACAATTCCCTTGAGTTAAGATGCTTTGCAGGTTTAAGATAATTGGAATTGCAATTTGGATCTGTTTATCCTGAAGAAATCATCAAGTTTTATCAATATTTTAATTTGTATAATTCATAGAATTGGTAAAATAGATTTGATGTTGAAGTCAGGAAACAATCGTTACCAACGATTGTCTAATCGTTGTAACGATTAAAATAGCTGCACAGAAAATCAGAATGCGAGAAATAACACATTTCTTCCAGAGAGTAATCGTTACCAACGATTATATAATCGTTGTAACGATTATGAAAGTCTCGCAGAAATTTGAATTTGGCTGAAACCCTAATTGCATTTGAGTATCAATCGTTGTAACGATTAATCAATCGTTGGTAACGATTATGGGCAGAATACTCTTTTGGAAGCTGCCTCTATAAATAGAGCAATTAGGTTTTCTTCCAAATCAACTAGAGCCGCCCCCAGCTATTCAAAAAGCGATTTTTCTGTGCACTATCCCTCCATTGTTGTGAGAATTCAAAACTTCAAAATTCCTTTACACAACCTCAAATCTACTTCACTAATCTTACTAGATTAGATTAGAATTAGTTTTTGTGAGTGTTTCCTTCGAGATTATAAACTTAGAGACTTCGTTCTCTACTCTAGTTGGCCGAGTGACTTCCCGTTGGTTGTAAGGGCTCACCGGTTCACAAGTTGTAACCTTTCTCATTGGGTAATAGAAAGGCGCACCGAGAAGCGGTTGCGACGCCCCGGAGACGTAGGCCATTTTGCCGAACTCCGTTAACATCCCGAGTGTCAATTTCTCTAAACTCTTCTATTTTATTTATTTGCAATTAATTTCAGTTTTTAAAGTAGATTAGTGGTGCCTTAGGGACAACAGTATCATGATTAAATTTAGAAGGATGGTCACGACACGTTAGTTACATCATGATTGAAGTATGTTGTGACCACACGTGACATGTCCAAGCATGACTAGTCACGTTTGATCACGTTTAACTATTTTTTTTATAATTTAAATTATATTCAAGATTCACCATTCGATCAAGATCTATTCATCCTAATCACGCGTAACTCGCGTGACCATGTATCGTGTTGTGACGAGATCTTTCGTGCACCGTAACATGCAGTGACAATTTTCCAAATGATGGTCATGTCACGCGAATGGTCATGAAACGTAACTAACACACATGTCATGCCTTGACAGAACTGTATCGTCAGGGGCGGATTCAGGATTTTCATTAGGTGGGGGGGCAAAAAAATATCAAATCGGATTTAATTA
Source organism: Carex kokanica (assembly GCA_025461125.1). NCBI lineage: Eukaryota > Viridiplantae > Streptophyta > Magnoliopsida > Poales > Cyperaceae > Carex > Carex kokanica. The sequence goes on from JAJGRX010001459.1 coordinate 182,414, forward strand.
TCTAATCGGATTTAAATCCATGAACCAATTGGGTACTCGATAAAAAATAATGCTTTAACTTATATTTTCCAATGCTTTGACTTGTAATTTCTAATTCTCTGACTTATAATTCTAATTACCAATCAAAATTCAACAAATTTATTTCAATTTTAACTCTAAATTTAACCCAATTACAAATCAAACGTCTAGAGGGAGGCAAAAAAAAAATCTAGGGAGGAGGAGCAAAGTCGGTCGGAACCGATAAATCTCCACTAAAACTCAAAATCCAGAGGGAGCAACAGCTGCCCCCCCTGGAATACACTGGGTCCGCCCCTATGTATCGTACCATAACGTATCCGGTTACGGAGTGACTTTTTCACATCGTCTCTATTCTCAGCTTTTCTAATTTGAGACATCTCGCCAAGGTTTTTTTTATTATTTAAAACACTGACAGCAAAATGAAGTCTTCAAATGAGTAATATAATCTTATAGAACTTGGTTTCAGTGCTAAGGATTGCTATATTGAACAGTGTACAATGAATTTTTAAGTAGATCAAGATGGCCTAATTATTTCAAAATTGAATCAAAGTAACTTAGGTCCATTAACAATCATTAGCTAATTATATCGTTCATCCAAATATTCTTTCTTGTATTTCTAAGCGATTTATGATTGTTAATGCCGTTATTTCTCCTTCATTCAATAAATATAATAAAAGGTTTGTAACTATAATATTGATTTCCTATAAGATTCGAAGTAGAAACCACACTGAAAGATGAGATCAGCTATTTAGAGATTGAAAAGTGAAAATGAAACCTTAGCACAAAACCTTGTTTACTAGCGGTAGCAACATAGCCGAAATATATTCATTTTTGCCCCAAATACCTCTAATTAGTAAAGTCAGCATGTAGTTAGTTCTGTACATAGTAATATTTTTCCCTTTTTTTAGCTAAATTCTTTTATTCAAGAGAAACCGTCTACTTCGATCAATTCTGCGACCAAGTCAAACTCCTATAGACAACCGGTAAAGATATTGACAGATTTACTTGTCTTCACACAAAGCACAACCAATAGAGACAAAAAAGTATATCACTGGTGCATTGTGTGAAGCCAAAATAGCTAAATCAATATCTTGACCCTAAGTACAAAGAATTCAGATCCAGTGAAGTAACTCAATTTTTGGGTTTTAGATCGGGACCGTCCGGTTTGAATCCGCGACAATCCATCCCGAAGTGGAGCGCACACATCCCGAGTGACAAATTCGAATCCCGAGGCGATCCCGAGCGACGGATTCGAATCGGACGGTCCCTATCCAAAACCCAAAAATTGGGTTACTTCAGGGGATCCGGACCCAAGTACAAAGCTTAGACCTAATTACAGTTTCATAACAGAACCCAATTAAATAACAAGAAGCAAGTCTACACCTTAATTCGAAGATCTAAATATGATAGATCAGCTAGACCTAGATGCAAAACTACACCTTAATTCCTACAATCTCATGTGAGGGGGGTTGGGAGAGGGTTTCTTGATAAAAGCAGAAGAAAGAATAGAAATCTTTTACCTAAATCACAAGTCTCAAAAGGCCTGCCAATTAGCCTCTCTCAAGTAAAATCACATATAACCGAAAAACTAACATAGGAGAATGTTAGAGGGGGGGCATGAAATATTCATCACATGCAAACAACATGCAACTGCAGTGGCTTGGGCTCCTTACCATGAAGAATGGGGCACAAAAGGCTGATGATATGCTGATGCCCCAATGCCAAACCTTCAAATGTCAGAATCAGCTGAACCGCTCTATGGGATTAATATTTTATGTGAAATTAAGACACAGCATGGATATACTGGTTACCAGAACAGCAAGATATTTATGAAAAATATTAATAAGAAAACTACACAGAACAACTTAATATCATACTCAATTCAGAGTCCATCGTAAATCACCAGAGATCCATGGTTTTGTAGATATCAAAACAGAAACTACAAGATAATCCTTAGTCACAGTCCTCTCTCTCTGACCTCTTAGATTTTCACCTATTAAAACAATAACAAAGTTTGATCAGATACGAAAACAGTTTACAAGATGCATTACAGCTAGAAATTAGTTTGGTCTGATCAAGTACTAGCACGTCCCAGTGAAAGGAAAACTACAGCTAAAGCTGTATTTTATGATTTAAAATGCACAAAATAGAGGGCCACTAGTTTGGAGTATTGATAAAATAGAGGCCTAAATGCACAATTGGTTCTTATTAAGTCCATAAAGCTAAACTATACAACAAAATGTTTAATTGGGGGTAATTGGGAAGTAACTTACCTATTGGAGTAAAACATAAGAAGCTCAGATGTTGTCTAAGGAAAGGTCACACCAAGTATCCCATTCCACTGGCTTGGTTTCCTGGTCTGAAAATTTTCCCAAATTAAACATTATTAACAAGTAAATATATTCAATTGAATAGTCATAGTTTTTTTGCAATTTCTAACTAGCCTAATTTTCTGTCATCTCAGAATTTTACAACAAAGGCAAACATATGTCAGTTTTAGAAAATGTTGCTCAATTTTAAGCACATTAAACCTAAGTTTAATTATAAAAATGAAGGGGGTAATTGTAAAGAAAAGCGGCTTACTAGAAGATTCCTCGTTGTCGTCAGTTTTTGGCGCCATTGCAGAAGGCAACGGTAGATCTGCACCGTAATCAAAGAAATTGCTGAGTATCTAAAGAGAAAATGATGGAGAGAGAGCTAAAGAAATCGGAATGGTTAGGGTTTTGAAGAGAGGAAGACAAAACCATCCAGAGGGAGCGTATCTCGCATCCAATCCTCATCAACGATATCAATCAGTAATCCCATGCTCAGCTGCTGGAGCTCCGCCATTGTTTTCCTCTCCAAGCTCCTCTCTCTTGCACCGCCTCGCCGCTCCAGGGACAAAATTTGAACTTTGAACAAGTTTAGGGGCTTAGAATGGAATTATGAAAATAATCGGGTTGGGTCCGACATAACTGCCCGATCCGACAGTCGGCCCATCAGGACCGGGAGGTTGATAGAACGGGTCGGCCCAGGCACGGGCTTAGAATAAGATCCGTTTGTCCGGCCTGAATTTAAATATACATAATTTTATGGAAAAGTTTTTATATATTTTCACAGAGTTATTATGGATATTTATTAATATATTTTCGAACAAATTATAATTAAACATCAAATATTTTTTTTTAAAATAATTATATATGACTTGCAATATATTCGCTAAGATTCAAATGAAATTGTGAGAGGTAACTTGGAAATATCAAAAGTTCTAAAATTATGAAATCAAATTATTAAAAACTTCATCATAATGGAAAAAAATTAATATGAAATATTTGAATGACTTAGTTTCATACCAGACCTGGTAGAGAATAAAATAAGATCTTATTAAACCTCAATTTTTAGCCTAATGGCAAAGACCGTACAAACCGGGCATGACACAAACCCAGCCCATTCTCCAGTTGAGAACATCACAGACTCGTATTATCAATTTGATCATTCTTATCAATAGTTACACTTAGAAACAAGAGGAATTCTCCAGTTGAGAACATCACAGACAAAGTTGAAGTACTATTGTCTGCATCTGAAGCTGATTTCGAGCGAGATTTTTCCCGACATTTTTAAAATACCCAAAGTTAATTACATATTAATAAAAATGTCCGCACCCTCAAACTTTTATTAAAAATGTCCAAATCCGTCATTTAATGACCGGTCCCGAGTTTAATTTTAAAAATTTTTTTTTTAAAGCCACAAGAAAGAGTTCAATTCAATGGATGTTTGATTGAAAAGAGTTGATTTGGATTTGAATTTTGCTGATTAGAAGGCTGAATGGGTTCAATAATTCTCATTTATTATCACACTGCTCTTTTCCTTCAATGATGAAGTGTCTCATCATTGATTTCTAACACTTTCCGACTTTGAAATTAAATCAATTTTGTTTAAATCAACACAGAGCCAGGGTCACACCCTTTTCGTCTTTGTTTTGATTTAAGTTCAATTTTGTTCAGGTTTGATTTAATTGCTTTCAGTATCAATTTGATTTGATTTGATTTGATTTGCTTTATTTAAGTGAGATATTCAATTTGATGTGTATGTTCAAGATGATGTTAGATTTTGATTCATGTTTATTTTTTATTTACATAAATTTTAGTTTGTTGAAGGTTATATGCATTTATTTTAGGTTATTTGGCATTCTTAAGTTTTCAAGGAATCATTTAAATCCATTTAAAATTTGTTTTTTTTTTGTTTTATTGGTATTTATGAGAGTTTGGGAATTTATTTAAGACTATTGCAATTTTATTTAGATTTATTTAGAATTTATTTAGATATACTTTTAGATTTGTTGAATATTTTGAGTTTTATTTAGAGTCTTTTTTAATTAAATTGGTTAATTGAGAATTTTTTCAGGGCCGGATCTAGGTTCATTGTTAGAGTGACTAAGCTATTCCTATGATTTTAAAATTTTAATTATGTATATTGAAATTTAATTTATTTATTTTTACTTTTTTTTTATATACTCTAGTCTCTCTCATAGAATATTAAATGTTTACTTATAGTTTAGTGATTAGAGTTCTAATTTGTAATTGAGGTGACTTGGGTTCAAAATTCACCTATCACATTGTGCATTTTAAATTTTAGTCTCCTATCAAGATTTTTTAGTTCTACTCCTGAATTTGTATGACATTTATTGTGATTTATTTGGATCATTTTTATTTAACTATTTAAAAGGGTATTTTAAGAATATAAAACTTATAACGGTTCAGAGGCTATTTAATAAGTTACTTAATTTTTAGAAGGATTTATTGGTTATTTTTCAGTAGTCAGGGACTTGTTTATACGTTAGAATATTGCAAAGGGGGTGTTTGGTAATTGTTTAGGGACTTCTCTCGTGATTTTGTGATGTTCTAAGGTTTCTTATGTAAGTTTCTAGCTTATTGGATTCATTAATGAGCTCGTGATTAATTGAGATTGGGTTAGCAATTTAGCATTTAGCTTAGGGGCAATTGGATTCATGCCACTCAAAAACTTCAAAATTGTATTTTTGCCATCCTGAAGGAATATTCCTTTTGGTTGATGATACAATATCCCCAATTTTGCACCTAATAACGTTTTTTTTTTTTTTTAAATCAACCTTTGCTCTTAACTTTGGGGCGATATTTTCTACTGATTTTTGCCTCTCCTCACCTCATAGTGTTTACCCGTAATCTTCCCCACTTTCAGGGTACTATACGGCACGATGATTCTTTTGGTTTGACAAGAATTTTCGAAAATCAAGCCTTATAAGCTAATATCCTTGAGTTGAGAATGGTTAAGTAATACTTTACGTAATTAAAATGTACATCATTAATTTATTTATGTTTTGAACAGTATTCATGATTTTTGGTATGATCTCCCGTACCTGCCTTCCTAGAATATAAAGAAACTTAGAAAGCCATTAACAACAGACCTTGCTCTGATACCAGGGTACGGATCGATCAGAGGCGTCTTCAAACTTCAACGGGTTACTGAGAACACAGGAAGAATGAAAACACACAAGCGGAAATTTTTATTAAGTGGAATGTTACAAGAGAGAAGTGGAAGAGAGAGAAGTGAAACTTGCTGGTGCTCAGCTTGTTTCGCAACTCAAATAACAAGCTCTTATATAGAGACTCAGGATGGAATCTCAATTATCACACCGGGTGCTCATTGGGCCCCATCGCATGTGATTATAGGATTTCCACAAACCTTTGTCTCCCACTAACAACTAAAGGTGCTCATAATGCACCGAAAGTTTTTATTCTGGCCAACCTTAGGCCCACACTAAAGAAAAAGCAACGGCCAAAACAAGCAGGCCTAAAAAGTAAAACACACCAAAACGAAAGTGATGCCAGTAATGCACACCTTAGGCATCTATTATAGTGGTAGGGTCCAGTACGCTTCCTAGACATGGAATACCTTTACCTCACGAATTAATCTCCTGAACTCTTGGTAAGCCTTTTGAAGTCTGGTCAGTGTACATTGGACTTGGGGTAGCCAATCTCCCCAGTAGTTATCCTTTGTTGTGAGCTTGGAACATTGGGATTCTTTCATTTGTTGTATTTTTATTAAATCATTAACCCCTTCAAGCATTCTGGAAATTGCTTTGTTTTCTATTGCTCGAAGCTGGAGCCTAAGCTCACCTTGTCTCTCCAGGGTGTTGGTTTCGCCGTAAGTTTGCCGTAATAAATTCCTGTACTGGCAAACGAGTGGCTGATCTGCAGGGTCAATTGGGACATCTTCTCTTGGACTCCTTGGTTGGGATGCTCTTTGCTCTCGTGGAGAGCTCCGGCTAGATTGTCCAGGACATCCAGCGCTTCTTGATTGGGCCATCCTGCATCAATTAAAACATTAATTAACCGTGATAGGGAGTCAGCCAAAAGGTTGTCCTTCCCATCTATGTGCTCAAATTGAACATCAATTCCTAATCCCGTTACAAAGTCTGTGAACGAGATCCAGCGCACTCTTGACGGTTTATTAATGTTAGATTTATTAAAGAAACTAATGATAGCCTGACAATCAGTGCGTATCACTAATTCCTTTCTGTCGAGGTAGTAGATCTTCAATGCCTCCAGGCTATTCATGACCGCGAAAATTTCTGCATCTATTGTTGACTTAGGCGGGTTGAACTTGCCGCTGGCATATGCGCATGGTTTCTCTGTGCTTCTTGGATCGTACCTCTTAGGTTTCCATTTGCACACACCACCCCATCCATCCATACATCCATCTGTTTCGATGACCATAAAACTCTCTTCCGGGGGTATGCAAAGGTCAGGCAGGTTTTGAACTTGCTGTTTAATCATGCGAATTAACCCCCAATCTTGCTTATTTAATCGTTTATCGCCGGTTGGGCTGGTTTTCGCATACAGAGGGCTCAAGAGCTTTCCAAGGTTAGGAATGTAACTTCTAGCATAATTGAGGAGCCCTAGCCATGACCTCATACCAGATTTCTGAGTAAGATCATCCTCTTTGAATTCTTCAATTTTTCGTATAATATTCGGCTGTAGCCGAATAATGCCCTTGCCTATTATCGCCCCCAAGAATTCAATCTGAGGAACGGCTATCTTCATTTTTGTGGGGCTAAGGACAAGCCCATGCTCCTCACACCTTTCGAGCATTGTTTTTAAATGCTCTGCATGCTCTTTTTCTGACTGAGAAAATATCAGAATATCATCAATACAGACTGCTATAAAATTCTCAGTGCCTTTGAAGCAATGATCCATTTTTTGTTGGAACACTGCTGGAGCATTCTTCAACCCGAATGGCATTACTAGCCACTCATATAACCCATCGGGTACCCAGAATGCAGTCCATTCAACTGAATCTGGGTGCATAGCTACTTGGTGAAATCCACTCTTTAAATCAAATTTAGAGTAGATTTTACTGTTAGCTATTTTTCTCATGATGGTGTTAATACCAGGAAGGCTATACTGATCTTTTTCGGTTATATCATTAAGCCTTCTGTAATTAAACACCATACGTTCTTTGCCCTTCACCTCCCTTTCGGTTTTAGGGTCTATTGATGTGCCGGAGTTTACAATAATTGCCGTCGTCCGGTGTCTACTTTTACTAGGCCGTATTACTCCAAGCTTTAGCAGGGCCTCTACATGTTTAGTAAAAGCCCCCTTCATCTGAGGTGTGACCTGCTTTAGGGGCCTATCTTCAATGATGAAATCTGGATTTTTAATGTCCAGCTTGCAGATCACTTTGTTTTTGGCCCAATGTTGTAAGGGATTCTCACCAATGAACCCGGCCTCCTTTAGCCTTCTCAATATCGGGTCAAACTTTGTCGCAAAGTTTGATGATGTTTGCCCGAAATTGTAATGGACCATTTCTTGGAGCTGTATGTACTCCAGATCTTCCAGGCCTGTTTCTTCTAGAGCCATGATCCTCGCCTGTGGTTGTGTGTTAATGACAGTAAGGTTTTTGTAGAAGGTAATTGTGTCACCTTCTATCCTTAGGCCCCCATGCATAGAGCGTATAAAATTGCACCCTATGATCATTTGTATTTCCCCTCCCAACTTCATCGGGAATGCGTATGTATATGGTATACGGAACTGGTTTTCGCCGATAACCATTCTTCCATACTTCAACTTCATATTGGCGGTTTGAGTGGAGTTTACGCCCGTGAACTGCACCACAAAGGTGTTTTCTTCAAGAGCCTCTTTTGGTACCGACCCTTGATCTATGCAGCAGGTTGTGGCTCCAGTGTCTAAGATTGCCCTTGCTTTGAACTTCTGAACCCCAGGAATATCAAATTCCACTTCCAGATTATACAGTCTATTTTTGATAATTCTGCCAGTAGATAGATCACCGCTATTTTTATAGACTGTTTCTCCATGGAGGACATTAACCCCTTCGTTGATTTTAACGCCTTTCCCCTTTTTATCAGGTGTTAGGCTGTTAAAATCTTCCTCCAATTGTTTTTCGAGGAGGTTTTCGTACTCCTTCTTGTAATGGTTCACTTCCTTTTGCAACCTTTCCATCTCGGCTTCACACCATACAATATAGTCCCTCTGTTCTTGAACGAGAGTCCTGAGGTTGATTTGCGCTGGTGCGGCTGCTGGGGTTACTGGTACTTCCTTCTTGAAATAGAACGGGCCACATAGGTTGCATGCTGTGACTCCACAATCAGGGCAATGTATCCTTGCGCGGATTATAGTCTCCCTAGTGCAGCAGGAACAGATTGTTTTAAATGGCTGCTCGATAACCTGATTATGATGCCATTGGTGTTGGCAGCTCATCTGTTTTTCGGGTAGTTTTATTCTAGGCCTATAGCCTGAATTTTCTTCACCGAGCATAAAGAGAGAGTTTATCTGTAGGGTCTGTACCCCTTGTTGCAACTCCATCTCCCCATCTTCCCCTTCAGAGATACTAAAGATAGCGTCACTTTGATTTTCTCCTTCTTGCACGGATATTATGTCACAGTCTTCTGGTATATCGAGTCCTTCAAAGATTGCCGCTCGCTTAATATTTCTCCTATCATTGGGGCACTCTCGTGCAAAGTGACCTTCTTGCCCGCATAGGTAGCATTTACACCTTTTATTTCTGACAAGGTGCTTTCTCTTTTCAATTCTGGCATGGGATTCGTGGGGTTTGCCTTTATAGGTTCTTGATCTCCTCAGGCCATACCTCTTTTCTGGCTTACGGTAATAGCCGGGAATAGGGATTTGACTGCAAAAGGAGAGGTCTTTGAGTGATCGTTTGAAAGCGGCATCTTTGCATTCATTCTCCAAATACTTGTATGCGAACAGTACCCTTGGGATTACTCCGACTGTGAGACCAGGGTATCTTTCTTCAAACACAGCCCTTATTCTGGTCCCCAGATCACCAGGCATTTTCAACTAGAATTTTTCTGAGAGTTCTAGGCTGATATACATTCGCCCAGATTTTGCTGCTAAACGCAAATATTCATTCATATATTGAATAATATATTTAACGTTGTCGCAAGTGAGTCGCTCCAAATCTCTGTAGGCTTGATCTTGGAGGGCTGTTGATCCTTGGGCAGGGTCTTCTAGCGAAAACACTCTTCTCATTTGAGAAAGTATGTTTTGTGTGCCTTCTCGGCCGTCCGCTACTGCTATTAACGCCTCATATTTAGCGAGGAATTGCATTCTCCACTGAACCCATGTTAATTTTTCTACTTCACCCAAGAGATTCTCCATGTATTCTATTTTAACTCTAGGATCTGTAAATCCTTTCTCAGCTACATGGTTTCGTGTAATTGACTCCCATCTTGAAAACGCATCATGAAATAACCCCAGTTGATCTGGAATTACAAACATGGCGCCTTGTTGTTGTTGTGCTGATGGCAGAGTCCATATCTCATTGTTGTATCCCCCACGAAAACGTCCTGTTCTAGGCACTCTTTCTTCAAAAGTGGGAGTTGGTCTTGCCTCGTTTGTAACCCTTGCAGGAGGGTAGCTGGGCATATTCATCGATTGGTCCTGCGGTGGTTGGTAATGAGATATCGCAGAAGAACCAGATGATGCGAAGGCATGTTCCGTCATTGCTTTGGACAGGTTTTTGAGCTGAGGGTAGTCAAAAAGCTCTTCTGTTTCATTTATCATAAAAACAGTGTTGGCGTTCCCTTTTTGTGCCTTGGGGTTTTCTCCTTCTCCTTCATTGAGCCCGCTAACATCGAGCCCATCACCTTTCCCACCACCTTCTGAAAAAGGATTGATACAATCCTTTTCATCGTCTTCTTCAGTATCTGTATCCCAAAGAGGACTAGCATGTCCTCGTTCAGGAGTAGGTGGTTGTGCTGACTGGAAAGCAAGGTATTGCATGTACTGCCAGTCGTCGTCCTCCTCGTCATTACTTTCTTCTTCCGTTAGGATAAGAATTGTTTCACTCCTAACTTCATCTTCATCGTCATCATCAGGTGTGACATCCGTGTGTTTAGGGGCTGGTACATAATCTCCAAATGATATAGAGATTCGTCCATCGAGTAGGTTCCTGGTTTGTAATTTGGTAGGCATCATAGGAATAGCGACCCTGGACTGCCGTACCATCCAGTTGCTTCCCTGACCTTCTTGGGCTAAGTATCGTCTTCCTGGGAGAGCTCGTACTCCTCTACTCACCAGGTATTCTGATACATTGTTGATCTGATAGGCAAATCCAACATTGGGTGTATTGGAAAGCCTTCCCACCAAACCTCTGGTGATTAGGAGGTTAGCCTCACCATTTTGCCAGTTTTGATATCCTCTTGTTAAGATGGATAGTTGGAAATTTCTGTAAAAATCTCCAATTGTTTGCATAGTATCCGGTATAACGAACACTAACTGGCTGCCTTTCGTTAGATCAATCTCCATTGTCGCAAAGATGGACTGATCCCCTTGCCACCTGTTGTCTCTAAAGACGACCAACGCTGAGGTCCCTTCATCTTGCCTGTGCAGGATTTGTATCCTGACTTGTGCGACCCCTATGTGGATAAATTGCATACCACTTTGCCTAAGGGCCTCGTAGCTCTCAGGTTGTATAAATGGCCTGTCTATCTGTTGGTTGTCGATGCAGAGAATCGCCTCTTCAGAGAGGTGATTATAGACACGGTGATTGTTATCGTCTCGCCGAGAATTATATAGTACTTTGGCAGGTACTATAGCAGCTCGATCTCTTAGGGACCTTCTTAGTTGCGCATCAGGCTCTACTCGTTCCTCTAGGGTCATTTGGTAAGGGTTTCTGCCAGTGATGGTTCGTGCCAAATTCCTCAAATTTCTTTGAGCATTATATCTTCTTCTCTGCCCTCGCCTATACTCGCGCACCTGGTCTTCGAATAATGGTGCTCCAGGGTTTATTGTTTGGGTCTGGGATACACTGGGCCTCCCTGATGTTTCCATCATTTCAGTTTTTGTTTTTCTTCTTGGAGGATAACAAAGGGGTCTTTAAAGACTTTTAAGACTCCTTTCTTCTCTTTTGGCTTAGAGGGTTCAATCGATAGCTTGGCTAGTCTGGCTGATAATTCGTCAGTTATACTGTTTGGTAATTGCACGCCCTCCTGTTTCGAAACTTGGTCTTTCAGAACCTTTACCTCTGCTTCAAGGTTTCTGATTCCTTCGAGTATTTGCACGAGCAACTGAATTTGGGTGTTATTTTGCTTGATTACTGCGGTTGTGCCTGATGTACCACCACGATGATCAGCAGGTTTTGCGAAACCTACAGCAGGTGACTCAATTGAGTTTGTTGCCTGAACTGCTTGCCTGTAGAACTGGGTGTTCTGAGTACTTATGTAATCACTCATGAACTAGCCCAGGTTTCTACCTTTTTAAGGACAGCTTCTACCCGGTTTAGTTTTTGGTTGAGTTCTTCAGAGATTTTAAGAGCTTCTGTTTCAACAAGTTTGGGTTGTTTTGCTATTTCAGACACCAGAGCCTTGACTTCTGATGCGGTTGGGGGACGATTTTCTGTGAGTAAGATTGTGAGGTTTTTCAGATTTCGTTCAAGTTTTTGGATTTTCTGATCTAGGGAGTGAATTTGTTCTTGGATTTGCTTAAAATTCTTCAGGCTAACCCGGCTGAACAGGTTTAATCTGTCATATACAACAGAGATGTTACTGGCTAGGTGTTTATTGGTTACGGTTACTGCTTCTGAGAGGTCTAGATAATCTAGGGTAGAGGTTCGAGATTTTGTATACCACTCCTGTATAGATTGCTCCCACCTTTCGCTCATAAAAGTGTTTTGAAATTGTTTTTAATCAACACGGGTTTCTAAATGACCTTTTATTTTTGAATATCCTAGGTTGGCAATTCGGGTTTGATCATACCATTTATTATTATTTCTGTTCAAGGTTTTGAATATATATTCTTTTTACACATCTGGTTTCTTTTGGGGACAAACTTTGGGGCTATCAATCAATCAATTTTTGGGTTGGGTAGCAAATTCACAATTTCCCTGTTTTGGAGTGGCAATTTCACAAATATTCCTTTAGCTTATTATGATTAACGTGCTGATGGATCTCCACTAGAGGCTTGAGCCCTTAGGCTGTGCTCCAGATGGGGGATGTGGAGGGAGGGAACGACAAATTCACTGTGCAGAGGTGAGAGTTTGCGAAATCAGGGATGACCAGACGAGCTCACCTGCTCCATAAGAGAAGATCGGAGAGGGAGCGGGTACTGTTCGGAAAAGAGCGACAAGGAGATTTTGACGAAATCTGTCACCTCCAAATCAGAGCGTAGGTTTTATTATTCGGAGGATTCATATCTCCTATCGCTGTCCCCTTCTTTCTCTTTAATGAGGGTTTCTCCTCCGATACTGAAGCACAGCTTTAGTCCCGTACACACCTCCCTAGGCCGCACCCCACTAACTAATCGGGATCAAAATAATTTAGGGCCTGTTCGGCAGCACAGTGGGCTGGGGAATGGGCAAGGGAAATTTTTTTTTTTGAACTGATTTTTACTGTTCACGTGGGAAAAAAAAAATTCAGTCTGAGTGAATTTTTTTTTTCCCACGTGAACAGTAAAAATTGGGAAGCAGCCGAACAGGCCCTTATTGAATTAAATTGCGCGAAGCTACTTGATTTCATAATGTTATGCACCGATTTTTTAATTTGTAGCATATTAAAAATAATCAAAATTTAAACTTAGCCGGATTTTTTAAAAACTTCAAAACATAGTATTTATGCAGACAAAATTTGTGCATCTCAAATTGAAAACATACAGGCTAAATGTATGCATCTTTTGGTGACACAAACATATTAGATATGCCCACTTTTTGGTGGCATTTAGAATATTTGTGCTTCTTTTGATGGAATTCGCACTTTAACATGTTGTTTGAGTTAATTTTCGAACCGTGCGATCAGAATTAGAGCCAACTAGAAGTGAGCCTCGCTTTGCTTCGGCGGCTATTATCGAGAGGAGTGTAAAAAGATTGTATCATAATATTACCGAAAAAAAAAGATAATTAACTATTAAGATAAACATCTAACTATATATAAAGTTATACCGGTTATAAACAAAATGCTATATTAATGAATTCAAAATCACAAAATCAAGTTGTTACTGTATAAAGTTATACCGGTATATCATATTCATTAATTTGTGATTTTCTAACTATATATAAAGTTAGAGGATTCAAATGCACCCAAATTTCTATGCTCCCAATGCACCCAATCTTTTATCTGCATTTTCAAAGTCTGAACAGTCGATCCGAACCGCTCAACATGACCTTTATAATAAAATATGCTTGGAGACCAAATTTTATATTTTTTAGAATTTTTTTACTATTTGTCACTGTAGCAATTACTGTAGCGTTTACTGTAGAATATACTGTAGCGACCCTACGAGGATTATATATATATAATAGATATGTGCAAATTTTTTTTAGGCGTATCTGCTGTGGTTTAATTTAAAAGCTGGTTAACTTTGAATTTTCTTAATGCTAAGAATAAAAAAAATCGGTGTCATGCAGCCCTCATCTCGCACTCCTACGAGATTGTAATTGAAAAGAAAAAAAAAACTTGTTTAATCTTTCGTTCACTGGAATCCAAATTTTCCGCAGTATGTAAAATCAACAAAATAAAATTCGATTCCGAGCACAGAGATATTTGCCATACATGAAACCGACATTTTTAAAAATACCCAAAGTTAATTACCAAAGTTAATTACAGATTAATAAAAATATCCAGACCCATCAAGTATTTTTAAATGCCCAAACCGGCCATTTAATGGCCGGTCCCTATTTAAAAGGTAAACCGGCCATTAAATGGCCAGTCTCCTGATTTAATTTTTTTTTTTAGAGACAAATAGCTAAAATGCTGAAATATAACACTAAAAAATCGAATTTTTTTTCTTAAATATTTGTCAAATTAATTTTTTGATAGCATATTTACCGGTTTTTTTATTAAATATATCACACAGACTGTTTCTTGTTTGAACATACAAAATGAAAGATACTCAATATTAGGATGCTGGTTATTGTCAAATTAAATTCACTAGCCGCATGCGAACACTAAACATCAGATCAGTAATTTTGATACAAGTTTTGAGTTTTACCATGCTGCATACGACACTGTCACTAGCCGCAAACGGGTCGTTGTGTGTCTACCGATGATAAAAAACTTTAACTCAATTTTTGAGGCACTAAACGATATTTTTTTGCAATTCTGACTCCGTCGACCCCTTTGGGGATGACCCAAGGGCGCCATTGCCCCCGTCTCGTCCCAAGCTTTCCGAATTGGGGTTGTACGCGCAAATCCGAGTTTCCTAGCCAAAGTTATGACCGTTTAAATTTTTTTTAAAAACAACGATGCTTTCGTGCAAAAACACCGATGATGCACCAATGCTTTATGCACGGCTTGTCGACGGCAGAAGTGCATCGATGTTTCATTACAAAAACATCAGTGACGCACCGATATTTTTTCAGCACTATCTTGCTTAATTGCCAATGCTATCGCTAACGAAACATCGATGTTTCCTTGCAAAAATATCGATGTTTAAGTCCCAATGTTTCGTTAGCCTTAGCATCGATGTTTAGGGGAGCGATGGAGTCAGAATTGCAAAAAAACGTCGTCTAGTGCCTCAAAAATTGAGTTCAAGTTTTTATCATCGGTAGACACATAACGACCCGTTTGCGGCTAGTGACAGTGTCGTATGCAGCATGGTAAAACTCAGAACTTGTATCAAAATTACTGATTTGATGTTTAGTGTTCGCATGCGGCTAGTGAATTTAATTTGACAATAACCAGCATCCTAATATTGAGTATCTTTCATTTTGTATGTTCAAACAAGAAACAGTCTGTGTGATATATTTAATAAAAAAACCGGTAAATATGCTATCAAAAAATTAATTTGACAAATATTTAAGAAAAAAATTCAATTTTTTAGTGTTATATTTCAGCATTTTAGCTATTTGTCTATCTTAAAAAAAAAATTAAGTCAGGGACCGATCATTTAATGGCCGGTTTCCCTTTTAAATAGGGACCGGTCATTAAATGGCCGGTTTAGGCATTTTTAAAAATAATTGATGAGTCTGGTCTGGGTATTTTTATTAATCTGTAATTAACTTTGGGTATTTTTAAAAATTGTCGGTACATGAAATCACCAAACTGTAACAATAAATCTGCATATAATCACACCGTTCTTTCAAGAGAAACCGAAGCGGGGGAGCTACCCTTCATATTTACTGATAGACACTACCCTGTTGAGCCTGTGACATCCATTTCTCCAGCTGTTAATCCATGGCGCTCCTCCGCTCCATCGCCATCTCCTCCAAGAAAACACTAACCCTAGCTCGATCGGCGCGTGGCCTGACGACGGCGACGCTACCACCGCTCCCGTACGAGTACGATGCGCTGGAGCCGGTGATCAGTGGTGAGATCATGAGGCTCCACCACCAGAAGCACCATCAGACGTACGTGACCAACTACAACACGGCGCTTGAGCTTCTCGACTCGGCCACGGAGAAGGGAGATGCATCAGCTGTCGTAGGTCTCCAATCGGCCATCAAATTCAACGGCGGAGGTTTACTACAGCTCAATCCTTTTTTCCTCGTTAAAATTGTTTAATGAGATCATTCTGTTTTGAGCTTTAATGAGGAATAAATTTAATTCCTGTGTTTTTGACTGTTAGTTAGTTTTAGGTCAAGTTTGTGTATGTTTGATTTTTATTGTGTTAGGCTGTTAGCTATAGTCAATTCAATCCTTCAGTTGCTGTCAATGTTTTTTTCAATTGCAATATCCGTTGTTAAATGAACATGTGATAGGATTTTGTTCATGAAAAGACAAAAATTGGCTTGCATGACAGGAACAGAATGGGAATCTACATCAGATAAATGCATTTTGGTCATGAAAAAGTCGGACATGGGACCAATGCCATTTGCTTAGTCAAATAATTCATTGGGACCAATATAATTTGCAATTTGGTCATTCAGAATCTTTTATGGGACATTCAATTTGTTCATTCAAGTATTAATTAATTTCAGAGGTTCAGAACAAATCACGCATACTCCTCATTTGGTCAAAGCATATCTGATTTGGCATGTTTATTTGTCGCAGGTCACGTCAACCACTCGATCTTTTGGAAAAATCTCAAACCAATTAACGTGCGTACCATCCACATTAGTTGTAAATTTACTTCTATAATCTTTATTTGCAAAACTTATTCTGTGAAATAAAAAAGAGGTAAATTGGCAGGCTGGTGGGGGTGAGCCATCACACATGAAACTCTTTTGGCAGATTGATACTGATTTTGGTTCGTTTGAGGCTCTTATTTCAAAAATGAATGCTGAGGGAGCGGCTCTTCAAGGATCAGGATGGGTGGTTAGTTCCTATTTTGAAGTGTCGATCTTCATTTGGTTTCCATGCACTTCATAATTTATTCTTCTTTGGTTGATAATCTTGGTTGTTGTAGTGGTTGGCTTTTGATAAGGAGTTGAAGAGATTGATAGTTGACACTACTGCTAATCAGGTCATGTATTTTCAAGAGCAATTTGATCAGTGAATATAAATACTAAGTCGATGTTTGATATTTAATTCATGCTGAACTTACAGGATCCACTAGTGACTAAAGGTGCAACTTTGTTTCCCTTGCTTGGTATTGATGTGTGGGAGCATGCATATTACCCTCAGGTAAATAATATGAATGCTAACTTGAAAAATTTCTTGAAAATTTTGCTTTAAATTATTTAAACTCTTTGGTCTGTGTTTAGTACAAAAATTTGAAGGTAGACTACCTAAAGAATATATGGAAGGTAATCAATTGGGAATATGCTGGTGAAGTTTATGAAAATGAAGCTGCATGATGTGATCTTTCTGAAGATGATAAATAAAAGAGTTTGTTGTGTACAGGTGTCTAGTTGCACAAGTGGAATGAATAAGGATGTAAATGTTGTGTGATTTTGAGTGAGCTTTTGGATTTAGTTTACTTGAGGACTAATTTTTATATTTGTTCTATGACTGTGACAAGCCACCTCAAAATTGACAATAACAATATAGAATTTTTCATTATTGTTGTAGATACTCAATTGCAAAATGTATAAACATATATATTGGTCCCTATCATCTATGGAGACTGCAATATAATTTTAAGTATTGTTTAATTGGCGATCAAAGCATAAATCTTAACTTCATATAAAATGCTTCATGGATACATCAGCTATAAAATTATATAAATATAGAATATTCTTTTATAGTTTCGTTTTTTCATTTAATAATTTTGGACCTAATTGTGGAGTTCTCAAATGAGTTTGTTTTTACCGTGACATATTCCAAAACTAACACTGTTTAATATGTTATGGATTAAAAAGTGGAACCAAATTAACACTGACTTTTGGGGTAAAGATGTTAACAGAGCTCATTTGACTTCTTACGGCGCATTAACTAAATACCTTTTCATTTTAATTCTAAGCTCGTGTGCTGTATATAATCGGACCAGCTCTGTCCCCAGTTTTGGATAATCCCAAATTAACACTGACATATTTTAATAACATAAAAAGTTTTAAATAGTGTTTAAAAACTATTTTCAGATAATATGAAAAAAAAATCTATCCCGAAGCTTGAATAATATTTTTCATAACACCGAATGTATGTACTTCCATGAAAATAAGAATATACACATTTCTGTTACAATCCCAGATGCAAGTTATCAACTCAGAGCTAAGGAATTAATTTTCATTTGTGTTTCGTGAATAACAACGGTACATAAAGTTGACTGCAGTAAAATATTAAGAGAGTAAATGAGATCATTTCTGTTTTTTTATGTCTCTGCATCTTTATAAATAAATAAAAAATATAAATTTCTGGTAACCAACCACTGATATGAGCATATATGACAACTTAGTCATCTAAACCCTCAATTTAAAAAGAGTGAGGCTATGGTACTTCGGCTAGTGTACTATGGTTAGTGTACTACGGCTCAATATGGTACTTTTTAAAATCCTAACGGTTGATCCGAACCATTCAATGTGATATCCATATGAATATGTACTTGCAAACTAAATTTTATATTTTTTCGAATTTTTTTACTATTTTTTTAGATAGGTAGAATTTTGATGGTCCAGAATTTGTATAAAACACTGAAAATTCTACCTATCTAAAAAAATAATAAAAAAATTCGAAAAAATATAAAATTTAGTTTGCAAGTACATATTCATATGGATATCATATTGAACGGTTCGGATCAACTGTTAGGATTTTAAAAAGTACCATATTGAGCCATGGTACACTAGCCGAAGTACCATAGCCTCACTCATTTAAAAACCTTGATCGGCCTAGGAATATCCGATTTTTTTTTCTTTTTCATTTCATGGAAGTACCGATAATAATTCAATATATGAACCACAATTTTCAATGCGTACCTCAAATTTGATTTCGCATTGTTAATTGGGTACCAATATTTTGGGCATAATAGCAACACAATGATCCTGGACGACAATACAAAGGATTTGCATCGAAACTTTGCAGTTATCCTTCAAATGTTAAATCTTTAAATAAATTAAATTAGATTGTAACAACAACCGGTTCTATGGTGTAGTGGTTAGCACTCTGGACTTTGAATCCAGCGACCTGGGTTCGAATCCCGGTAGGACCTTTATTTTTTGTACATCCCACTTTTATTTTTCATTTTTCTTTTTCAATGATAAAAGATATGCATTTCAACATGAATCTTTAATATCAAGAATTATAAATATTAGTGCTCCAATTATTGCTTGGTGAATGCATTAAATTAAAGGGCGGAAATAGATGTATTACTTAGTGCGCGTATTAATGGTCATTATGTTGATATAAATATTTTCGGATAAAGTCGGGTTGTTCATTTCGTGCAGGAGAATAATAAAAAAACAAAAATATTTTGTCTACCTAAATGCGTCTTGGTAAGAATAAACTAACGATGTACTAATTTTCTAGCAATGTAATAGAGCAAATGTTTACTTAGAGCATCTACATCCCAGCAACTCAAATGAGTTTTTAAATAACTGTTAACTACTTAGAAATTTAGGTCTTTAAAGTTTCTAATTCTCATATTTCTGAAATTAATTTTAGAGTTTCTATTAAGCCACGTCATTAACAAATTAAAAAGGAGACAGTTTCTTAATAAGAAACTTTACTGCATAGTTTCTAAATAATAAACTCTCCCACATCTCCGAAATTGAATTAGAAACTGCCACATCAGATTAGAAACTCTAATAATACTACGGATGCACATGCTCTTATTATGAGACATCTCCATAAGGAGTTAACGCTTAAAATAATATCTAGTCATCTTCCTTAACACTCTGTGTCTATAACATTAATTAAAAATTAATAAGAAGAGTGTTATAATATTAATTAAAAATTAATAAGAGAGGAGAAAATAAACTTAAACTCAAGTGTTCTCTTTTATACGCTTGCAATTAAGGACGATGGCAGAACCTTTGGAGGCACTATGCACTAGTTTCATAATAAATAATTCCTTTATATACAAATTCAGAGATTTTTTTCAGGCTTGCCTTAAATTTACATGGATCTTTAAAATTCGTGCCAAATTAATGAACAATTCAGATCTCATTCTACCAGGTGGTACCTGACCAGGTATTTTTTTTTTAAAATACTTCTAATCTTAATTCTTACTACAATCGTTTTCTTAATAACAATTCCCCCATATGCTCCATCTGACCAGAATAATGGATCCGCCTTTGTTTCCTAATAACTGTTATTAGTTCCAAAATTATGTAAAGAACTTCGTAGAAAATTTTAATCTTAATTCCTACTACAATCATTTTCTTAGTAATTACTCCCCCATATATCTCAACTGCTACAAACTATGCAACTGGTACCAGGACTAGTACAGAAAGGCATACGGTACAGAGAAGAAATAAAGGCAACGGTGATCAGTGAAGATGACAATACTGGAACCATTTAGCTAAAATCTCTGATTTATTTAGTTTGGATTTTTGAAACTTTTGACTCTTTATTTATTTCATTTCTATTCTGTTTTTTTTTCTTTCACTTTATTGCTAAACGATTTACTGAGTTATATTCATTTTGTATTTTGCTAAAGAAAGAAAGAGTATAAGATTTGAATTTGTGTATTTTGTATTGATTTGAGAAGAAACTATTACAGCCTATTAATAGGCGTATTACAGAGGTGAGTTGTACTAAAGTTAAAACAATTCTGCTGTAAACGAAAACAAACTGTCAGAATCTGTTATTCTCTAAAACAAGAGGAATCATCTTATTGCAATCATCTCCAGTATATGAGATAAATGGAGAAGTCCAGTTGGTTGATTATTACGCCCCCCGCAAGCCTAAGTGACATCAGTCACGGTGAGCTTGGATTTGAGAAATTGGAAGCGAGAAGTGGGCAACGGCTTGGTCATGATGTCGGCCAATTGATCCTTGGAGCATAGAAAGCGAACGCACAATTCTTTGGAAACCACGCGTTCACGAACGAAATGATAGTCAATTTCGACGTGCTTGGTGCGCGCGTGGAACATAGGATTTGCAGCAAGAAATGTAGCACCCAAGTTGTCACACCACAAGGTCGGAGAGGAAGTGAGAGGAATGTGAAGTTCTTGGAGGAGATATTGGATCCAAAGTATCTCGGCACAAGTGATGGCAAGGCTGCGATATTCAGCTTCAGTGCTAGAGCGGGAGACGGTCGGTTGCTTCTTTGCACTCCATGAGATGAGGTTATGACCAAGGAAGATACAAAAGCCTGATGTAGATCGTCGATCATCAATGGAGCCAGCCCAGTCAGCATCACTGTATGCATGAAGGGAAGGAGTCGAAGTGGAATAAAAAGTGGTGCCATGATCCAGAGAGCCACGGATGTATCGCAGAATGCGCTTGACGGCGGACCAGTGATTGGTGGTTGGAGCATGCATGAACTGAGAGACCTTATTGACTGCAAATGAGAGATCAGGTCGGGTGATTGTGGCATATTGGAGAGCCCCAACGATGCTTCGGTATAGGTGTGGGTTGTCAAAAAGGGTACTGTCATTGTGGGAAAGGGTGGAAGTAGGAGTCATGGGGGTAGGGGAAGGTTTGGCCGAGTGCATGTTGGTGCGGGTTAAGAGATCATGAAGGTATTTGGATTGATTGAGGTGAAGACCAAGGGCGGTGTTTTTGACTTCGATGCCGAGAAAGTAACTAAGAGGGCCAAGGTCTTTGATAGAGAAGGCATTTTGTAGATGAGAAATGCATTGGTTGATGTGGGTAGGGTTGCTTCCTGTGATTAATATGTCATCCACGTAGATCAGGAGCATGGTGGTGTGGTTTGGAGAGTGAGAAATGAATAGGGATGGGTCGTAGTTGGAGGCAGTGAAGCTAATGGAGAGAAGAACGGAACTAAGTTTGGTGAACCAAGCCCGAGAGGATTGCTTGAGTCCATAAAGAGCTTTGGTCAAGAGGCAAACATGGTCGGGATAGTCAGGGTGTATAAAACCAGGTGGTTGGGTCATGAGAACCTGTTCGGTAAGGTCACCATTGAGGAATGCATTTTGGACATCAAGTTGTCGGATAGGCCAATGAGAAGAAACCGCGATGGAGAGAATGAGGCGAATGGTGGTAGGTCGAACAACCGGACTAAAGGTGTCAAAATAGTCAATACCTTCGGTTTGATGAAAACCCTTAGCAACCAAGCGGGCTTTGTAACGTTCGATGGAGCCATCAGCACGGCGTTTGATCCGGTAGACCCATTTGCAACCGACGGGTTGTTGGGAGGGCTGTGGAGGGATTAATGTCCAGGTGTTGTTGGCAGCTAAGGCATTCATTTCAAGGGCCATGGCATGACGCCATTCAGGATTGGTATTGGCTTGAGCAAAGGTGGTGGGTTCGGTTTCAAGGGAGGTGGAGAAGGCAACGTGATCAGGGAAGGTGCGGAGTCGTCTGGTGTTGTCTTTTGTTCTGGTTGTCATGTGGTGAGAGGAGAGAGGTGGGGGTTCGGTATGGGTGAGAGGGGGTGTTGCAGCGGATCCAATTGGAGTAGTAGTGGTAGGGCTGTCGGCTAAGGAGTTGGGGGCTGCAGCAGTAGAGGCTTCGGCAGAGTGGGTTGAAGGCCCATGGGGAGTAGGAGGCCGTGGAATAATGGGAAGGAGAGAGGGGTTATGGGCTGCAGTCTGGGGAGAAGAAGTAAGGGAATCGGCCTGTGTAGAAGGTTGGGGTTGAGAGGAAGTATGTGGGCCGAAAATGAAAAGTGGAGGCTGGGCTTGTTGCTGGTGTGGGACAGGGAAATGGGGTACATCTGAGGAGGCCGAGGGGGAGGGATTTTTGAAGGGAAAACAGTGTTCATCAAACTTCACATGTCGGGAGATGTAAATTTTGTTGGTTGGAATGTGAAGGCAGCGGTAACCTTTTTGGGATGTGGCATATCCAAGAAATAAACAAGGAAGAGCACGAGGTTCGAGTTTATGGGAATTGTAGGGGCGGGTATATGGAAAGCATTGGCATCCAAGAACTCGAAAAAAGGAGTAATCGGGGAATTTGTTGAAGAGGGTAGTGTATGGGATTTTAGCTAAATGATTAGGTAGGCGGTTTATGAGATACACAACACTTGAGCAAATTTCATCCCAATAAAGAGAAGGTAGTGAAGCATGAGACATAATGGCCAAGGTTAATTCGATAATATGGCGATGTTTTCGTTCGGCTAGGCCATTTTGTTCGGGTGTGTAGGGGCAAGAGGTTTGGTGAATTATATGAGGGAATTGTTTGGTGATAGGCATGTATTCCGTTCCTCCATCAGTTCGTAAGGTTTTGATTTTGGTTGAGAGTAAATTTTCAACTTGTGCCTTAAACCGCGAGAAAAGAAAAGGCACTTCACTTTTGTTTTTCATAAAATAAATCCAAGTAAACCGAGAGAAGTCATCCACAAAAATAACATAAAAACGAAAATCATTAAACGATGTTATAGGAGAAGGTCCCCATACATCGGAATGTATCAACTCTAGAGGAGAAGAAGTAGTAGAAAGAGAAGTAGTAAAAGGTAATTTATGCGACTTAGCCATGCAACAATCATGACAAGTGCTTAATTTTTGAGAACTACAAGGTAAATTTGCATTTTGAAGTAAATTTAAAGTGGTAGTGGTAGATGGATGACCTAAGCGAGCGTGCCATGTGTCGGCACTAGCACGAACACCTAGGAGAGCTTGAGGAGGTGAAGTAGAAGGTGAAGAAAATGAGAAGAGACTATTATGGCATGGGATTTAGAGGATAGTTGTCTTGGTGAGGTGGTCCTTGAAATAACAAAAGAAATTAGAGAATTCAATGGTTAGTTGAGGATTATCCAATATGAGTTGAGATATGCTAAGAAGGTTTTTTGAGAATTTTGGGACCTGTAGAATATTAGTAAGAGAAATAGAGTAAGAAGAGAAAGAGAGTGTAGAGGAACCGATATGAAGAATCGGTAGACCCGCACCATTGCCTATTTGGAGAGAATCATTGCCATCATAGTTGAAGAATGCAGAGAGATTGTTGAGATCATTGGTCCCGTGATTGGTGGTCCCGAAATCCAAGACCCACTCGGAAGAAGAGGCGGTTGAGCTATTGGGTTGTGCCACATAAGCTTGGTAATGAGAGGGTTTGCCACGGTAGGTAGGATCATGATCATATCAAAAATAGCAAGCTTTGGCAACATGACCAAATTTTGAACAGATCTGGCATTGAGGCTTTGCAGAAGGCTCGGCTGAATTTTTGGGGGCAGAGTAGTTGTTTCGGTTAGTGCTGGGAAAACCAGATTGTTGTGGCCGGCCTTGAGAGGGGTATTGCAATTTGGGCTGGAAACCAGGTGGGCCTTGAGAGGGATAAGGGGAAGGAGTTGGGCTGTGGCCTTGAGAGGGAAATTGTGGTCGGGAATGATGAGTATGCTGGTTGGAGTTGTTATTGGATCGGTTGTGGGAGTTATTGGGTTTGGGTCTGACAAAGTAAGCATTAGGTGAATCAAGAGAAGAGAGAGAGCCTGAGCTGGAAGAAGACTGACCTTGAAGACGATTTTCATAGTTTAAGAGCATGCCATGGAGTTCGGCAAACTGGAAGGGTTGGTGACGGCTAGAGGTCGTGACTGAGGTAACGAAGGAGTTGTATTCGGGGCCAAGGCCGTTGAGGAGGGCGGAGATAAGATCACCGTCATTCATCGGGTAGCCAATAAAGGAGAGTTCGTCAGCGAGGGATCGCAGGCGATTAAGATAGGTGATGCACGAGGTAGATCCTTTGGTGGTTGTGTTGATTTGGCGGCGGAGATCTGTCAATCGGGCGTTTGAGGCGGCGGAGTAAGAGTGTTTGAGGCGTGACCATAGATCGGCGGTGGTAGCACAGGCAGCAACTTGACCTTGGATAGATTCAGTAAGGGAAGACCGAATCCATCCGATTAACATCTGGTCTTGGCGATCCCAAGGAGGGAAGGCGGGGTTGGGGATGATTTGGCCGGTGGTGGTGCAGAGTGTACGATCTGGTGGAGGTTCTTCGAGAAAGCGGGTAAGATTGAATCCGTGGATTATAGGCTGAACTTGGGATTTCCATGTGAGGTAATTAGTGTCATTCAATTTGGTGGCTATGGGAAAATTGAGAGGTATGACAGTGTCGGCAATAGGTGCAGTGAGAAGAGGCGGAATAGGTGGAGGAGGTATGGTTGTTTCATCGGCGCTGGCCATTCAGGCTCTGATACCATAAACGATTTACTGAGTTATATTCATTTTGTATTTTGCTAAAGAAAGAAAGAGTATAAGATTTGAATTTGTGTATTTTGTATTGATTTGAGAAGAAACTATTACAGCCTATTAATAGGCGTATTACAGAGGTGAGTTGTACTAAAGTTAAAACAATTCTGCTGTAAACGAAAACAAACTGTCAGAATCTGTTATTCTCTAAAACAAGAGGAATCATCTTATTGCAATCATCTCCAGTATATGAGATAAATGGAGAAGTCCAGTTGGTTGATTATTAATTGCTCAAATGTATTGAGTATTATTTTAATTCTTGTAATACTGTTACAAAAATTTTGTAACTATCTTAATGAAATTAAATGTCTTGATCCACATTTTTTCTCAAAAAAAAAAAAACTACTCCCCCATTTACATATGCTCTATCTGACCAAAATAATTGATCTCCCATTGTACAAGAGGAGAAAAGTCCACATTATAAAAACTTGATGCAACTAACACAGTATACAGTAAGAGAACAACAACTAACACTTCTTCATATTCTACAAAAATAAAATCCATATCAAGGGCAAACAACTAACGACAATTAACAGAACCAATTAGAGGAGCTTGAGCACAACTCCAGACCCTCACAATAAACAAACCACAACTACCTTACTACTGCTGCTCTATGAACTTCCATTTATGACTTCTTGAAACTAGTGGCAACAGGCACAATAACGAGGAGGATGATAACCAGCAAAATGATGATGCCAATGCAGAGACACCGGCGGCTCGAACGTTGGTGCTGGCGTGCGCACTTCAGCTCACGGTTGCCGTCCTTGACATAGTGTGAGGCGGAAGTGACGTGGTGCTCAATGTCATCCATGCGCTCCCCTTGTGCCTCCACCATCACCGCCATGTCCAGGAACACCTGGTGGAGCTCCAACAGGCTCTGCTCCACCTCCCGAGCCGCATCATATCTCCCCTGGATTTCCTGAACTGTGTCCAGCACCTGTCCAATGTACCAGTGAAATTAGCACAGGTGATCCTTAATTTTCTGGCAAAATACTAATTATGTTCTGAGTTATAAGTTTTGGTGAATCCAATTTAAAGCCACGAGTTATCTTTATTTGGTCAATCAAAGTGTTAGAAGTTGCATTAATTAACCGGTAAAACAAATCACAGACAGCTACAGCCTCATGATCAATAGTAATAAAATTGAAGAGAAATATTTACAGTTCCCCTGCCATGCTCCATGATGGCAGTCTTAAGGAGCTCTTCACTCTGGCCTTCAGATATAATCTTCTCAATTACAGCCTCCTCTGGCACCTCTCCGGTTATGGTGTAGTACCTTCTCTCCACCGTCTCTTTGTACTCTGACATCATTTTTTGTCTTAGTGCCTGAAAATCCATCATCATTTCTCGCAATTTCTTTCTAAGGCCATTGGTTACTGATGTGCGGGTCCGGTCTGCAGGTGTCCCCTCGCGACAACCTGACAGCCGCCGACTGATGGCATTTGACCGGTCCATTGCCTCTAGACGATCTCGTATCCCCTTTGCCTTCTTTAAGATCTGTTATCACCAAATAATAAAAGAACAAAAATGCTTTTTCAGAGGCTTTTATTCAAACAGTTAATCTGCAGGATATTTATGAGTTTTTTTTTTCTATAATTGAACTGATGACAATTTGGGGCTCTGTTTAGATTTGGAATGGGTATACTGTGACTTGAATAGATCAATAATTTCAGATCTTAACTGTTTTTTCTTGCTTGTTTTCATTGAAAACTAGAAGGTAGATTTCCTTTGAACAGATCTAAGATCGATTGATATGTCGCAGTGAAAATTACAAAGCAGTCTCAAATTGCAACAGTTTAACCCCTAGGTAAATGAAGAATTAGATCGGTTGATTGAAGAATTGAAGAAATTGACTGAAAAAAAAACAAGTACATTTCAGGGAAAGTTCGTCAAACACCCTAGTGAATGAAGAAATGAGAAAAAAGATTCAATTGAAAACCTGATTGATGTCAGAGTTAATACGATCACGCATGGCTCTGATGGCCTCTGCCTTGTGTAGCGATCTCCCCTCGTCATTTGCCTCTTGTAGGCTGGTCAATAGGCCACGAATGGACGCCATCTCTTCTTTAACTAATCCTGCCTCCTCGAAGAAACGCCTCAGGTTCTCATCCCCTGCTGCCATCTCCAGTTCGCTCTCCACTGAACCATCACCACACTCTAGATCCTCCTTAAGTGCTGCCTTCTTCAGATCTACGTAGCTCATGAACGATTTTGTCATTAGGTCGTTCATCTTTACTCTAGGTTTGTGAGAAAGAGAGAAATGAAAGAGGAAAAAAGTAGGAGTAGAGATTGAATAAGAAAGTAGAAACTGGGAAGAGATTGAAGAGAGATGCGAGAGGTTGGGAGAGGGTTTTAAAATGGGAAGAGGACTTTGCAACGGTTAGATTGAGATTTAAAAAGAGAGATATCCGGAAAAAAAAAAGTTAATTGAAAGAAATATAAAAGCTAGCCGTTAGAGATGCTGAAAGGCGAGTCTGGTCTGGTTTCTCTGTGGCGTCTTTGTGTGGATCCTTTCCTCAGTCATTCATATTTCAGATCTCTCGCCACATAAAATCCGTGTGGAAACCACGGCGAATAATTGGAATTCACATCCTCTGAGATATCTCAAACTTTGAGTGGCTTTTGGAAAATCTCAACCGTTCAATTACATTCGGCACAAATCTCAAAGAACAAATAATAGTGGACCCCGGCGCTGCCCCGAATAGGTACCGTACACATCGAATAATTGGGGTCTTAAATGATTCCCGCTCCTCTCCACATTTTGTTTGACTGATTTTATTCGAAAATATCAAAATAGGGTTACATATCGCATTTGGGGCTGTTGGTTTTTTTTTTTTAAATATATGATATATTTTCAAAATTTACATTTTATTAAAATTCATTTCATTAGAAAACTGAGGAATGACATGTTGTTCTGGTTCCAACGTAATGAAAGCGAACTCAGTTTTTAATAAAATTTTGCCGTACGATCCGCGTGAAAACTTTTTCCAATATCATGAATTTTTGTTGATTAGTTTGTACATTTATTCTTTAGTGCATTTGCGTTGAGTTAATTACTGAAGTAATTTGATAATTAGTTGTCAGTTTCTGGTGGCATATTTTTAGATTTGTATTTCTTTTAAAAAAAAAATGGTTGCGGTCCGGCGACCTTTAAGGGTATGTTTGGATGAGAGTTAGAATAGTTAGAATAACGAAATTTTAGAATAGTAAATGAGAACAGAGAAAAATAGTGATTTTCATATTAGTGTGAAAATGGTGCTATTCGGATCAGTAAAAATGTTGTTTGGATTATATTTGTGGAATAGTGAATAGTTGTAACCAATAAAGAATAGTGTTAACAATGTGCTAATTAAGAAAAAAGATAGGCAAGTGGGATCTCAAATGAATTGTCACGACATGAAGATAGCGAAAAGTGGTATCAAATTTGTCATTTCGGAATTGTGTTGGCGGAAATCCAAAAAGGAAACATTTTTTCCTCTCATTTTACATTTTCGAATAATAGCTATTTCAACATTTACAATAAATAGAGAATGGCAGCTATTCTAGCTATTCCGAATAGCAAAAATATTGTTTGGATGCACATTGTTATTCCGAATAGCTTCTATTCTAGAATAACCTCTATTCTTGCTATTCTTGTGTCTTCCAAACATAGCCTAAATGTCCATTTTAATGTCGACTTCTGATTTTTTTTTCGTAATCAGTTACTTTTAACAAATATTTCATTCATGTAAACACTTAATTAATTGTTTTTAACAATAAAGTAGTTGTTTTTAATATAAATATAAAAATATAAGTGTATTGTGTGTTTTTAATATTAAACTAATTACTATTAACAAAAAAAAATTGCAAATATTTAAATAGTTCTTTTAACATCTGATTATACATATTAATACTAATTACTATTAAACTAATTATACATATTAATACGAATTAATATTAAACTACTTACTATTAATACTTGTATTTTTTGTTTTTCAAGACATATCTTCTGATTATACAAAAGGTAATGATAGTTAGGCATGTGACTTTCGTATAGGGCTGCAAACGAACCGAACCGAACCCGAATCGAACTCACCTCCAGTTTGAGATTGATTTGAATTAATTTCGAACTAAGTTTGGTTTGAATTAATTTCGAACGAACTCAATTTCAAACCGAATTTTTTACGAACTCAATTTCGAATATTTACGAACTTTGTTACAACTTACGAGTTATGACTTGTGACTGGGCCATAGTGCGAAATTACTGTACTTCAATAAAAACTCAAGTATTCAAAGTACAATTTAAATAAAACCCAAATATCAATAGAAGTACAATTTAAATAAAAACTCAAGCACTCCAAAGTATTCAAAGTACAATTTAAATATCAATAGAAGTACAGAACAATCACCAAAGTCTTAGAATTATTACAAACCCAAATATTATCCTAAATAAAACATTAAAGTGCATTACAACTAGGCACTAGCTACTGAAAAACCCTTCTAAAAAAAGAAGAGGTAGGCTGTTCAAAGAAGACAAGAGGTAGGCTGTTCAGAGAAGGCTGAGAGCAAAGACAGTGCTTTTGTTTTCTGATTTGTGAAATCGGCTTTGCTGTTTTTTTTTCTTGATTTTCTGATGTTGGTAAATTACTGATCTCTGTTGCTGGTTTTGCAGATTTTCTATATTTTTTATTTCTGGTTTAGACTATTATATGGGAAGTTTCTGGTATGACAAAGGATCAAATTAAAAAGAAAAAAAAAATAAACTGGCGTGTACCATCTTTAAGGCTCTCATATCATAATATTTGTGGAAGAGATAAAATAAATAAGTATATTCTATTTTCATGATGATTATAGGAATAGAGTATATTAGTTATTATTGGATAGCGGCATAGCGCTGAGAAGTTAATGCTATTTGATCTATAAAACAAGCAACAATAAAAAAGGTGTGCTTTTTAATTACCCGAGAGAGGAGCAAATCGCAAGAAGGGCAAAGAGAAACGACCGGTACCAAGGGTCGCCTCGCCTCACGGCCGGTCCCGGTTTGGTATCGCAGCCAAGTAGCCAACAGAGAGAGAAAGTCGGCTAGGTTTTTTATTGCTGGTTTTGTTCGCAACCAACAGTGAGAATACCAAAAGTTCGCAACCAACGATTATGGGTTATGGCTGGTTTTGTTTAATTTTTCTATTTTGGGCTTTGTTGTTGAATTTTTTTTATTTGAGCTTGTAATTGGACCGGGCTTTCTGTTTCAGAAGTCATAATTCAAAGCAATTATGGACTGGACGGCTTATATTTTCATCAGTGAACATAAGTTATCAGCAGAAATTAACGGTTCATGTTTGAGTTAATTTCGAACTAAATTTGGTTTGCGAACCTATTTCGAACGAACTAGGTCCAGTTTGAGTTTGGTTTGAATTAATTTCGAACTAAGTTTGGTTTGAAATAATTTCGAACGAATTCAATTTTGAATCGAACTTTTTCGAATCAAACTCGAATCGAATTACGAACTACGAATTTTTTGTGCAGCCCTACTTTCGTACAATCACCAAATATATAAATGTCCGAATTTTTTATTTATATCCAAAAAATAAATCAAATTACAAAACATAACCAAGTTGGAGCCGAAATTCGAAATTTACCCAAACCGGAAAAAAATTTTCCGGAAATTGAACTCCAATTCCGGAAAAAAAATTTCCGGACTTAGCTTTTTTTTTTTTTTTAGAGTTTCCGGATAAAATTTATCCGGATTTAACATTTTTTTTTTTTTTTTTTTTTTACAGATTTCGGATAAATTTTTTCTAAACTTAACAAAATTTTTTTTAAGAGAAAAATAGCTAAAATACTGAAATCTAACGCTAAAAAATCGAATTGTTTTTTTAAATATTTGTTAAATTAATTTAAAAAATTTCAAAATGGTGTAGAATAATTTAGAAATTATCAAAATAGCTAAAATATTGAAATCTAACACTAAAAAATCGAATTGTTCTTTTACTACGAATAGGGCCGATTAGAGAGGGAAAAACGTGCCGTGCCGTGACTAACACGCCGTGACTTTGGTCACGTGCCGTGCCGTGCCATGCCATGACCAAGTAAATTTTTCACGTGCCGTGACAAAAATTACGAGGGGTGGTCACGGCACACGAGTCACGCCGTGACTCGCGTGCCGTGACTAAGTCGTGCCGTGACTAATTCATGCCGTGACCAAACGTGCCGTGACCAAACGCGCGTTAGATTATTTTTAGTGTTAGATTTTTTTAATTAATTTACCAAATATTTAAAAAAACAATTCGATTTTTTTTAGTGTTAGATTTCAATATTTTAGCTATTTTTCTCTTAAAAAAAAATTTGTTAAGTTTAGAAAAAATTTATCCGAAATCTGTAAAAAAAAAAAAAAAAAAAATTTGTTAAATCCGGATAAATTTTATCCGGAAACTCTTAAAAAAAAAAAAAAAAAAAAGCTAAGTCCGGAAAAAAATTTTCCGGAATTGGAGTTCAATTTCCGGAAAAAAATTTTCCGGAGTTAGACGTTGAATCCGGAAAATTTTTTTCCGGTTTGGGTAAATTTCGAATTTCGCCTCTAACTTGGTTATGTTTTGTAATTTGATTTATTTTTTGGATATAAATAAAAAATTCGGTATAAATGTTCAAAGAACTAGGAAATGTTTTCACAAAATAAAATATTTATTACTAATAACTAGTTTAATATTAATAGTACATAATCATACGTGTCATTTAGATGATTATATGCTAAATGCAACTGCTATTCTTGGGTTAGATTGAGAATATGCTATTTTTGAGGTTAGGCTATTCGGAATAGTTTATTCGGTGTTTGGTTGGGTTAGAATAGCTAGAATAGTGAATCCAAACTTTTTGTTTTATTAGAATAAGTTATTTCTAAGAGTTTTGAAATTTGACTATTCTAATAAGACAAACAATAACTATTTTTAATTTGGCTATTCTAGCTATTCTTGTTTTGCAACCAAACATACCCCACTCTTTAATCTGGATAGTGGGCAATGTTTAGATATGTGGTTGTACAATGCACCTGTTTTATATTTTGATCCAAAGTTAGTTATTTAGTGACTTGTTATTTTAAAAATATTGAATTCATGCTTATCTGCTTCTGCTATGCAGTTTTTTTTATTTCCTTCCAACTAAAGCTTGTTAAATAATGTTTGATAAAGAACTATCTTTAAACTTATTTTTCTTGCAATCTGTGATATCTTGATCTCAATACTTCAGGTTTTGAATTAGATCTAGCGCATGCCATAAGCTGTAGAGTTGCTGATTTTTAGTCACAAAATTCATCACTTATCCAGAAACAGGGAGATTGTCATTGAAATTTCAAATTTTCATAAATTTGGTTAAACAACATTCATCTTGCATGCCTTTTCTCTTTGTATGTACGAGGCAATTTTGGATTCTTAGTTTGAAATCAACAATAATCAGTATTTTGTTTCTCAGTCTTGAACTGTTTGATGCAATTCCCTGGTGAACAAAACTAATTGAAATGTGTGCCATAAAGAGAATGGGCGGAAAGAGGCACCAAAATTTTTATTAATCGAAAAAAAATAAAAAATAAAAAAATATCGCGAAACGGTATCATTTTAGCGGAAATTATATATATAGGTAGAACGAGATGTTTAATTCCGTCCCACGGGACATGAAATTTTATCCCGTCCGAATTAACAAATTCACTAACCGCTCCACTGCACTAATCATAAATCAAGGACAGTACCGATTGTCCCGTCCGACCTCCAAAAAAAAAAACTCCGGACGGTAGGGACCGTCCCGTCCAAGGAGCAAAAAAAATTTCACATCCCTAATTTTTCACTTTACAATATATTTGAGGATCATGCGATATCTCTTTTTTGTGTTCATTTTTAATTTGAACTGGGTATATGATACCATGATGTGTCCATGTGGGATGCCATAAAGTTTGAAGGTGCCACGTGAGATGCCATAAAGTTTGAAGGAACCAAAAGTCCAACTCGTACTTCTATATTAAGGATACTATAAGACTACAAATTCACGCATCCGTTTAGTTATCACGAAAAAATTTCACGTCCCTAATTTTTTTTTCACTCCTTGGACAGAATGATCCCTACCGTCCAGAGCTTTTTTTTTTTGAAAGTCGGACGAGACAATCGGTACCGTCCTGCTTTTGATTAATGTTTAACGGGGCTAGTTAGCGAATTTGTTAATCCGAACAGGATAAAATTTCACGTCCCGTGGGACGAGATTAAACATCCCATTCTACCTATATATAGAATTTCTGCAAAATTGATACCGTTGCGCAATACTTTTTTTATTTTTTTTCGATTAATAAAAATTTCGGCAAGAGGCATTGCACTTATGAAAAGATCACCACTTATTAAAAAGAAAGAATATTCA
The DNA here is from genome assembly GCA_025461125.1 of Carex kokanica. Lineage (NCBI taxonomy): Eukaryota > Viridiplantae > Streptophyta > Magnoliopsida > Poales > Cyperaceae > Carex > Carex kokanica. The sequence continues at coordinate 215,915 of JAJGRX010001459.1, forward strand.
TAAGCTCATTTAAACTAAAAAATAATAATAAATTCAGGGACCAAAATTAAAATTTACTCACATAACAAGAGTGAAAACCCTAAATTTTCCTACACCAATGTTCGAAGAATAATTTTCCATATTTGAGGAGAGCTTGAAGTGACAAATAAAATGAAGACTAAAAAAATAAGTGCTCCAAATTTCTAAAATATGAAAATAACTTAGAAATTCGTGCTTAAGAAGCTTGGAAGTTGAAATAATATTCAAATCCAATGAAGACCTATACACCATGAAAAACAACAAAAGAAATAGAATTGAGGCAAAAGTTCAGCCTGCTTTCTTCAATTTAGCCACATGAAAAAAAATTATACAACAAAAATTTCTTCTAAGCATTGCAACGACAGAAACCAAAACAACTGGCACAAGGGTCATTGATATCAGCAAGGAATTCCTTGGAGCATCTATTTCTGCAGATACCTAGAGGGGAACAAAAAATGCACAACAAAGAGGAAAAGAATGATATTATATATAATAGATTGTCAGATTTTAGGTTCATTTGAAGGAATTATTCTGTTAACATGTTCAAACATACTCTTTAATCTCTGTTAAAGAGTCTGAGACAAAGATGAACGACATAAACATGAAATACATAAAATTTATGAGGTACCATTTTCTTGGTGTGACGTGTTTTATTCTTGCTTGGTATACTCCTTTCTTTTATTAGTTTCCATACTATACACTAATTTACCATTTCTTAAGTTAAATACCCTTTTTGTTTTGTTTATAGCATCAGTGTGCATTTGGCAACATGTGGTGATTGATAGACACTCATTTATCTAAAGTTCATGTTAGAAGCCAAAAAAACTTGAGTTTGACTAATTTCATTGGTATACTTGAAAGGGTAAAAACTAATTTTCCAACAGTATGATTTACTGACTTGTCCATCCAATAGTTGGTTTTGCTTCTCAAGATCATTCATGAGGATTTGCTGTTGCAAGAAAATTGACTGTGCATGCCCGTACAATTCTACATCGAGGCTGTTAAAAAAATTAATTTCCTTCAGCAGTAAATCTGGTACAAGCCCTCGTGCCTACATTTCCTTTAGTTTAAATCACAAATTACAATTAAGGGGATGGAGGCTAGTTTGATTAAATTGACACTTGATTAAAAGAACCAAGGGTTAACAGGGGTAATTTGGGAAAACTAGTAAATTGCTGAAAATTTCTCAATTGGAATTTGAGAAAACTAGTACCATGCTAATCTGGTGCAGCATTAATCAGAGAGACATTTTGGCCTGACACATCTAAAGTGAACCTGTTTGAACAACTTTCTAAAACCTTCTTATTTCTATATTCGTGTTTGTTTTTTTTTTACATTATATTGCAGCATCAAGAGTAAAACATTATATTTGCATTAATTTCTCTCAGAAATATAGAGACCTAATCACTGGAGAGATAACTTGATACCAAATACCATCATATTGAGGGTTTATTACACTTTAGTGAACCCCAATTGTGGGTTAACCCAATGTCTCAAGGAGAAATTGAGCTTTTAGTGCACATCCGAGGGTCAATTGCTATATCGCATAAAGTTTAAACGACTGGTCTAATCCTTCTCAAGAATTAAAGATTAATTTAAAAATGAAAAGAAAAGGTTAAACCTCTTTGGTGAAGTTAACAGGATAGATTTGCTCAAGGGACTTGGTTCGTCGGGCCTTTTGGACATTTCGTGAATTTTCTATGCAATCTTCATATATTGTCATCAACTGTTCAGCTGTCATCTGCCATATCAGTAGACAAGTCTTCTCTATTGAGAAAATAGTACATACGTGCATATTTCTCTTTACTAATAGCTACATTTTCCAAGATATAGAAAACCAGTTACAATAATTTGCATAAATATAGCTAAAATTTAATTTCGGGTTATGATATGCTATTATGACAAAAACTAATGGTTGTACAAACTGTTGTCACATATGGATCTAAAAACACACCCCTCTAACATTACTCTATTTCTGCTAAATTTATGAATGGAAAGAATTTTGCACTAATAGGACAATAACTACTCACTGAAGCGAATAATACAAGTAGTATATACAATGTCTATTTTCTTCATGCAAAGTATCAAACTACCCCTCAACCACATTTAAAAGAGAAAGGAGGGGATGCATGGTTATTTTTAAGCTTATTTTTATAAAGATATATAAGATTTCTAATTGGCGAAAGGCACATTACATTTCCTTTTGGAGAACTCGTAGCAGTAGAAACTTCATCTGCCATGCTGGTAGTCTATCAATGTTGAATAAATAATTCTAAATAAGAGAGGAAACTATGAACTTGGATTGAGTGACCTACAATGGACTATTTATTTTTATTATTTTCCAATCCGTTTACTGTACATGATTAGTCCCTTCAACTGCTTTGTCACGCTTAACTTGTACAGAAGACTCAACATCTGCAGTGACAACAATTTACAATAGTTTTGGATTTATTTGTTAGATATTGCATCTCCTAATGTATTCAAAATACTATGAACTAAACTGAAGCAAATACATTGATTTCAGTTTGTGTGGTTCATCTAAATGAATTTTATAAAAATGCAAATTTACAAATAATAATTCTGTATTTTAATTACATGTCATTAATTACTTTGTAATGCACATATCTGCACATACATGAAGTATTCCTAGTAACCAGTTTATCTAATCAGTTAGCTTCAATGGTTTTCAACAACCAAAACTGAAGAAGTGGCCTAAATCAACATTAATCAAAACTAATGCTTGTTTTAGTAAAATAATTGTTTCCTCCCCCCCACCATGCACCTCCAGAAAAGGTAAAAAAGAGTCTGTTGTTCTTCAATTCCAGTGAAACTGTAAGGAAAAACTAGTGACCCAGCATGCAAGTTTGTCGAGTTTAGTCATGCGGGATTAAAAATAAATAAATGAACAAAGAAAGGTGCATAATAGTACTAGCTTGATCAGTTGACTTGAGCTGAGAATCAGGAGTAGACTTGGAGTAGTGGGAAAGGACCTGTGCCCCAACTATGCTGGCAAACATACGAGTTGATTTCTCATGGTCTTCTGTAAATCCCACATAGAGCATTTGGTCCAACCTTCCCTGTGCATAAATGTTTAAAAATTCATATAATAATTACATGCTGAAAGGAAATCTACTAAAAACCCATTTTTAGTATGTCAGGCAATTAATACTCTTCCAAAGATTAAAACAATCTCAATGCAGATGCCCATCTTGGTTTTTTTTTAAGAAGGTGGGATAAGGAACATTAGCACAGTACTGCTGCTGAAAAGTACTTGAGAAGAAGCAAGTATACCTTGAAAATTGTCAAATATTTTGTCTTTTAATTTCTAATACAATCAACTTGGCAGCCTCCGCCAAGGTTTACAAACAAAAAATGACAAATATTCTGGACACCCATGAAGGCAAGACAATATTGAAATTGAGTAGGGCTTCAATGCTAGAAGTTGATTCCACAAACTCTATTGAACATTAGTTATGAAAGTTCTAAAGTCTTGACAGCAAATCCAAACCGGTGATTTTGATTTATGCCATGAGATTAAAGAAAACCTCACATATGTCTATAAAAAAAGGATGATGCTTCTCCCAACTCTAAAGTACTTCAAAAGACATCCAAACTGCTCCCTTTTTTTCAATTTCAACAACAGCACAAACCAGGAAAGAGAAATAATTGGGTTTTATGAAATCAAGAGCAAAAGTATAGGTGATACTTCAGGGCATATCCAACATTTCTCATTTTTTGGAGGTTATACATGGTGTCTGATCTTTCACAGGGGTGCGTATGAAATTATTACTATAGTAAAAATCCTTCCTACATCAATCTTTTCAGGGCTTAACAATAAGCAAGCAAATTCTTTCCCTAAAATACGAAAGAAGAACAGACGGTGAAGATTGATTGATTATTTTGAGTAATATATACATGTACAAGCTTCATATAATAAACAGTTAGGTCTAGTATCAACATGTACCTTAGCAACCTCAAGAACAAGCTGGCCAAGTGATGGGTGCTTCCTCACACAGTGTCTAACCTCAAGTGCATCATCCAAATAAGAACTATTTGTCAGGCCGGCCACCTGTCCACCTTTGTTTGATAAGTCCGAGACGTGGTAGAATGAAAGAAAAATAATACAAAAAAGTTTACGATCTTGGTTTTCTGTATGCTCTCTTTCAGGCTGGCTACTCAAGACTACACATGCATTCTTTTTTAAGATGTATTCTTTTTTACATTTCAATTATTATGTTTTGTTTAATTTAACATTTTTGTATCAAAATTTCAAGATGTATTGTGGATGACTTGCGTTGTCGTGGAAGTAATTATTATGAAAATTGTGAAAATTAATTTGGGGTTGCTAAATTTTACTATTGAAGACACGAATAGAGGGAGTGAGGAACAGGAGTTTGGATGCTCTGCATTATCTCACTATTTGAATTTGAATCTGAATTGTCTAATCATCAGAATTCAATTCAGATCAATCCAATTCAAATTTGTGATGTACATATGTTTATCGTGTCAAATATAAAACGAACGGATCAAATTCATGCTCAAACAGTGAAATACATTAGTTGATATGAATTATGTGAGAGAAAAATCTTTGTTACATTAACCTTCGTTGTTAAGATTTAAAAAATATATATATTTTTGGACTTTGGAACTATTAGTATTATCAAAACTGGAGGCAGACTTTGAAATTATGAGAGTTGAGTTATTTTCAAAAAAGTACGAAAGTCAATTACAATACTAATAGTATTTTATTTTGTTCTAAACTATATAGCAAAATTATAAAAATTTAGAAATAAATGAAAATTAATTGATCTCATTCATTACATGCGAATCTATCACTGTTACTGTTTGGTAGAATTAGTTTCTTAAAAAAATTTGATTAAATTAGTCTCCTGAATTATTAAAATTGATTCAACATGATCCTTCCCGATTCTGTTTCTGCAGCATTAAAAAAAATTAGATTTATAACATCAAAATCTTCATATTCACAAATATAACACGACCGCTGCTAGGGCTGATTAATGAGCGAGCATGAGCGAGTTAGAATATGCTCATGCTCAACTCATTAACTTAATGAGCGAGTTAGAGCGAGTTATTAATGAGCATGTTGTTAATGAGCGAGTTGTCAATGAGCATGTTGTTAATGAGCGAGTTATGAACGAGTTGCCGAGTTGTTTAAAATACATCATTTAAAAATTAATTTTCATTTATAGAATTTAACAAATTATCATAATCCAACATAATTAAACAATACATAATTTAACAAAATATAGCAACTCTTCCACTTTTGCAGATTTAAAATTCCAACCTAATTAAAATTTCAAGCTAATTAAACAATACATAATATTACTTCATCTATCATTGCTCGTTGGGATTTGAAATTCCAAGCTCTCTTCCTCTTTTGCAGATTGCTACAAAAAAAAACAAGTATTAGTCAACAGTAAGAATCAAGAAGCATTTAGCTAAAGAAATTAACGAATAGGTACGATCTTGAATCTTGGAGTGACATATTACTACTAGAGTGAGTTTTTCACTTGCCTTTCTATCTCTTAAACTGAAACCTAGTCCTTGGCCTATTTCTTCTACTAGATGTGACAGGATTTATGTAACTCAGTTCTTAATGAGCTAATGAGCGAGTTATGAGCGAATTGGGGTATGCTCATGCTCGGCTCATTAAGTAAATGAGCGAGTTATAGCGAGTTAGTAATGAGCATTTAGTGAGCGAGTTATGAACGAGTTACGAGTTATGAGCAATTTACTCACTCACTCCTAACCGCTGCGACTATGTATGTCTTCTTTTGTTTTTTATGCTATTAATTCCCTGATAACTAAAGCCATGATATCATCCCATATTGTAGTCTTGTAAAGTATTTTTTATTGTTATATATTATGACATGGTCCTTGAAATTTTAATCATAAATAGGCTTACACTTATTATTATTGTAAAAAAAAAAAATCCAATTTTCAAATATAAACCTTTTAAATTTTGATATATTAACTTTTTATTTATGTATAAAACGTTCACTAATATATATGTAAAGATGATGTTGAAAGAGTTTATCTCTTTTAATTAACATTTTGATATTTTAAATTACAATTTGATAAGACGTATTGAATTATAATGTAATGATAATAAACAAATATAATATAATTTAAAGCTTAATATTAAAAGGCGCATTCATGACATGTATCCGAAACATAAAATATTAGTAGTTTTTAAATTATATTGTATTTATTCACAAAAATCCTGCATTATTTATTGAAGACTGCTTGTTATTTGTCATCATAATATAATTTAACAAGTCTTATCAAATAGTAATCTAATTTTTTTAAATGTTAATTACAAGACGTTAATTTTATGACTTTATCTTGACATAATTGTTGAACATTTTATACATAAAAAGCATCAAATTTCTCCATCCGTTTTTATAAATAAATAAAAATATGGAAATTAAAGTTGTTGAATATTTGACAATTAAATTTTTATAAATTTTGACGAAAAATTATCATAATTATAATGATAATTTGTAAGAATAAAAATATGAGTGGATAAAATGCTAAGTTTTTGGCAAAGTTGGAATTTGCCTATAAAGGAGAAACTAGTGAGGGACACAGGAAAAAATGAAGAGGGTTCAAATGCCTCCATTTTTAAAAACTTTAATAACTCAAAATTTAAAACTTAAAAATCAAAATAAAACCGTTGGATATGATCTACATCATTTTATCTATGTGCTCATTAAAAATTATCACATTTTGATTTTTTTTTTTATGTGAATCAATAAGTTGAAAAATCAACGTCTAGAAATTATCCACATTAGTACATTTTTTATAAGCTCTTGATGACAACCAAAACAAAATTAAAATGTCATAATTTTTTATACGTGCATAGATAAGATAAGATGATGTATCATATCCAACGGTTTTATTTTGACTTTTAAGTTTTAAATTTTGAGTTATTAAAGTTTTTAAAAATAGAGGCATTTGAACCCTCCTCGAAAATGAATAACGGAGATGTTGACTTTATTTTACACATCATATCGTAAAGAGATAAATGAGCGAGATTCATTCTTAGTTCTTTTATTGGAATGAATATCCGAAATGAATATAAATTATCCTTTATATACGACAAACCAGAAAATATCCAAAATGAATATGTACTTGCAAATCAAATTTTACATTTTTTTCAAATTTTTTTACTATTTTTTTAGATAGGTAGAAAATCACTGTTTTCGGATGGTCTAGAATTTTCAGATCAAGTGATTTTCTACCTATCTAAAAAAATAGAAAAAAAATTCAAAAAAAATGTAAAATTTGATTTGCAAGTACATATTCATTTTATAATCATGTTGAACGGTTCGGATCGACCGTTAGGATTTTGAAAACTCAAATATTGAGCCGTAGCACAGACCAAACCGTGCTATGCATAGTACCGTAGCCTCACTCATCAAAGATTTTCGTCAATTTAGTGTCGTAACTCGTGAGGTGCGCATATATCATGACGGGAAAGAAATTTATTCTCTTTTTGCAATAAATTTAATATCGAAAGCATAGGCCCAATTAATATTAAATTCATTTTAAGATTTTTTTTTTTTTTTTTTTTAGAGCATGGCAGAAGCTGCAATTTTTTTAAGAAATAATTTAAAACAACACTTTAGTCTTTGGAATATATAAATGAAAAGTCCAAATTTGTCTAGGACTAGCGCCACTTGAAAACGGTCGCTTTACTACGAGATCCACAAAAATCTTGGCCACATTCTATAACGATACATCTGTTTATATGTGGCTGGTAAGTCGAAATCGTGTATAGATTTAACAAGCAGCGGCGACCAATAGCAGCATGGCTAAACACCTCAAAATTTATTGAGGATAAGGCATTAAGGCCCTGGTTTCCGCTGCAACCACAAATTGACACATCAAAAGAGAAGTGGGGATCTGGTTTTGATTTCTTACATCTTCTGAGCCATCAGATCAACATCGGAACAGGTTGCATTGGATTGACATCAATACAGAACAAAGCGCAGTAATTATTTTGAGAAACCAATCGAGTCCGTCCGATGTGAATCGGACAGATCGAATAATCCATTACAACAATACTGGATCGAGGTAGGAGTAGGTCCGATGGGTATCGGACCTACATTTAGGTTCAATTAGCTCTATCACGGTACGATTAGCATCAAGATCTATGTGCACGCCAATTGATACAGACTTGCACGGCTTTTGATGCGGAGCATACGAATCTTGATGCAGATGGGATGGTCACAACACCCATCTGACCTACTCTGATTCTGGATGGATCCTGCAAAATGATGGTGGGGCCCACAATTTTTATGGGGATAGATTTTGGAAGAAGAAGATGGGGTATGTGTGGTTGTTACTGACAGGCAGTCCTTATGGCCTTTGGGTTGATTGATTAGTCTCTTCGTAAGTTCGTATCGCTATCTTATCTTTCCTAGTTAATAGCCTATTAATAGCTCCTTGTATCCCAATTTGGTCTTTATTAAGATCTTTGCCCCAACCTATCTCTCTCTCTCTCTCTCTCTCACACACACACAGTTCAATTCCGAAACGTCAGAACACCTTGATTACCCACTTCGTCCTACAACATAAAAGGTTTGTAATATATATTTTACTCTTTGAGCTGCTCCATGGAATGTTTTGAATATACATGTGAAATTTGTCACTTCATAAATGTGAAACTTTTCTGGACCTATATATGATTGAAAGTTTGGTTTTTGAAACACTTTGCATTGTTTTTTTATACACTTTTTTTTTTTTTATATTACCAACCTGTAGAAGGACACTCGTAGTTCTCTACTTTTTGCTACTGGTTTTCTACCTCTGTCAGAAACTATTGTTATGTTAATTAATTCGTACCAACAAACTTGTAAACAGTGGATCAAGCACAAACATCATTCAAATACTGGCTTCTTTATCTAATTTATATGCAATTCAAACAGCTCTATAATTTTTGTGTTTGTCCTGTTTATGCAGATGAATATTCTAAACCCGCCGATAAGTACCAGCAGTTGCCAATCAACTTCTGTGTTCTTAAAAGAACCCTCTACAAAAATTACAAACAATCACCTCCAAGCATCTGTCAGGTTTGATGGGACAACATGCGCCACAAAACAAAACCTTTCATCATTTACATGCAAAGCAAGCAATGTCTTACATGATGGGCATAGCGAAGCAGCACAGTTCCAGCCATACACACTAAATTTCCTCCAATCAATATTTCAAGAGAAGTTCACCCCGGCTAGCAGTGCGGTGAATCTTGTTTTGACAGTAGCAGTTTGTTCAGCTGTGAAGTTGGATCAGACTCAAATCGACTTAATTGCAAAGAAGATGCGGCGCATAACAGGATTCACAAATCTGAGGATCGTGGACACGGTTGATCCATCTCTAATAGCTGGTTTTGTGATTAGTTATGGTACGGATGAATCCAACGTTATTGACCTGAGCGTCAAGGGAGAGCTAGCAGCACTGGCAAACCAAGCGGAGGCTTCTGACCAGAGGGCCCACTGGCGGACATAGAGACGAACCTGAACAGTTCTCTACCAAGTTTTGTTCTATTAGACTTTCCTCCTCTACGATTATGAGTTTGCTGAATGCCAGTAATATTTTTTTTTTTTTTTTTCATTTCTGTTTTCCTTTATTTGGCTACTTCGATGTATCCTTGTAAAGAAATATAGTATGCGTGTGGTAAAACAATAGCTAATTAAATCTTGTAGTGCATTCCTATGGATATTGCTAGGAAAACAGTGTGTAACATGAGGCTGCTGTGTAATTACCATAATTCTTAAACAATAAGGGTACTTCAGTGTAAATTTTGAATCAAATGAAACCCGGAGTCAGACTCAATTTATTATTTCCCAATCTCTCCTCTCCTCTCTTATTATTGGCTGCCAAGTGGATAGCTTCTATTAGAGACTCTCTCTCCTCCCACTAGTTCAAACATGTTTTAATAACTCAAGTGGGACTAACAGATCCCTACTGTACCGGACATCAATATATATATATTTTTTTTACAAATTACAACAATATTTTTTGCAGCATATCTAATTTGTTAATCTAATTTTAATTGATTGACGGGATATATAATCACTGCAATGATCAATTTGTTAATTTAATTTTAATTAATTTTTCGGTGATTGGATAACAAGCTTACAAGCAAAAGGCTTATTATAAAATAATAATTGATGAGCATTGCTATGTTATTGTTTAATTGATTTAATTTAATTTAATTAATAATTATTTTAATGATATCAAGAAAGAAACTAGAATTTCTCACAACTATTCCTACAGTACAACCGAACACTTATTCAGTATATTTCCATAATTATTTCCGTGCATACCTATGAGTATGGGTTCCCGTAAATAAAAAGTGAGTTTCCGAATCCATCAAATTCCATCCCGCACAATCCCGTGACAAACGAACCAGCCCTAAGCTGGCATTCCTTGTCAGTGGAGCGAGAATTAATTAATTATTTGCATAACAGCCTCTGCTTTATCATAACTTGCGATCTTATGCTGCTCAAAATCTCTATGCACAAGTACTGGAAACTCAATAGAAACACACTGCAATTTGATCTAGAATCATGAGGTTGAACCTTGAGGTGCAAATCACGTCAAATGGGGATAAGTATTGACTTCTATATGTTGCAGTGCTGATGTGCTTCGGAAGAATAGCAGCAGAAGCCAACCCCACATCCAAAAGCGCGTGCCAAAAAGTTTTATCAGTGCAGAGCAGCATATGCTGCATATATGTTAATCAAGATGTGTTGAACTAGATATATATACAAGCAGAAACAACCAGCCTAAAGTTTTGAACATCACAACCAATAAGTCTGATAAAACATTATTCAATATTAAGAATCAAACTGGTTCACAGTTCTGTACAATGAAGTAAAAAACTAACTGAGACTCAAGCATGGAAGGGATTGGAGAAGTGTAGGGCTTCGGTTAGATTCCTCAAGGCTTTATCATAGGAGACAAAGCCCATGAACCAGAATTCGTGGTTGTCAGCTGTGACCACCTGTATATACTTGTCTGACAGGTTAACCCCATTTGCTGATGGGTTAACAGCCCTCAGTCGGTCTAGCGGCATCACAACCTACATAGCAAATAACACTATTCAAGTCGAGGATTACAACTTTTCCTGGTACACTTTGGAACTGTTTTCTTCCCCGCAATTTTTTAGGCATTTATGTATCCATATCCTGCACAAGCGCAATACTATCACCAGTCTCTGGAGGCATTGCTTAACAAATTGATATGATTTCTTGTTTCTCTTGTTTCTAAAGGACTCTCTAACTCGAGTAAAATTTGTTTTAAACTATTTCCGGCTCCAACTGCAAGATCGAGACCATTCTTTTTTAGAACAGAGTCATGTCAATCATGCTAAGTATCGTTTCCCATGCATTATTCCTTTGTAATTCAGTCCCCCGTAAGTAGATAAGCACATAAAAGAAAAAAGAAAAAGAAAAGGGGGAATAGACCAGAGTGGTACCTTGTAATACATGACCTGCTGCTGGGCATTCGAGCCAGCAGTGTTGAGAGAAAGGGGATTGTCACTACAAAATGCAATTCGTGCATTAGACAGATACAAGGTGCCGATAACAGGACCAGTTGAGGTGGAGATATAGCAAGCATATGATTTCTTGAGCTGCTCACCAGGCAGGGTGCCGAACGTCTGATGAAATATCTTGTCGCAACCACCTTCTGCCATCACCTTCGTCCCCAATGCCAGCTTTGACATGGCTGCATCCGTCAGATTAGGAGCTGTTTTAACTGTTAACAAAGCAAATTAGCAGCTTAGTAGGAGAAAGAGAGTGGTCTCAGTGTGGCTTCCTAGAGAGAGACTATAAGGAGGGTATATCTAAATAATTTAGAAAGAAAAATGAGATCCAGACTCCCATTAAGAACCATTCCGACTATGAAAAAAAAATATTTCTTTTTTTCTAAAAAAAAGAAGAGAATATAGATCCAAACTTACGGTGTTGCCAGACATTAACAGTGACGCCACTGGCCTTTCTGGTGGAATTTTCCAGCTTCTTCCCGCACTTACCCAATGCTTTCAGGACCGTCCCCATGGGACCTACAAGCAAAATTATCAGAAAAAAAAACATCATATGATAACAACATTCATCAAATAAATATATAGGGAATGATATGAACAACATTGCTATATCCCACCATTCTGAATTTTCATCAAAAGATTACAAACTAATACTACTTAAATCACTTAAATGAGAGAAAAGGAGCACCGATTAGGAGAGGATGAAAGGGTTAAGCTATCAGCGAATAGGAAAAGTTCTTGTTTGGTAGGGTTTTTTAAATTTGAGTTCGGGAAAATTAACACCTTGCCCAACATAATATTGAGCACTTTGCTATGTCTTTTACTGTCACGAGCATTAATTCTTATGGCAGGTTATTATTGATGATTGCAAATGTATTGTGTTCTTATGCTTTTAAAACTCGGCTAGTTTTCTGGAAATTGCATATGTATTGTCTTCTTGTGCTTTTAAGAGCATAGACGGTTTTCTGGTACCCCGTAATTTATAGTTACCGGGAATATAAAAAATGGTTTCAAGGAATAGTTAAAACCTCAAAACAAATGTACCGATCCAGCAGACCAATGGTTCAATGAGGAAAGACCAATAATTCAATTATCTAACTAGCTCAAAATGCATGGCAAATGTCAATTGTTCCTCTCCGATCTTCGTAAAAATTTCCAAATTATCCTTAGTTGATCTCTCATTTAAGTACAGTACAGCAAGGGTGTTCCTCATAAAAAAAATGTCAATGAATTTTTTTTTTCAATTCAGTAAAGTAAAAAATTATTATTTAACTTCTCTGGTCTAGGAGAGCGATGCTGCAATGAGGGCTGAAATTTTATACTGTTCAACTGTCTGAAACAGAAGGCCAAAAATTAATTGGAGCTGGCCAACTACCCGAATTCGCTTCCTCTGAGATATCTCATATTTTGCATGACTTTTTGGAAAATTTCAACCGTTTCAACACGTTCTGCACGAATCTTAAAGCTCAAATAATACTGGCCCCCTGTGCTTATCCCGAATAGGCACCGGACACGTCGGTCACCCTCTTATTTAATTTATGTCAATTTAAAAGACAACTAATGTTTTTAACTCATTACCTTTTGTTACAGCAGATATCACCCTGCATTTATTTTGTGTCCTTATTAATATTTCAATATGGCTTTCTTGTTATATTTGGTCATTTGGTGCAATAACTTATTTGTATTAGTAAAATGTTCAAGCCTGTATATTTGCTGCATGTATTCAATTACACACCATATTGATATTTAGCATCAAATAATGAAACATTACGTCAGTCAAAATGCACATTAGATGAAGGACATATATGCAAATGATATCTATTTTTTACGCTTTTCCTTTTGTTATTCCTCTTTTCAGCGAAAGGAATCAAAGGTTCCAACGACAAAAGAAAGCGCAATAGAATTGAAAGATAAAAAAGAACTTACTGTTATTGCCTGATCCAGGTTGAGGGGTGACATGCACATATGGGTTACCAGTGGCTCCTCCATTACTGCTGCTGGTGCTCCCGGTGTAGTGCGCCTCTTGTAGGCCAATAACGTAAGGGTTAGGAACGGCGTGCGTGTTGCCGACTGGGACCCCCGTGGCAGCGTTGTAAGTAGTGGGCTGCCCCATCGGCTGTGCCACCGGCGTACCCATCACCCATCCCGTCGGTTTTCCGGCCATGGAATAAAGTTTGATTTCTTGATCGAATCGATTCGAATCAGGTCCAAGTATAAATTGATCACTGTTTACTTCGCCGCTACGCTAAGAAGAGAGAGAGAGAGAGAGAGAGGAGATTATAACCTTGTAATTAGTAGAGCGGATTAGTTTGAATTTGGAAGGAGAATCGAATCGAATAATTAATGGCGTGCAATAGCAGCAGCTACGCTTCTGAGGATATGTTGGTAGTCTGTGGTATTATTCTTGTAGAATTTCCTGTAGTGATTCGCTATCATTCGAGCACAGAGGCAAATGGTGAGAAGGGACAATTAAATGTCTCTTTTATCAGCCACTTGGTATTAATTTCATCACAGAAAATCAGAAACAGAGGATTAAAAATTTCGATCACCACCGGAGAGCAGGATTGCAAAGGCTCGCGCCTTTTCGTCGCAACAACTGCAGGTGGGCTCGCTGATCGAGAAATAAGGGCCTACACACTTACCACCAGATAATAAAAGGACCATCTTTCCGTAATGTTGCTCCTCCGCACATCCCCTTTCATCGGATCGGAGATGTATTGTACGCCAAGACCAGCCTACAGTTATACTTCAGGACCCCCTCTTACGCGCTTCTTTGGACGGTGATTTATTATACAATTATAAAATATAATAAAATCGCTATCTTTCTTGGAACTTGTGATAATCATTGCCAAACTTTTCTTCAGCTTAAATACCAATTTATTTAAATATTTCTTAATAATTTGAGACTTAAATAATACATTATTATATGGCAAATTATTCCATGGACATAAGGACCTATTTGTAAAATGAACATATTTTTATTTTCAAAGTTCAAGCAGTCGATCCGACCGTTCAACATTATCTCCATATTAAAATGTACTTGGAGGTCAAATTTTACATTTTTTTGAATTTTTTTTACTATTTATTAAGTATTTTACAAAATTCAATGGTCTGAATTTGACTAGTTTTTGTAAAATACTTAATAAATAGTAAAAAAATTCAAAAAAATGTAAAATTCGACCTCCAAGTATATTTTAATATGGAGATAATGTTGAACGGTCGGATCGACTGTTTGAACTTTGAAAATGAAAATATGTTCATTTTACAAATAGGTCCTTATGTCCATAGAAGCATCACTCTATATTATATTGCGTAAATAAATAGTAATATTAGTTTAATATTTGTGATTTTTTCGTATATATTTTAATTAGAAAATAATAACATACTATAATCTATAAAATTAAGAAACATATCAAGACAGAGTCAAGCATTGAAAAAATTCCATTCAACAAAAGAAAAAGATCGATATAATAATTTTTCATAGCCCATTCTTTTAAATCGTTCAGTTGATATTAAAATGACTCCAAACCTGCCATTTAATATCAATTTTTAAAAATTTCAACATCATAAGATGTATGTATGACGTACTTCTTATATACCATGCGTTTGACAAAAGACTTGGTTTGGCCGTTGGTTTTCAGTCATTTTGGCTATATTATTTCTTTATTGAAAGAGCATTTGACAATTTTTTATTCAAAATTGGATTTAAATTGTTCAATTTGTGTTAAAAATCGTGTAAGCAGTTTAGATTCATGAGACCGATTAAATTTATATCGTTTCAAATTCTGATAGGTGATTAATAAAGTAGGTGCTGGTTTAATGACTATGTAGCTGATTAATAAAACTATAATCTACCAAAAAAAATATGATCAATGATACGTCCTATCTCAGGGAGAGTAGGCCGTATGTGGTGAAGCGTCTGGGTTGGGCTCGTCCTGCCGCGGGATGGCAGGCCGAGATGTAAACGAGTTGGGAACTCGGGTTGTTGTAGAGAGATTCTGACTCTGACCTATGCAATATCTCTCTGAATGTAAAAAATTGCGACCCTTATTCAGTGGGTATTTTTGCCTTACATAGGCTACCTCATAACCGCTATCTCGCGCGGTTATGAGAGGTGGAACGGTTATTTTAATCACGTTCGGTGGTTATCCCGCATTAAGGCGGTGGAAGTCATTTCGGGTCAGGCTTGTCTTTTTGGGGCCTTTTGTTAGGCCTTTTTTATTCCCGGACCCTTAGTCAAGGATTTCGGGCTTTGGGCCTTTTCATCTTGGCTCCGGGCTGGCTCCTATAAGGAGATCTGAATTCCGAACTTCCATTGACCCAAAGTTATATTTTAAGAGCCTTGGGAACATGGCCCTATCAATCAGAACCCTGTACTACTTTTAACTGTTCAAAAAATACAAAATAATTAGGAACATTATTTATGTTTGAATTTTAGATCTAATTCTTACAAATTGAAGTATCCATGCATAATTTATTCTTTTCGTGCTATGCAGTTAATATCAAATCTTCTGTAGACGGACAAGATAAATATCTTGGTAACCAATTTTTTTTTTCTTAGACCATCTCACCATTAATATAAAACGGGCAAATTTGGATTTTATTAATTAAAAAAATAAGAAATAATACAAGGATCTATTTTTTTATCATCCAATGAATATTAAACGATAAACTAATTTCCTTTTACCACCTGCGATATCATGATGTGAATCCTCGATGTTATTTTAGCACAAAACTTGAATTTATTAAGACGTGTCATGATTCAAATTTTTAACCAAAAAGATAAAATTTATTTTCAAGCATGTATGTGAGTACTTCTGAGTTCTGACTGCTATAGTTCTGTTAACCAATGCATGGTTTGCAAATGCATTCCAACAATATATTTTGCAAAGCACGAAAATATCACTAGTGATATATATAGTCCGGAGCTAATATTTAACTAATAGAATGTTAATTGTTTTACCGAATAATAAAGATGCATATCGCCACCAAGTCTATGGCCTGAAGACGGTGCTATATGTATTTTCCATCTTAGAGATAAAAGATTAAATGTCAACAAAAACTAGATCGATTGAGATTAATCTGGGGCTACGTATGAATATGGTGCACGCGCGTATCCGAGCTTGTGTAAAAAAAAGAAGAAAAAAAAACAGAGATATATATATATAGAGTGAGGCTACGGTACTATGCATAGCACGGATTGGTCCGTGCTACGGCTCAATATTTGAGTTTTCAAAATTCTAACGGTCGATCCGAACTGTTCAACATGATTATAAAATGAATATGTACTTGCAAATCAAATTTTACATTTTTTCAAATTTTTTTACTATTTTTTTAGATAGGTAAAAAATCACTTGATCTGAAAATTCTGGACCATCTAAAAACAGTGATTTTCTATCTATCTAAAAATAATAATAAAAAAATTAAAATTTAAAATAAAATAATGATTGATATGCAAAATTAAAATTTAAAATATTTTACGCTCTTGTGATGATATGACATTTACAGCATAATGTATCGAATTAAAATATCATAGTTGCTATTATTAAGACTACCATCCTTAAAATTCAGGTTAATAGTATTATTATTATTCATATTATTCAATTTAGTGACTTTATTGTTAACTATATTTAACTTGTTTTTGGTGTATGCATGGTCTGTAATAGGTAACTAGGATTTTTATGTACTCTACGGCACCAGAGGTTTGGTTTCAGGGAGTCGAGCTTCTATTTTTATTGACTGCAATTGGTTACATAGGTTCGAAGGATTCATAGAATGAACTCTTTGTGGATGTACATGATATTATAATTAAAATGAATATCTTATTCAATTTATTTAAAAATATATCACAAAATGACAACAACGATGGTAGGCGTAGCACACGAATATATTCCTAGAATATTTAATGATACTTTGCTAATTTTAGAGTTATATGCGAAGTTTTTATGGTCTTACAATAGTATCATTATATTAAAAAAAAATTTAATAACAGTTGATTTGTTATTTTATATTTTTTTAAATAAAAGTTGAAAATCAAGTCACTTAAATATAATATCCGTAAAAATTCTCCTATTCGTATTTCAAACATGTGACCTTATATATATATATACCGAAGACATTGCATTTACCACTAAATCAAAAACTGATTTTTGATATTTTGCTATTTTATTATTTTATATAATCTAACATAAATTAACCCTAACAGTAGCAACTCTGCGAGTTAAGGAATGTATTTCAAAATGAGGTTTGCTAATTATTGACTGAGAAATGATTGTTTAATGCTTATTCGAGCGGTAAGATGAATTTTGATGCGCTAAATATAGTTCACGTGCATGAATTTTGAGGCGTTGAAAATTATAAATTATATAAAAATTATATTTGTATATAATTTTTTTTCAGGCACATTAAAAATTTATATATAATTAATTATTTTGAATGCACTAATATTCATGCACACGATATTAAACAACGTGCCGATGATTATGGACAATTTCTTTTGATGAAGAATGTGTGAATCTTATAAAAAAAATTAATTTATACATAATTTATTTTTTTATGAATTAAAATTTGTGCAAATAAAATCAACAATGCATATTAATTTCGTTAGGCGTCCAGGGGCAATTGCTCCTATTATTTAAAATTATCAATCCCAAAACATATTGAAAGAGCTTATTTGGTTTGTGCAGCGCATAAATTATTATATTTTAGTTTTGTCTTCGTTAATCGTACATTGTAGTAAGCCTGAACAGCTCTGTCAATACCAGAGTGGAAGTTGAGATCAGAAAAATTTGATCCCCGAATAAACGGAACTTGATTCGGATGACGTGGTTTTGAATCCAACGTGGAAATGTGGGTTCCACGAGTCAGAGATACAACATCCACTAGCCGAAGCGAGCTTAACGCGTGTGGGAACGTGCCCGGGCTACCCCGACACGAGATCATGAAGCCCCTCCTTTCCAAAACAGCAAACACAGTTCTTGACCAATAACTCCAAAGACATCACCAATCACGTGCTATTTTAAGATCATTTGCCGCATTGGATCCAAAATTGTTTGCCACGTAAGACTTTATGATAAAAGGCGATGGGCGAAGACGCAATGGGAGGAGCCGTTTGCGTGTAAGCTTCCTTTTCCCTCTTAACTTGTCGCTCAATTACCGATCACTTAAAAAAAGGAGAAGAGGAAAAGAGATCGCTGCTCCTTTCGCGACACTAACAATGGCATCTACATCATTTGCGTCGCACGTGAGCAACATAAGGGTCCGACCATGGCACCTCTCTCCTGATAAGGTGCAAGGTCCGGCAACCTTTCTCCCTCTGAGACCGCGAGATGGGTTTAGAACCCAAGCTGCGCTTGTGGCAGCAGGGCCCACTGGTTCTTCATGGAAAGCTCCCATCTACGAACCCCTCCTTCATTATCTCTCACCATTTGAGGAGCATGAGGCCGAGAATTGCGAGGAATTTGATCAGGAGAATAGGGAACCAATCACCGACGAAAATTTGGACGAGTGGCTCAAGGACTCGATCACAGAGGTATGTCAAAGACATCTTCTTTTCTTTAAATTCATCATAACTGGGTCAATCGATCAATGAATTGAATAATTCAAACCTAATTGGACTTGTCTTTTGATCAGATAGTGAAAAACATAGGAGAGGCGCCGTTTCTTGTTCAAATTTTCTCAAGAGGGGGGAGAAACAAAGAGGTAAGAGTCGAAAGAGAGGCAGCAACGTCTGACGAGTGGCCCCACATTCAAAAAAGGTGGTCCCGTAAGAAGAGTCAACAACCACCTGATGGCATCATCCTAGTCAACGAACTGAGAGACGATCTTGAGGGACAGGAAGAAGAGCACAGAGATGATTCAATTGGTTCTGACGATGGTGGACCCGTCCCCGGATCGAGTAAGGTGTGGGGTCTAGTGGTACAAGGAAGAGGGATGGAATGTGTTTCATGTTACATTCTAAACACTTGTCGGGTTCTCTCTCCTGCCGGGTGCTGTACCCATTTCTGTCTTGCCCGTGCACAGTGTTTCGGCGACCCGGTTGAAATGCAATTACGCAATGTCTGGCTGCAGTCAAAAAGGAGATAGGAGAGCAGTATTTGATGAAGCCTACGGGCCTTCAACTTAAAAAAAAAAAAAAAAAAAAGGGTAGTATATGATTGCTTGAGAATATAAACAATAAAAAAAATTAGGATTCGTGGAGATGGGATGAATCAATTGATTGGCGGTATTTAATTTGTATAGTGAATCAAAACTAAAACGGAAAATTTGGTGTGGATGTTAGGGGGTCATTTTCGGGTTGATTTATATATTGATTGAAGCTGATGAATTTAATTGAATGCTTCGATCGGATCTTCAATCATTAATTGTGACAATTAATAGTTTAATCATTTATTTCTCTTCTTTCTTTGTAATTTTCATAAATTATAATTTATACAGTTTAATTCAAGTTGTGATTCTGGTAAATTGGTCCGGTCTCTGAGATTGAATGAATTGTGAAACTTTGAACGAAGAAGGGTTTAGTTTAGTGCCAAAAAAATATATTGTTTTGACCGCCAGCCGCTAATACTGACCTTGTACTGTCTACGTCACTTGGTGAATGAATTCATTAGCCCATCTGTTTCTCTGCGAAGAACAAGTCAAATAATTATATTTCAATGTTAAAAACAATATCAATTAAATATTGATAAATAAAATATAATTTAATAGTTTCAATTTTCTGCAATATAATAGATCATATCAAAATATTGATAAAATATTTCAATGTAATGATATTTTATAATAAGAGACAGTAAATTTTACGATATATATGGAAAAATTATCGTATTATTTATATAGTTTGTTTAGTTTAAAAATAATTTGAAGAGATGCTGAGAAAAAATAATTCAATAACAATACATGCTCCATAAATAGGGGTGCAAACCGATCGGATAGTGCTCAACCCATATCCGTATCTATATTTTTTTTCGGATATGGATACGGATACGGATACGGATCGGATATTAAACGGATACAGCTACAAATCGGATATTTTCGGATACGAATACGGATATGGATATAATTCGAATTTCTAATTCAAAATATATATCTAATTAATTTGTTAAGTCATTACAAAATATCAGTGTTCTAAATAGCGCGCTATAGCGTTTTTTAACTCCAAACGCTATGCTATGACATCAAAATGCGCTATTTGCGCTACGGCCGCTATAGCGGCCGCTACAGCGCTATAGCGGTCCGCTATTTGCGCTATACAATATGGGTTTTTTTTTATTTTATTTTTTTAAGAAATTTATATGGGTTTTAAATAAAGATAAAAAAATCTCAAACCGAAATTGAATTTGTTGCTACGTGCTACAGATAAATCAATTTGAAATTGGGAATATAAATTGAAATTTGAATAGAAAAAAAGTCCAAACCGAAATTAAAATTTGAATAGAAAAAAAAAATAGATTATGTCATGAATCATGATGTATAATATATTTTTAATAGGAAAAATCGATAGTTTATGATATTACTATGGATATTTTGAACCGCAATTTGGACTTTGTAGGGTTCAATATGAATATTATAATTTCTTAATTACTTTGGTGTTATTTATTGTTCTATGAGACTTTAGATAATGTTGATATTTAGTACAAATATTGAATATACGAAATGTAAAAAAAATAAACGCTATTTGGAATAGCTTCCGCTATAGCGACGCTATTCGCTATAGCTTTTTTTTTTTGCCTTCCCACTACGACGCTATAAACGCTATTTAGAACCTTGCAAAATATATATCTAATTAACTAAAATTCACCAACATAACCATAACTTTAATTAAAAATACCGGATCGGATCGGACTCTCTCACTCTCCCACGACAGTATTTAATATGGGTTGAGCTCCCACAACAGTATCCTAACCGGTTCATCGACTTAATTATGATATCATATCATACCGAGAACTCCCACAACAGTATTTAATATGCCTATGAAATATCACTGTATACGGAATACTAAATTATACGGATATCCGAAATACTAAATTATACGGATACAGATAATTATCCGAATCCACATCAGAATCCACAACTATCCGTATCCGGATATCCGAATCCGCAAAAATTCGGATACGGATCCGGATTCGGACGGGTAATATCCGACCCGTTTGCACCCCTATCCATAAAACATGTCTTCCCAATGATCGATACTATGTTCCCTAGAGAGGCAGAGATACAACCTGTAAATTAGAAAATTATATTCAGTTTTTATGTGTATGTGTGTGATATCTTCTAAAGTAGAGTTCAAATCGGAAATCTCAAATTATAGACGCGTTCTTAATTTCTTAAATAGAATGTCTATTAAATTGGATTGATTTAATATATATTCACTTTTCTATTACAAAATTTAAATTTTTAGCGGTAGAATTTTAATAACTTTATGATAAATGACCAATTAAATTTCAAATTGACTCAAATTTAATACACGTCATATATATGAATAATTAATAATTGAGAACCGAACTATAATTATTTTTATTAAATAATAGTTTTCCACTATAAAAAAATAGTGTACTCTAATATTATTCTTATATTAATATCTGATGTAATAGTGTCTAATTGTTTGGTTTATTAATTTTGTTGCATCGCATGCATCCTTCAAATGGATGTACCACGCGCATTCAATTCGATAACTATTTTAAATTTAATAACCTTGAAAATTAAAGTGCAAGGAGAGCATCAAAATAGTAAATACGGAAGTCAAGTAGTAATTATCTAAAGAATAATAATTTTAGTTTCTCGGCAGAGACAATTTATATTTAATTTCGTAGTTAAAATAATACAATTCACATTGCTAGCTGGAGCAACATTGTCCATACGAAATCATATATATATTTTTTATGAGTAGGGTTAAAATGCACCGTTGGTTTTGTGCTCCAATCATGCTCCACATCCTTATCTCCATTTCCAAAGTCCGAACAGTCGATCCAAACCGCTTACCATCATCTTCGTATTAAAATATACTTGGAGACCAAATTTTATATTTTTTGAAATTTTTTTACTATTTTTTTAGATAGGTACAAAATCACTGTTTTTAGAAGATTTTGGACTATCCAAAACAGTGATTTTGTACCTATCTAAAAAAATAGTAAAAAAATTTCAAAAAATATAAAATTTGGTCTCCATGCACATTTTAATAGGAAGATCATGTTTAGCGGTTCAGATCGATTATTCGAACTTTTAAAATAAAGAAAAAAACGTGGAGCATGATTGGAGCACAAAACCAATAGTACATTTTAACCCTACTCATTTATTATTATTATTATTATTATTATTATGTCGGTCGGGGACCCGCCAAACTTCATGTTTTAAATGTTTTGAGACAGTACTGATGCCACCACATTCTCTGAAGAGAAGAACCACCCGCGAATAAAACTTCTCCACGTATTACACGGAAAAGAAACATCAGACGAAAGAGGCCGAATGTTTTAGGAACCATGGGTTTCGGATATGCCTGTGTTACTTTTCAGAAATTATTTTTATTTCAAGCACCCAAGTCCAAATGAGTCCATCGATGTCAAATTCAGTTACTCAGTTAGCCGCGTAGGAATAAATGACATGCCTGCCTTATCTCTCGTTCAAGAGTGATTCAGCAAAGCCCAAAAGATATTTTCCATAAATAAAAGAAAAACAAAAAACAGAAAAGCCCAATAGACGCAAAGGACGTGGATTCGTGGAAGCATCCCCTTCGAGAAAAATAATGAGTCTTTGAGATTCGGGCCCGGGGTCCGTATCCTCTCAGGAACCTCAGATCCGACTCCGCTGTTCTCCAAAGGGAGAACAGGACTCTGTTATTCCGATCCCAGCCATTCACTTTTATCGAGATTCGGATATGAAAAACTTTGAACGGTTCAGATCAGAATAATAGGGTCCTGTTCTCCAATTTGGAGAACAGCGGAGTTGGTTCCCAGGAACCTCAGGGTGCTATAAATAACGAACGGTCACGATTTAATTCCAGCCGGATTAAAATTATTTGATGCCTATTTAGAGATAGGAGGTCCGCTTTAAGATACGTGCAAGAATTAAAGAGAACGGTCTGATTCTTTAGTTTTCTTTATTGCATCCTCAGGTAATACGAACTCCTATCCTCTGAGTACTACAGAGGTACTGTTCTGTGGAGTAATTGGATCCGGGCCATTCTTTTAACTTTGCACGAATTTCAAAGTACAAATAATATTGGTCCTTCCCGAATCCCGAATAGGCACCGGTTGAGAGTAAATCTGGACCGTAAAGTAGTGGGTTCCACTTATGCAGTACTACAGAGGATACTTGTTCCAGGTAATACGAGGGAATACGAATTCTGAGATTCGTATCAGATTGAAATAAACATTTTTAATCTCATTCTATCTCATCAGGTGCTTGATTGAATCTGAATTAAAATTAATATGCTATTTTTGAAGTAGCATTGCAAAATCTGTGATTAGTGACAAGTGACAAATGTCAAGGCACCTCTTAAGATAGAAGAATTATTTACTGGACTTTGTTCAGAAAAAAATATATCTATTACAAAAAAAATGAATTTTTAAAAGAAGAGCATGTTATAAGAAATTATAATCTACAAATTTTTGACACAAACAAAATTTTCTTTTAGCAATGATAAAGATGGGTAGAATGGCAAATAATACAATTAGTCATGCTGTAATTCATGCAAAAGACTATTAAAAAGAGTTGGATTTCTTTAAGAATTATATTGTATTTTAGATATATTAAATAATCATGGCATAAGATAAGAGTGACTAAAATAAATAGAAAAAAAAAATAAAGTTGATGGCTGAGCGAAGAGATAACGTGGCAAGCTAAAAAATTTCTAAACCGAAATATTAATGTCCGCCACGTAACCTAAGTCATCAAAGAGTAATAAGTCAATATGACAGAAGTAATTATATAGTGCGTCAATTATAAATTAAGAGGAGGTTCTAGTATCATAATTTTTACATGTCACAATTTACCATGACCTCTCTTATATTAATGTTTCAAAATTTTAAACTTAAGAGTTAAGACTGATGATTCAAATTGTCAAACTTTGTTTTCATGAAAGATGTGCCCTTAAAATTTTATAATTTTATGATTTGTTATGTACAAGATCAAGATGTAAGACATGAACACCCTACAAATTACTATATATGTTAAAGTAAACATTATCCGTTCTTTTTAAAAAAATATTTGAACGTGTAAAGAATAAAATATAAATACAAATATGAGAAAGTCGAAAAATATTTAAATGTCACTTCAGATTATGTCACGGAATCAAAATGATTATTAATTATGGACAGATTTAAAAACTAGTTTTTAGCTCAGTGACAAAGACATATGATCATCACTTTGCTGAATTTTTTATTATTTTGTAATTTAATGAAAAGTTGTGATTTTCAAAAATTCTGAAAAAAAATAGTAAAAAATTTCCAAAAAATGTAAAATTTGGTCTCCAAGCACATTTTAATATGAAGAACATGTTGGAAGTTTCGAATCAACTATTTGAACTTTGAAAATGAAGATATGAGCGCAAAGTAAAATATCTTTTTTTAATTCCCAAAGTAAGTTAGCCCATCTCTCTCTCTCTCTCTCTCTCTATATATATATATATATGAGGAGGGTTCAAATGCCTCCATTTTTAAAAGCTTTAATAACTCAAAATTTAAAACTTAAAAGTCAAAATAAAACCGTTGGATATGATCTACATCATTTTATCTATGTGCTCATAAAAAATTATCACATTTTGATTTTGTTTTTATGTGAATCAATAAGTTAAAAAATTAACGTCTAGAAATTATCCACATTAGTACGTTTTTTACAAGCTCTTGATGACCCAAAACAAAATTGAAATGTTATAATTTTTTACACGTGCATAGATAAAATGATGTAGATCATATCCAACGGTTTTATTTTGACTTTTAAGTTTTAAATTTTGAGTTATTAAAGTTTTTAAAAATGGAGGCATGGTGGAGGCATTTGAACCCTCCTCTCTCTCTCTCTCTCTCTCTCTCTCTCTATATATATATATATATATATATGAGTGATACTACGATGCTTTGAGAAGTAAAGAGGGTGTTTTACTTCCAGCTCATATCTCTATTTTATAAGTTCAAGTAGTCAATTCGAACTTCTCAACACGATCTTCATATTAAAATGTGCTTGGAGACCTAATTTTATATTTTTTTTGAAATTTTTTTACTATTATTTTTGAATTTTTTAAAATCATTGTTTTTATGATTTTTTTTTAATTTTTTTATTTAAAGAAAAGCTGTGATTTTCAAAAATTCTAAAAAATAGTGAAAAAATTTCAAAAAATGTAAAATTTGGTCTCCAAGCACATATCAATATGAAGATCTTGTTAAGATGTTCGGATCGACTATTTGAACTTTTAAAATGGAGATATGAACGGGAAGTAAAACACCCTCTTTACTTCCCAAAATATGATATATATATATGAGGAGGGATCCAATTACACCTTTTTTGGTGACACACTTTGACACCTACCATTTTCAAAGTCCAAATAGTCGATCCAAACCGTTCAACATGATGGATATATTAAAATGTGCTTGGAGATCAAATTTTACATTTTTTTGAATTTTTTTGCTATTTATTAAGATGGTTACAAAAATCGTTGTTTTCGGACCATTGAAAAACAGCGATTTTGTAACCATCTTAATAAATAGTAAAAAAATTCAAAAAAATGTAAAATTTGATCTCCAAGCACATTTTAATATGGTGATCATGTTGAACGGTTCGGATCGATTGTTTGGATTTTGAAATCGCAAAATTGACCTATATAAAAAACAGTGTCATGATGTGTCACCAAAAAAGGTGTAATTGGATCCCTCCTCTATATATATATATATATATAGATAGGCTAATATGCTTTTAGTAGCATATGGGCCGATATGCTTTTAGTAGCATATGGGCCGATATGCTTCCAGCTCAAAATCGGATTTTCAAAGTCCAAAAAGTCGATCCGAACCGTTCAAGTTGATCTACATTTTGAAATCTGCTTGGAGACTAAATTTTACATTTTTGGGAATTTTTTTACTATTTATTAAGCCACTTTGAAAATTGCTGATCCAGGTGAACAGTAAAAACAGTGCAACCAAATTCTGGACCAGGTGATCAGCAATTTTCAAAGTGGCTTAATAAATAGTAAAAAAATTCCAAAAAATGTAAAATTTGGTCTCCAAGCAGATTTCAATATGTAGATCAACTTGAACGGTTCGGATCGACCGTTTGGACTTTGAAAATCCAATTTTGAGTTGGAACCATATCGGCCCATATGCTACTAAAAGCATATTAGCCTATCTCTATATATATATATAGAATTGTGCTATTGTACTTCGCGAATTTTGTAACCATCTTAATAAATAGTAAAAAAAATTCAAAAAAATGTAAAATTTGAACTCCAAGCACATTTTAATATATTCATTATGTTGAATGGTTTGGATCGACTATTTGGACTTTGAAAATGGTAGGTGTCAAAGTGTGTCACCAAAAAAGGTGTAATTGGATCCCTCCTCATATATATATATCATATTTTGGGAAGTAAAGAGGGTGTTTTACTTCCCGTTCATATATCCATTTTTGTAACCATCTTAATAAATAGTAAAAAAAATTCAAAAAAATGTAAAATTTGAACTCCAAGCACATTTTAATATATTCATCATGTTGAATGGTTTGGATCGACTATTTGGACTTTGAAAATGGAAGGTGTCAAAGTGTGTCACAAAAAGGGTGTAATCCAATCCCTCCTCTCTCTCTCTCTCTCTATATATATATATAGACTAATGTGCTTTCCGTAGCACTTCGACCGAAGTGCTACCGATTCAAAATTGGATTTTCAAAGTCCTAATGGTCGATCCGAACCGTTCAAGTTGTTCTCCATATTGAAATCTGCTTGGAGACCAAATTTTACATTTTTTTGGAATTTTTTTATTATTTATTAAGCCACTTTGAAAATTGTTGATCCGCGTGAACAGTAGAAACAGTGCAACCAAATTCTGGACCATGTGATCAGCAATTTTCAAAGTGGCTTAATAAATTGTAAAAAATTCCAAAAAATGTAAAATTTGGTCTCCAAGCAGATTTCAATATGAAGAACAACTTGAACGGTTTGGATCGACCATTTGGACTTTGAAAATCTAATTTTGAATCGGTAGCACTTCGGCCGAAGTGCTACCGAAAGCACATTAGTCTATCTCTCTCTCTCTATATATATATATATGAGGAAAATGCTAATATGCTACGCGTAGCATAGAGCGCCTCCGTGCTACGGCTCAATATTTGAGTTTTCAAAATCCTAATGGTCGATCCAAACCGTTCAACATGATTTCCATATGAATATGTACATGCAAACCAAATTTACATTTTTAGAATTTTTTTAGATATGTAGAAAATCACTTGATCTGAAAATTCTATACCATTCAGATCAAGTGATTTTCTACCTATTTAAAAAAATAGTAAAAAAATTCTAAAAAATGTAAAATTTGGTTTGCAAGTACATATTCATATGGAGATCATGTTGAACAGTTCGGATCGACCGTTAGAATTTTGAAAACTCAAATATTGAGTCATAGCACGGAGGCCCCTCTATGCTACGCGTAGCACCGTAGCCAACTCCTATATATATATATATATATATATATATATATATATATATATATATATATATATATGAGGAGGGATCCAATTACACCTTTTTTGGTGACACACTTTGACACCTACCATTTTCAAAGTCCAAATAGTCGATCCAAACCGTTCAACATGATGGATATATTAAAATGTGCTTGGAGATCAAATTTTACATTTTTTTTGAATTTTTTTGCTATTTATTAAGATGGTTACAAAAATCGTTGTTTTCGGACCATTGAAAAACAGCGATTTTGTAACCATCTTAATAAATAGTAAAAAAATTCAAAAAAATGTAAAATTTGATCTCCAAGCACATTTTAATATGGTGATCATGTTGAACGGTTCGGATCGACTGTTTGAATTTTGAAATTGCAAAATTGACCTATATAAAAAACGGTGTCATGATATGTCACCAAAAAAGGTGTAATTGGATCCCTCCTCTATATATATATATATATATGGGCCACTTGCAAGTGAGA
Source organism: Carex kokanica (assembly GCA_025461125.1). NCBI lineage: Eukaryota > Viridiplantae > Streptophyta > Magnoliopsida > Poales > Cyperaceae > Carex > Carex kokanica. The sequence continues at coordinate 244,640 of JAJGRX010001459.1, forward strand.
AAGTTGACATTTTTCTTAATTTTATCCTTGGTACTTAGGGTACGTTTGGATGAACTCTAGAATAGCTAGAATAGGTACTGTTTAGAATTGTAAATAAGAATAGCTACTGTTTAAGAACAGTGCTAACTCAAGCTATTCAGAATAGTGAATAAGTTGTTTGGATTGCATATTTGGAATAGAGTTTGGAGGGAATGAATAAAGTAATAATTTATGTGTTAGATTAAATATAATACAATATAATATTAATTTAAATATTAAATGTAATATAATATTATTTTAAATATTAGATTAGTATTAAATATAATATAATATTAGTTTAAATATTAAATATAATATAATATAATATTAGGTTAAATGTTAAATGTAATATAATATTAATTTAAATATTAGATTAGTTTTAAATAAAATATTAGATTAAATGTAATATAATATTAGTTTAAATATTAAATGTAATTTAATATTATTTTAAAATTAGATTAGTATTAAATAAAATATTAGATTAAATGTAATATAATATTAGTTTAAATATTAGAAGTAATATAATATTATTTTAAATATTAAATGTAATATAATATTTGTTTAAATATTAAATGTAATATAATATTAGTTTAAATATTAAATGTAATATGATATTATTTTAAATATTAATTGTAATATAATATTAGTTTAAATATTAAATATAATTTAATATTATTTTAAAAATTAGATTAGTATTAAATAAAATATTAGATTAAATGTAATATAATATTAGTTTAAATATTAAATGTAATATAATATTATTTTAAATATTAGATTAGTATTAAATAAAATATTAGATTAAATGTAATATAATATTAATTTAAATATAATGCAATATAATATTAATTTAATTATTAAATGTAATATAATATTATTTTAAATATTAGATTAGTATTAAATATAATATTAGATTAAATATAATATAATATAATATTAATTTAAATATTAAATGTAATATAATATTATTTTAAATATTAGATTAGTATTAAATAAAATATTAGAATAAATATAATATAATATTAGATTAAATATAATACAATATAGTATTAATTTAAATATTAAATGTAATATAACATTAGTTTAAATATTAGATTAGTATTAATATTGAAAACAACAAATGTTATTCCATGTTTTTGTAAGAATAGAGAATAACCCTATTCTCCCTATTCCGGATAGCTTTATTTCTTATTTGGATTGTCCTTGTTCCGAATAGCACTATTCTTAGTGCATCCAAACATAGCCTAAAGATATACCTGGTCCAAAAAGACTAAACAATGATGCTAAATATATTATCATACGCAACCACGTAAAGATAATGGAGTCGGATGCTTTAAATTAACTTATAATGGGTGTTTGGCAATTTTTTCTTAAGATTCCGTAGATCTCTTTTAGACTTTTTATAAGCTTAATTCGTCCAAACAATCTCTCTTTTAGAGATAATTAATATTTGTTATTTTTGCCTGAATGTCTAAGCTTAAGCCTCTCTTATTTGAATTTTTAAGATACCATTTATCTTAGATTAAGCCTCTTTAGTACAATTTTTGCCTGAGCATCTTTTTCTTAATCCGATTCTACAGAATAAGTACTCATTCTTGAATCCTACTAACTCCCTTCCTACGTCTGGTTGACGGATCTAATAAAGCACGTTAGCATATTAATTTCTTTATCACTGTTGAGTCTTCATGTACACTTCATCAAAACTACCTCACATAATTATGTTTTATGCTTGTAACTCGTAAGTGGTACGTCGTCATCCTGTATGGAATGGGATTCTCCATTTCTATGGACTTGAGAAAGAAAACGATGGGAAACACGGCGGATTCTGGATTCGAAGCAAGTGAGCCGAAGCTATTTGGACAGAAGTGCTGTCCAAAGCCTTTCCTAACCGCTGGATCAAATTTTATAAAGATTTGTGTAGTTAATACTAACAGACGTTCACTCTTCTCCGTTAAGGTCAAAAATGATCTCCGTTAAGCAAAAAAGGAAACAATTCTTCCTCTTCTCTCTATTCTGATTTGGAATCAAATCTAGAGCAACAATGCAGGAAGTTTCTCCTTTCTCTAATTTGCGATGCCAATTTCATCTTTCTTTCTCTAACTTTTATCTTGTGTTGTTCAATCATTCTCACCAAGAACCAAAATATCATCTCATACTTTATGGAGACTCATGTTTACAACCCGACCTTCCTCAAATCTCGAAACACAATTTGGCGTACTATCTCAAGTTCCGGCCATGCACTTCCTTCTTCTCCTGTAATAGAGAAAAGTCAGTCTCAAATAGATGCCACTAGCGTTGATCCTGACGAAGAAGTATCTACTGAAGCTTTCACAACAACTCATGCTCCGACCAACCAACTATCAAACTTGGCGCTTGCCACGACATTTCAGCAACTACACTTGGAACTTCCCTCCGACTCTAACATTGGAAATGAAATCACCATTCTCCATCCACAAGGTGAATTCTTCAACTTTTATTAATTATGAAATAGGTTTTCATGATGTATATAAGGTGTTTATAGTAATGCCTAAACCAATTTGCATAGCATTACTGTTAGTTCTTATCTAGTATAGATTGGACCAATTATGTTTTGATAATAAATTGTTTAAATTAACTCTAAATCTGGTTATAGATATCATGATAATCTTAGAGCTGAATGTCTCATTGCCCATTTTTTTGTTTTGATGTGCATATTGATTCATAAAATTTTGGTTTTTGTTTAGAAAATGAATCAACCCAAGATGTTAATCAAGAGAGCACACAAAAACTGGAGTTTGAAGAACCAAATATTGGTATGGAATTTCCAAATGAGGATGCAGCTTACAAGTTTTACAATGTCGATGCATATCATGTTGGTTTTAGTATTCGAAGAAACATTATTCGCAAGAATCCATAGGTGTACTTATCATGAGAACTTTTACCTGTAGCAAAGAGGGTTATTATAGAGAAAAATCCAATCAGGAACAACCAAAGAAAGAGCACTTAGATGTCCGTACGGGTTGTAATGCACACATGAGAATAAATCTAGCTGAAAAAGGTGTTTATAAAGTGAAATCTTTTAATCCTGAGCATAACCATTGTACAACGACTCCCTAAAAAAGAAAGCTTCTGAGGTCTCAAAGAGAGATGAGTGAGGCAGAAAAGGCTAATGCAAATGTAGCTAATTCAGCAGGTTTGAAACCAAAGCAAACGTATGATCTTTTGGCAAAGCAAGCTGGGGGAGGAAACGTCCTTGCTTTTTACCAACCGACTACAAGAACTACTTAAGGTCAAAGCGAATGCATGATATGACACTTGGAGATGCTAGAGCGCTAATACAATATCTTCAAAAGCGGGTAAGGAAGACACTGCTTTTTATTATGCTGTGCAACTTGATGAAGATGATCAAATTACAAACATTTCTGAGCTGATGGAAGGTCGTTGTTAGATTACGTTTGCTTTGGAGATGTTGTGTGCTTTGATACTACTTATAAGACTAATGGATATGGTTGACCGTTTGCTTCTTTTTTGGTGTTAATCACCGCAAGCAAACTGTAGTATTTGCTGGAGCATTATTATATGATAAGAAGGTGGAATCCTTTGAATGGTTATTCCAAACTTTTACACATGCTGTCGGGGAAAAAGCTCATAAAGTAATGTTGACGGATCAGGATGCTGCCATGAGTAAAGCTATTAAAATTGTATGGCCAAGTACCACTCATCGGTTGTGTTTGGCATATGTATCAGAATGCAGCAAAACATCTTAGTCAGGTATTCAGTGGCTCGGAATTATTTGAAAAGGATTTTAGTTACTGTGTTTATGATTGTGAGGATGAGAAAGAATTTTTAGGAGCTTGGGATGATATGCTTAAAAAGCATAAGCTTTATGAAAATACTTGGTTGAAAGCGCTTTTTGAAAACCATACTAAATGGACTTTAGTGTACGGCGTCAAGTTTTCTGTGCTGATATGAAGAGCACACAATGAAGTGAGAGCATGAACAGTGTAATTAAGCGGTACTTGGACCCTAAACAACGGTTGCTGGATTTTTTTAATCACTATGAAAGACTTTTGGAAGAGCGTCGCCATGCTGAGTTGATATCTGATTTTTATGCTAATCAAGGCATTCCAAGAGTAAAATTTTCGGATATGCTAAAGCAAGTTGCTAGCATCCTCACACCAAAAGTCTACAAAGTTTTTCGAGCAGAATATGGATGCTTCTTGAATTGTGCAATATACAATTGTGGTATAAATGGTACACTGCACACGTACATTGTTACCAGCGGGGATAATGAGAAGAAAAAGAGAGAGCGTATTGTACGATGTGATCTTTCCAATGACAGTGTTACATGTTCTTGTTTAAAATTTGAATTTATCGGTGTACATTGTTTCCATGTCATAAAGGTTCTGGATTCCATGAACATTAAGCAACTTCCGAAAAAGTACTATTTGAAAAGATGGCGAAAAGATGCCAAAGCTGGTAGGGAGGTTCCAATAGAAAGATTAAATGAACTCAATCCTGAGTTGGATATGGCAAATCGGTACAGTTCCTTAATAAGAACATATAATTCCCTTCTTTCTAGGGCATCACAAAGCCATAGGGCGTACAAGTACGTTCTTGAGCTTGCAAAGGAGTTTATGTTCAATATTGAAGCAATTTTGCTAGAAGATGGTGATGAGCAGATTTTAAATACTAGTACAAGTGTTGAAGAGAAAGGGCAATGTGAGAAAATTTTGCCTCACACTGCGAAATCAAATGTGTCATTGAAAGCACCAAAAGGTATTATAAAAATAAATGTAGGTTGAGGACGCAATAGATTCAAAGGTGGATTAGAAAAAAAAAAAAGTAAGAATATAAAACTAAAATAATTTATGTTTGTATAATTTTTCATATTAAGAATTGTTGAGCATACTTTACAAGAACATATGTCACTGGAGTCTCCAAATAACAAAGGCGTCAACATGGAGTCGAGTGGAAGTCCAAAATTTTTTTTTCAAACATTTCAGTCACTCTTTCTTTATCAAAAAAATTTCAGCTACTATTTAAAAAAAACTTGGCATTCTTTCTATTAAAAAAAAAACTCGGTCGCACATTTTGAAAAAAAAAATTGCATCAAAAGTGTCTTATTCTGATTCTAAAAATAACATTATATTTCTATTTTAGTCACTCTTTCTATTTTTAAATAATCTCAGTTACTGTATCAGAAAAAATGTTTCAATAGAAACTCGGTCACACTTTTAGAAAAAAAAAAAAAAAAAAACACTTTGGAAGTTTGGATCCGAAAAAAAAAACGGTTTCAAAGTCTGAATCGGATTTTTTTAGATCCATCCATGGTTTATAAAAATAAAGATACTCTTTTTATTTTTATTTATTATTTAATAATAATTTTATAAATAAAAAATTTCCAACCCCAAGAGTAGCTTCATTATTCTAGGTAGGAGTGAGGCTACGGTGCTATGCATAGCACGGATGGCTAGTGTACTATGGCTCAATATGGTACTTTTTAAAATCCTAACGGTCGATCCGACCGTTCAATGTGATAACCATATGAATATGTATTTGCAAACTAAATTTTATATTTTTTTGAATTTTTTTACTATTTTTTCAGATAGGTAGAATTTTGATGGTCCAGAATTGTCAAAAAACACTGATTTTTCTACCTATCTAAAAAAATAGTAAAAAAATTCGAAAAAATATAAAATTTAGTTTGCAAGTACATATTCATATGGATATCACATTGAACGGTCGGATCGACCGTTAGAATTTTAAAAAGTACCATATTGAGTCATAGTACACTAGCCATTGGTGCTATGCATAGCACCATAGCCTCACTCTTCTAGGTAGATTATATGAATTTCATCACCTCCTAATACTTTACGTCCATCTGTCCCCTCAGATTCTGATGCCTCATTTGTTTATTACCGACGTTCCCCTCCATTTCGTTTTTGTTTTACTATCTCCATTTGATTTTATTTTCTTTACGATATTGGCTATTTGATGAAAAGATTATCGGGAAATCTAAAAGGATAATTATGTTTACAACAACTTAACATTATATATCTATGTTTCGAGTCATAAGCCACAAGATGTTAAGAATCTGGACTATTTTACCAAATAAAAAACTCACCAATTGATTCATTATGAAAAATAATTATCTTCAAAATTTTATTTTGATGTGATAATAGAAGCCATAGGAATCATTTAAGCACACGTACAGAGAAATAATTATAAATTTATATAGAAAATCTATCTCTTGTTTAGTAAATACACACACCAAAGCCTAGATATTTTATAATTTTAAATTTAAGCACACGCACTCTCCAGCTCTGTTTATGAATAAATCTACCCATTATAATGGTTCTTAGGCAGACTGTACTCAAATTAGGGGTGCAAACGGATCGGATATGGATCGGATAGTGGTAAAACCATATCCGTATCTGCTTTTATTTTCAGATACGGATACGGATCGGATATTAGATGGATACATACGGAAACGGATTGGATATTGGATAGCCATATATATATATAAAGATGAGGGATCGGATTACACCGTTTTTTGGTGACATCAAATGACATCGTCCATTTTTAAAGTCCAAACAGTCGATCCAAACCGTTCAATATGATGAATATATTAAAATGTGCTTGCAGATCAAATTTTACATTTTTTTTAATTTTTTTACTATTTATTAAGATGAGTACAAAAATTCAATGGTCTGAAAACAACGATTTTGTAAAGTACTTAATAAATAGTAACAAAAATAAAAATAAAATGTAAAATTTGATATGCAAGCACATTTTAATATATCCATCATATTGAACGGTTTGGATTGACTCTTTGGACTTTGAAAACTTTGAAAATTAACGATGTAATTCGATGTCACCAAAAACGGTGTGATCCGATCCCTCTTCATATATAAATATATATATATAGAGAGAGAGTGAGAGAGTGAGATGGGCTACTGTGCTTTGCAAAATAAAGCGAACGTTTTACTTCGGGCTCGTTTTCGGATTTTCAAAGTCCAAACAGTCGATCCAAACTGTTCAAGTTGATCTACATATTGAAATGTGCTTGTAGACCAAATTTTACATTTTTTTTGAATTTTTTTACTATTTATTAAGCCACTTTGAAAATTGTTGATCCGGGTGAACAGTAAAAACAATGCAACAAAATTTTGGACCATGTGATCAGCAATTTTCAAAGTGGCTTAATAAATAGTAAAAAAATTCCAAAAAATGTAAAATTTGGTCTGCAAGCACATTTCAATATGTAGATCAACTTAAATGGTTTAGCTCGACTATTTGGACTTTGAAAATCCAAAAACGAGCCCGAAGTAAAACGTTTGCTTTACTTTGCAAAGCACAATAACCCATCTCTCTCTCTATATATATATATATAGAGAGAGAGAGAGAGAGAGGCTAATATCAAAATGTTTGCACCAAGGCCCTCATGCAACCAAGTCATTTTCAGATTTTCAAAGTCCAATCGGTCGATCCAAACCGTTAGATGTTCAATCTATATTAAAATCTATTTAGAGACCAAATCGGAATTTTTTTTGCCCCTCTCTGAACGTTTGATTTGTAATTCGGGTTAAACTTAGGGTTAAAATTGAAATAAATTTGTTGAATTTTGATTAGTAATTATAATTATAAGTCAAGCATCAAAAATTACAAGTCAAAACATTGAAAAGTATAAGTTAAAATATTGTTTTTTATCGAGTACCCAATTGGTTAATAGATTTAAACCCGATTCGATATTTTTTTGCCCCCTGACGAAAATTCTGAATCCGCCCCTGAAAATAATTATAAATTTATATAGAAAATCTATGTCTTGTTTAGTAAATACACACACCAAAGCCTAGATATTTTATAATTTTAAATTTAAGCACACGCACTCTCCAGTTCTGTTTATGAATAAATCTATCCATTATAATGGTTCTTAGGCAGACTGTACTCAAATATTGTTTTGATCGATTGGTAATTCTATTTGGATCAAGTTTTACACTTTTACACGAATATTCAAAATATTTATCACAAGGAATGTATATTCTATAATGCAATAATTGAAATTCATGACTTCTACAATAATACAAGAAACGGGGAAATGGATAGTCCTCCAGGGGAACCCGCATCCTCTGAGATATCTCAAACTTCGAGTGTTTTTTTGGAAAATCTCAACCGTTCAAATAAGTTCCGCTCGAATCTCATAGCACAAAGACACTGTACACGTCGGCCACGCAAAATTGAGATATCTCAGATACATATATCGCATGAATGCACCGTGAATTGAAAAGGAGATCTCCAGTATCAAAACGTCTTCGAAAATGATGGCTTTTTTGTTAATATTTACCTAAACCAACATAATACGCTTTATCTAAATCTCCTTGATTCGTGTCTCTTAGCGATGTGGAACCTCTGTCGCAGAACCGGTGTGACAATCAGTTCAACGGGTCTTTAAACTACCTACCAGTAAGACTCGGTATACAAATATCTATTCCAGAGTCTAATTAGTAGATCTCTCTCTTTCATCTCTGATTTCATTATGAATGATACCAAGAAGTTCGTGTTGTTGATAAGAACGACAAGGCGTCCACTAGGATGAACGGCCTTCTTTGTTTTATTGAGGTATTGTTTGGTGTAACTTCTTTGCTGTTTGCTGTTTGGAATAAAAATGACACGTGCACATTAATCAATGGGCTTCAAGGATTCTTAAAAAAAGATTCAAGAATTATTTAACAACAAATGGTTTGACGAAACAATATTAAACTGTAAGAATATTTTTATATTAATGCCTTATCCATCAATCCGATATTAAATATGGCGGGTGTATTGTTCTTACTTCTTAGAATATTAATGCCTTATCCATCAATCTGATATTAAATCTAACGGTTGTGTTGTTCTTACTCTTTTTATCTTGGGTCTTAAATAAAATAAGTTCTTGGTCTTTTACTAGTTTTCATACAACCGATCCCTTCTATTAGTGCAAAAAACCAAAAAACAAATAAATTCTCTTTCAGGTTCAATTCAATATCTCTCTTTCTATATATATGTGTTCGATAGGGCTTTATTATATTCTGAAAGTATAATAGCGATGTCATATAATATTCGAAAGTCTAAACATTTTCACCAGAACCGGTAGTTAAGTGAGTTTTAACAACTTAGCCTTTTCTTGCAAAAGCAATTAGATATATTAAAATTTATTTTAACTTCTCGTTTGAATCTTGAATTTTAAATTATAATGAAAAAATTAGTGTTCTAAATAGCTAGCTATAGCTTTTTCGGACCATAAAGCTAAGCTATGAGATAAAAGTGTGCTAATTCAGCTACGACCGCTATAGCTGTAATAGCTGACCGCTATTACCGCTACACGTTATTGCTACCGCTATGCTACTGGGCTTTTTTTATTTGCGATTTACATGTGCTTCTGTTTCTATTTTTGATGCTACGTGATCATGTGTTTATGAATTCCTTCTCGTAATTTCTTTTTCTAATAACATTTGATAGATAATATACGCTTTTGTATTTGTAATTATGCGTGCAACTAAACAGTACGTAGTTAATAATCATAGTAACATGGTACGCGTATAATTCGTTTTATTGACATTTTTGAACCGAACACCGAATAAAATACAAAAATACATATTATACGTTTTATTTGTGAATTAATTGTGAATCACAAATTATTCGCGAATAAAATGCAAATTTTTTTGGATTTTTTCTATTTTTTTTTTTGGCTTCCTTGTGGTACCTAATTATTTTTGAATTATACCCATATTCCCAAATCACAAATTTTGACCCCGCCGAACCGAACCCGAACTATTCATTTGCCACTGTGTTAATAATAACAATTAACAAGCTGAAAGCTCAGTGTCACTACTGCATAAATGGCAACACAATTTAAAAGCACGGAGAATCAATAATTCAGTACAAATCCGCTTTAATAAAGCGACCATCTCTTACATCTCACACTAACCTCATCCTCTTCTGATCCATTCCCTCCATCCACCGGCGACACTCTAAACCCTGAAACCAGGTTAATCTGGCTTTCTTTTCTCTTTTGGCATTTCAGTTTAGTATTGTTTTGTATTCATACTCTTTGAGTTGATTTTTCTGAAGTATGCGAGATCCTGCATGAGAAGCTCCTGTAAATTTGTCGTCTTTCTTAATTTCACCTTCTTATCCGGTTTAGGAACGATATCATATTATATTTGCGACGTTTCAGAATATTTCGTCCTTTTGAACCTTTTTTGTAATCGAAAAGCCCTAAATCAGAACGATTTTCCCTTTATTTACAGTATGTAAGTGAATCTACTGCTCCTAGCAAAACTGATTAGTTTTTTTTAAGTCATATTATATTTGCGACGTTTCAGAATATTTCGTCCTTTTGAACCTTTTTTGTGATCGAAAAGCCCTAAATCAGAACGATTTTCCCTTTATTTACAGTATGTAAGTGAATCTACTGCTCCTAGCAAAACTGATTAGTTTTTTTTTTTTTAAGTCTGATTTCTCGCTTGTATTGGATGAATTCCAATGAAGCTTGAAATTTGTCTTCGGATCATTTTACTGGTAACTGCTAGTAAAGTTTGGAACAGATCTTGTGGTATATTTGTGGAAATCTAGTAAACTGTTTACTGTTTAATGATTGAGAGCCCCAAAAGATCAGGTCAATTTCAGTTTTCTTTGCATTTGAACTGATCCTTTGTTTTAATATTTAGATGACACTCTTTTGAGGAAGGATTAGTGAAAAGCTAATCGATTTATTTATCACGCTCTCACATTTTGTAAATAGACTAATTTCAATCACTGTTGTAACTGATCTTGTAGTAACAGCAGTGAGCTTCAAAATCCCTTCACTGAACGTTGTCTAAAAAAGAGAAAGAAAACAATAGAAGTTTTTTTTTAACTGTTCTGTCCTTGATCATTAGATCAGAAGCACCACGTCCACAAGATCACAACTACTTGTTGTAACAGCATGCTCATTTAATCCCTGTTTTGTTTTAAAAAATAGCTAAGATGCAAGGAGTAATGATGCGATGGATGGCATCTCATGGCACAGCCCTGAAATCAGTCGTGCTTCAACAGGTGCGCTTAGGTGGTGGCGGTGGCCGTAGCCTGGCAGTGTTAGTGCAGTCACGCTTCCAGTCCTCAACAGCAGCTGGCGCTCCAGCAGCTGGAGGCCAGCTGGAGGAGAGCGGGTTTGAGAGCACCACCATTTCTGACATTCTCAAGTCCAAGGGGAAAAGTGCCGATGGCTCTTGGCTCTGGTGCACGACTGACGACAGCGTGTACAACGCAGTTCAATCTGTATGCCTTTGATTGATCTTTTGACTGATGCGTGGGTCTAATTACTTATTAATTGGTCATCTCTGATTTACTTGTTTGCTTTTGCCTTTTTTTTGTTACTTTTTTAGATGACTCAGCACAATGTGGGTGCCTTGGTTGTCGTCAAGCCAGGGGAAGAGAAGTCTATTGCTGGGATTATTACTGAGAGAGGTACTTCAATTTAAGACCATTTTCATGTGGCCCTGCTAAATACTACAAGTCTAGATTCTAGAAGTGCTTATTCTCTAGCTTTCAGCGAAGAAATAAAGCACGTCTATATCCTTATTGTTTATCCGTCAACTCGTAAAAAAATATCCAAACTAGTGATGTGACTCCCCCGAGCATAGTAGTACCCAAAAGGATGTTATTAATTGCAAAAGAAGTGTAGTCCCAATGATTCTGTTGCTAATTGAGATTCTATAATATATTGATTCATTGTCAGATTATCTGAGGAAAATCATAGTTCAGGGAAGATCTTCAAAATCCACCAAAGTTGGTGATATCATGACTGAAGAGGTATTCCACCCATTCCTGAAAATCATTTACTGTATTGCCAACTACAGTACTGATTCAACCCAAACAAAACCCAACTCAACTTGCTGTAGTAGCATATTTTTGCTGGTTAGGTGGTCATGTCTGATTCAGTCCAGCTGGTACTTGATCATTTGCTTTATCCACTACTAATAATGTGAATTTTTCTTTTGAAATTTAGTAAGAGTGAATTACGGTTGTGTGCTGAATTATAGTTTGCTTTTGTTTCCCTTATATTGATTTCTTTTATTTGCTTTAATCTTTGATTTCAGAACAAGCTGGTAACTGTCACACCAAAAACTAGAGTTCTTCAAGCAATGCAGCTTATGACAGGTTAGCTAATTTAGATACCTACCTGATCCTTAGATTAGATATATGGTTCCTTCCTGTTAACGATCTATTGCAATTTGCAAGTTAAATGCAACATTGACTTGTCTGCAATGAACTTCCAACATCTTTAGATTTGAGCACCTTCTATATATTATTTGATAATTTGCTATAGACACATACCTATTGGTAAGAAGATTTAACTGGCAGGTGTCCAATTGCAATTAAATTTTTCGCATTTATTAAATCAACTAGCCATATAAAAGAAAGAGAAGTTTTGTCGTTTCAGTTAATTAAAAAAATCCACTTAACAAAAGAGAAGGTACATGATATTTAGAGTTTCCTTTTAATGTGAAGTTAGATTATTTTTTACTCGATTTTAAGTTCTGCTATAATTAAAGGGGTATTGCTTCATAGGGGGGAGCAATACCATTTTGAGTCATTCAAGTGAAAAGGGTGTTGCTCCATGGGAGCCGTGTTGGCATTACATGAATGGCTTTTTACCTTTTTGACCCACTAAACTAATGATTGGGTGTTTATTTGCAGACAGCGTGAAATTTGAATAATATATACAAACATAACAAATGTTGTGAAATTTGAATAATATATACAAACATAACAAATGTTGGGTCTAATTTGTATATACAATGATATATCAGGTAACATTGCAGAAGAACGTTTTACTAACAAGTTGGTTCTTTCTTGGTTTGGCAGATAAGCGTATCAGGCACATTCCAGTCATAGATGACACAGGAATGGTTGGGATGGTGTCAATTGGTGATGTGGTGCGTGCCGTAGTGACTGAGCACCAGCAGGAGCTTAACCGCCTCAGTGCTTTCATCCAAGGCAGTTACTGATAAATGGATCTCTTTGATTCTGATGATGCCGAAAAAAATGTTTGCTCTTAAATTGCATGTTGCTTGTTGCTAGTCTCTGTTTGTGGTGTATATATGCTCTGTGTTTGCCTAGCAGCTTTGCTGATTGAGAACAGCTGATGGAACTTCAAAAGAATAAAGGCGTGTTCTTTCCTTTCATTTTTTAGTCCTTGGAGTATTGCTCTTATTCTCTTCAAATGAATATGAACCTTGTTTCTTTTAGAATTTGGACTAACCAAAATATCCTTCATTTCTTATCCCATTTAAATACCAAGAAGATGATTAAGAAAGTTCCATGGTATTGAACGGTATTTTTGTTGCTATTGCCCCGGTACCTGCATAACTAAAGGATTACGGTCCTAGATAATACTTATATGGAGGTTTTTTGTTTTACTAATCTCAGAGATTACCATAAATTTTGAAGCATCAATCATCGTTGTATGTGTGGTGTAACATATCAGCGCATGTATACACTATAGTTGTCTACTTCGTCTTTCAAATTTGTTCGGTAACATTTCGCAAACGACGAAATTAATATATAAAAATAACATGATATAGCCACACAATCTCGTTTAATGCCTTGAAGCTTTTTTAATATGAAAATGTTCAACCGCTATCTTTATTATTACTGTCATTAAACTGGATCGGTCTATAAGAAATTATTTAAATGATGAAATAAGTATATTATTTGGTTCAATCAAAACGATTCAAGGCACTTTCGCTATAAAACTTTTCTGTTTTATATACTCATTATTAATGTTTCTGATTCGTGTTTAATCAAGATTATTCAAATCTATTCAAATAAACTGAATTTTAAAATTATTAAACTAAATGATATCATATATTAATTTAAATTATAATAATGGAAGCAATGATGGTAGTAACGAAGATATGGTATATTGAAAGCACTTGCTACAGGGTATTAACTGTTACATAGTAACATAATTGGCATGAACCTCAAATAAAAAAAATAGTGGTAAAATAGAGAACAAAAATGATACGGAGCAGCGATGAATATTTACTATTAAGTAGCTATCAAGTAGAGGTAATAAAAAGATAGAAGTCCCTAGAAATTGGTCAAATAGAGAATAAGGAATACAGCGCAGCAAATAAATAAAAAATATATAAATTATATAAAGTACCTATCGCAAGAATAAATAACAAATGAAGTAAAAATCTATAGATTAGAGAACAAACTGGTACGGCAGTCCAATAAATATTTTAAATTGAGCAGCTATCAAAGGAATAAGGAACAAAATTTCTAGAAATTGGTGGTTGAGCCAATACCCCATTAGAGGAAGTCAGAATCTGGCAAAGTCTAAGCTAAGTTAAGAATTTATATTATCTCAAAAACCAAATTTTATTCTATTGAGATCTCTGATGACAGCACCTAGTTGAACATAATTTTACAGGATATTTTAAATTCGAGGGCAAAATTAACATGCACTTTTTGTGAAATGATATATCATTATCAAACCCTTGGAAAATGATGTCTATAATTGTGCCTCAATCGAAGGGTTTACAACACCATATGCTGATTTATATGGAAAAAATAAATTGCAAAATGAATAACTAACGTTTGCTTTTTGTAAGAACAAGTACCACAACAGTGTCTGGCTGACATACTACTCTTGATTAGTGTTGGATGAAGTAAAGTTTCTGAGGCCCAGCTTGAACATATCAAGATTCAACCCGTTTTCAACTAGAACAGATGTTACTCCCATCTTTGAAACCTGAAATTTATGTGTTCCTCTCAGAATTTAGCCTTCAGGTTTAGTATGATTTATATTATAAGAAAGTAGCAGACAAATACAAATCTAATTAACTGTTATGTATACTCTATTATCTCAAAAAATAAATTGTCATGTATATATTGCTTTGTATGACCCTTGCTTAAAAAGAAAAAAACAAGCTAAGCACAACCCAAAAGAATTTGCAAAACTATAACTAGCTATTGGCTGAATGAGGTCACAGATTGGAGCCTCAGCAAATATAATATCAGTGTTTTGATTACACCAACTTGTTTGGGACTAAAGGCTCGGTTGTTGTTGTTGTTTTGATTACAGTTCTGTGATACAGTCAGTAGCCCTTTTTGGTGCAGTACCTACACAGGCCAATGCATTTTTTTTAAAGGTTCCTGAAGCCATAATGTAGGTGTACATTTTCTATTGTATTGAGAGTTAGACGGATAAAAAAACACCGTACATAAGCAGCTCTTGGTCATTACATATTGGTGAACCAATAAGCTTAGTTTATTCAAATGAATTTTTGGTCTTTTCTCAGGTTATTATTATTTTAAATACTTAGGCAAGGTAAAAAATTGTGTTTAGGCAAAATGTCCAAAAGTAGACAAGGTTTAAAAGTATCTTTAGGCAAAAATGTCCAAAATATTTGGGTCAGGTTCAACACTAACAACTGGGTGGGACGGGAGACTAGATGAGGCAATCTGTATAAGGAAAAAAATGCCAAGGAAACAAGTACTGCACAAATCCTTTTTCTTCCATAAAGAATGTAAATTGCACAAATTTTTGTATCAGAACAGGGAAGAAAACATTTACCGAATCTATGTTTCTGTCCTCATCATCGAAGAAAAGCATTGACTTGTACGGAATGTTTGTTTTCCTCTGAATTCTTTGGAAATGCTCAGTTTTGTGAGTCCAACTTGAGAATATTTCCTGTGCCGTTGAATACAACAATAACAGCGGGTTAAATTAAGTGACTCGCTCATTGCTTGCTTATCAATAACAAATAATATCTGAGATTCTGGATGCTTACAGTAGCCACAAAAAGGGATTTCATGCTGAGTTTATCAAGAAACGTGTTTGCAATGTCAGGAGTTGGTGATCTGGAGGCGATTGCCATGTCAACCCCTTTATCCCTCAGTGCATACATTATCCCCTTTGCGTCTCGGTAAAGTGACGGCTTTTCTCTTTTAGACCGGCATTCACTGTTAAAAATAATTAAATTTAAAAAAATGATTGACATAGAGAACTATTGCAGGAAATAGCATAACCGAAAGATTTGCAATGGACAACATAAAGCTTAATTTGCAAAGACACCCAAATCTCTCACATTCACAACTTAGAAATTTTAGATTAGTTGAAAATAAGACCATATCATCGAACAAGTTTTCCCTAAATTTATCTTTACTCAACCAAACAGTTTTCTAACCAGAGATATGTTAGAAGCAACATAAAAAACATCTTTGTTCGATTGTAGAACAATTTGGGACTTTGGGGAATAAAATGCTCGTAAGTAGGGAAAAATTCATATTAGTCCTAAGGCGAGAAGATATTTTGCCAAAATCCAAAATGTTAAGCATCAGCTATAAACTTATGAAATATCGGTTTTATAAATTAAACACTGAAAAATGAGGGGAAAAGAGAAGAGAAGAGATAAACCAATAGAAAGGCCAGAGGGTGTAGTCAAGATCGAACACTACTAAACGAGGAAGCACCTCAATTACGCTCATTATGCGCAGCGCCTCCTCTTTCACCCTCTCCTCCGCCATCTCTCTTTCTCTCTGAAATCTCTACCGACCACAGAAGCTATCGCCTTTTTTCTTCCCAAGTTCCAAAGGGAAAAACGAAAGCTAATTTGATTGGTAAGAAATGGAGCCGTGTTAGACCAAAGTACGAACTTAATTATTGGGCTTTTAGCCCGGCCCGAAATTTTAGATTGGGCTATTTTTTCGACTTGCTATGTTTTTATTTAGTCTTTTCAATGGGATTGAAGATATGTTGATATGTTCATGTTCTTCTTTCATTGTTGTAATAGCCAGTTGTGTTAATTTTTTTTTTTAATCATAACTATTTTCATGCACATTCGAAACCCGGAGAATATGGAAAAGAAGAAAAGGATAAGAAAAAAAGAGAAAGGAATATAAGCCAAGCCCTGAAGTCTAAAAGTATATGCGCAAGGAGATCAGGACACTGATAATTTTCTGACATTGAATTCAATTGATTATGAAATCTTCTCTGGCCCTGATGTCAATGAAAAATAAATGCCCCGGGCTTTCACCCCAAAAAATGGTTAAATAAACAATGACTAGACGTCTACGCAGGTGACGGTTCATCAAAGAGTCCAGTATTTTAACTGCAGGATATTATTGTTTCAAGAAATGAAAATGAACATGACTGCTGGAATTCAAATTGTAAATTGCGCCTCTGCAAGCAAGCAATTCCCTCCTGACATAACAATTTGCATCCCTAAAAAGAACAAATTTCTTTGGAGTTTTTACCTTTAATTTATACATATCTGGCAGCCACTGCCCGATTTCAAAAAAAAACTTTTATCTATACATTCCAGGCTGAAGAGACCCCATTTTCTAGACAAGTATCCTCTGTGGTACCACACACGTGGGCCCCACTACTTTACGGCCCAAATTAACTCAGAAACAGTGCCTATTCGGGGATTTCACAGTATTATTTGTGCTTTGAGATTCGTGCAAAGTTAAAGGAACGGTCCTGGTCCAATTACTCTGTGGAACAATACCGAGAGGATACGATTCCCATTTTCTATACATCTTTCCTGACATTAAGAAAACTGCTGAGGCTTTCCTTTTGGGGTTATTTATCATATAATTGCACTCTTTGCAATGTTTCATACCTGGTTATTGCGCATAAACCAGTGAGTGCTTATTCCTATACACTGAAATCACTTCCATTCCACTGATTCCAGGCATAGGAGGAAACAAGGGATGCAATTTCTGAGTACTGGTTTCTACTACTACATCATACTCAGGCCCAATTCAATACCGTAATCTATCAGATAACTGAAGAATCAATCTTGCAGAGAAAAAAATGAAATCAAAGCCACTGTAAAATAAATTTAATCGGGCAGTAATTGGAACAACAATCCCCATATTTACCCTCACAATTATCATACCACTCTATACCGACTTTACAATTTGTGAAATTGAGAAAAAAAAAAAAAACAGGAAAAATAAATCTTTCTCAAAAAAATGTGAAAAAAAAGAAACTAGCCCCCTGTTTATAGACTTCGATTTCGATGGACATTGCATTCCGTAGAGTAGAAATCGTTTTTCTCAATCAGGGATTGGAAAGCAGGAGCACTGAGAGGGGAATCAGGAGTTAGCGATTGGGGGCCAGTGAAACACGTAGGCAACAAACAGCAACTGATTTGAGATCTAGATGGAACCGAATCACTCACAGGTTCACTCTTCTTCTTCATCTTCCTCCTCTTTGTGGCAATAAACCTTGAAAATACATGGCAGAGAGACCTTTTATGGCGACAATTTTCTGTTGCTTGGATGGAAGTTACATGATTTGCTTCTCCGTCATTAGCATCTCCCTCTTCTTCTTCTTCTTCCACGTTACCACCCTCCTCCTCCGTAGAAGGCCCGATTTCATCTCCATTACGCATATACGATCACCGATCGAGTCGACGGGGAGAGAGAGAGGAGAGAGAGAGAGGGAGAGAGGAGTTACTTGGGGATTCGAAAATCAGAAGTAGATTTGGAGGCATCTGCAATCTGGTTCGATTATTATCGGGTATTAATTAATAAGTTTAACTTTACTATTTTCTTTTTCTTTTTTTCTTTTTAGTAATGCTTAAATTATATGGTTGGGCTAAATTCCACGTGGACCGCGTCCTTTCGGGACTCCTGGGCCTGGCCAATCACACGAGTCACAATAGTGCGAATCAGAATCCTCTGCATTAACGTACCGTTTGTGTAAATTTTTCGACCGTACGATTAGAATTCGGGCCAATCCGACCCACGTCTATAACGCACGGGCTCTTTAATATTAGTGCAGATTTAAATCGGACGGTCCAGATCTTAACTCAAAATTTGAGTTAATAGAGAGGTTGACTTCCAATAGTGCCGACTCATGGCTCTCAAGTACCAGACGAGTTTCTAAGTTTCTTACATTCTATATCTCCATTTATGTTATTACTGGAGAGATTCTTTTCTTTTGGTAGTTTTGCAATTTTGTCCCTAAATTTTCTGACATTTCTATTTGTTTCTTAAGTCTCAATGTGACCATATACTTCGGATTCAATTTCATCACTGGATTGTGCAATGATGACAGAAAATATACTCTATAAATCAGATGCTTTGGGTAGGATGAAAATTTTAATTCCTAAAAAGGTAATTAAAATGTCAATTTAGACGTTAAATTTTGATTATACAATTGACAGTAAATACTAGTTGTTTCTACTATCACGATTATCAATAACGACATCATGTATTTCATGTATGAATTAGAATACACAATATATTAGTCACAACAATTATAAATATTAAGATCTTAATATAACTATAGAAACTTAATTATGAAGATTCGATCTTATTTGTCAAGTTTTAAAAGCTGCTATTAAAATCTCCATTATGAAGATTCGATCTTATTTTTTTAGTCAAACAATATATCTTCTAGAATTAACAAAATATGAAACTAAATTTAAAAATCAGGACTATATGTAAACCCTAAAAATAACTTTTGTAATTTAATAATGAAAGTCTTATCAGATTTTATTGTTTTGTTATTTTTAAGTTTCCTAAATAACATATTTGTTATTTTCGATAAACAAACTGCATAAAAAATTATAATTATACATTGTTTGAATATTAAATATAGTAAATTCATCAATATTTTTTTAAGGCTGAACAATATTATAGAAATACTACATGAATATGAATACAAATACTTGTAAAAGAAACGATTGAGCTTACATAAAGATAAAGTGATAATATTTTTTTTAAAAGAGAGTTCAAATGTCTTCATTTTTCATGCCTCCACAATGCCTTCATTTTTAAAAACTTTAATAACTCAAAATTTAAAACTTAAAAGTTAAAATAAAACCGTTGGATATGATCTACATCATTTTATCTATGCACGTGTAAAAAATTATGACATTTCAATTTTGTTTTGGCTGTCATCAAGAGTGCAAAAAACGCACTAATGTGAATAATTTCTAGACATTGATTTTTTAACTTATTGATTCACATAAAAACAAAATCAAAATGTGATAATTTTTATAAGCACATAGATAAAATGATGTAGATCATATTTAATGGTTTTATTTTGACTTTTAAGTTTTGAATTATTAAAGTTTTTAAAAATAGAGATACAGTGGAGGTACAAAAAATGAAAACATTTGAATCCTCCTTTTCTAAATATAGAGTTGCATCTGGCATCTGGCATCTGGCATCGTCGTTACTTGAGACAAGGCATCTAAATCTTAGGTTGAGAACTAAACAGTAATTGGAAAATTGACTGAAGTAATAAAATTGTTATGATAAATCTATGCATGTTATCGAAAATAAAACCAAAATATAAACTTAGGATATGTTAAATTTAGTTTATATTGAAATCAAGTTGGATCTAGACCGACGCGAAAACGCAGCCGCGTGTAGGGGTGAAAACGGGTAAGATATTATTCGACTAAATTTGAATCCGTATTTGAAAATTAGATATGGATATCCGATATCTGAATATCCTTACAAATAGTGGTACAAATATGTTTTTAAATTTTAATTATTCATACTTAAATAGAAAATATATACCATATAGTTTAATATATATTATGAAAATATTTATGTATATATCTACGGAGTTGGGCTACGGTACTTCGCGAAGTAAAGCGAGTGTTTTACTTCACGTCTATATCTTTAATTTTAAATTTCAAAACGTCGATCCGAACTGTTCAAGTTGATCTCCATATTAAATTGTGCTTGGAGACCAAATTTTACAATTTTTAGAAATATTTTACTATTTTTTTAGAACTTTTTAAAATCACTGATTTTTCAAAAATTCGTGGACCATAAAAAATCAGTTATTTTAAAAAATTTAAAAAAATAGTAAAAGGTTTCTAAAAATTGTAAAATTTGGTCTCCAAGCACAATTTAATATGGAGATCAACTTGAACAGTTCGGATTGACGTTTTGAACTTTGAAATTGAAAATATAGATGTAAAGTAAAATACTTGCTTTACTTCGCGAAGTACCATAGTCCAACTCATATCTACGGATATTCGATATCCGAATCGTATCCATATGTATCCATATTAAAAAGAAAAACGAATACGAATATAGTTTTACCACTGTACAACGATCCGTTTTCACCCTACCCGCGTGGCACTTCATATAAATACAGCGAACAACTCTTTTTTATTTTTGAACACCTAATTTTAACATTCAAATAATTAAGGCTGCTTTTTTTTTTTTTATTTGGATTTGTTAAAACGATAAAAGAGAGGAAACACTCCCAAACATAACAAAAGCAACTGGAGAGGACCAGCAACCAAAATTCTCAGCCGGTAGTAGCTGCTATTCTATCCCTTATCTCTGGAACCAAAATGAGAGATATCTTGCGGTTTTTCTCTCTCCACAATCACACGAATAAACCACAATGTCCCTTACAATTCCCAAATTCACCCTTCCGTTCTCTTCTCCAGCAAGGAAATGCCTCACATGCATAGCACAACTAACAAATGTACCAGCCAGTATTACCAGTACTCCTAGTGTAAGTGTAGGGAGGAGAGAGGGGCTTTTTTTTCTGACGGCAGTGGCAACGACGGTAGCGCAACAATTACCGAGCCCGAGTAAATCATGGGCACTTGTGCTTGAAGCAGAAGATGACTTGGAATTGCTGGAGAAAGTGAAGAACGATAGGAAGAAACGACTCGAGCGCCAAGGCGTAATCAACTCCTCCGCTGCCGAGACAGGTCCTCCCTGTGCCTCATTTTATTTGTTTCTCTTCCTTTATAATCTCTTCTTTTGTTAATGGATATATTAAGATTTGGTGTTAATTCTTCAGGTTATTTACAAGACCTGGTGTACAAATTGAGCAGAGTAGGGCTGGCTATAGAGAAATCAGATCTTTCAGCAGCCAGTTCTGTGTTAGGTCCGAGTACAAATGTTGATTGGGTGCAAAATGTTAACAAAGCCTTCACAAAGGTTTGATATTTTATTTTTTTCTCTTTAATATGGCTCTATTGTATTGTATTTTTTTAATGTACATTTGGGGAATTTAATGAGTTGGATCTGATGTAATTGATTCTGATCAGCTGAGCTCGAGTCCTGAACAGAAAACCGAGGCGGGTGAATTCAGTTCCTCCTTGGCCTCCTTGTTTTCGTCAGGTACACCTGATACAACTCTACATCATTTTTTTGTGCTTAAATTAACACATGATGAAATATCTTTCGTTCCTTGTGGTGTTGCAGTGAGCAAGCAAGATGTAGAGGCCTCCAAAGTGGCATTTGTATCATCAGCAAGTGCATTGGAAAAGTGGATTGATTTGACTGGATTAAATGGTCAAATAAAAGGTCTTTAATGGATGACACCTGGGTAATTTATCTTTGATTTTTATTTTGCTAATTATTTTTTTTTTTGAAAGAGGGAAAAGAAAATTTGACATTGATGAGTTGCGTATATATTGCTCTCGTGGCATTTTCTCTGCCCTTTCCCTCACTTCACTGCTTTACAAGTTCACATTTTACTCCAGCGCTTGGTCCAAGTGGTATAGAGAATAAACGAATTTGCCTAACTTCTCTTTTTTTATATATATATATATTTTTAAATGGCGTTGCTTTATTAGCTTTAATCCTCCAGAAAGAGACTTGTGAACTTTCACGAAGACAACAACTGCACTTCTGATTATTCTCCCAAATTATGTGCTGCACCAATCATGGTTCTTTAATTATCCATCAATCAAGTAGTTTATTTTATTAAATCAAGTCAGCGTATTCACATATAAAGTTCAGGGTCCATTGATCCCCACTTCCAACCTGAAATTCATTATTTATGTAGACAATTTAGATGATTTCGCATATGTACTACTGTTGTTGTGCTGAAGCTGTAGGTTGTGTTCTCCATACACTTAAAAACAACAACACACTTTCTAACAATGCAATGCAAATTTAATAACTTTTCTTGGGCCAAAAACAGACGGGTTCATTTTGTAAAAACAGGAGTTCAAAGAACCACCAAGCTGAAAATAATTTCGGGCTACTACACTAAAAACATGACTAATATTGCTATCTTAAACATAATGAACCATATCTACAGCACTAACAATTTTAAGTTTTATACTTTTTGCTGAGACCATGAAAAAAACGGTGTTTCCTTCTCCTTGAATGTTTCTCACGCAGTCTTGATGTGACATCCGGTAAGAACTCGATCTGTATCATTAAATGACAAAATATGTATCAGGATAAAAGAAGGGGGAAAAAAGGAAAGGGCATATACAAAGATACACAGCTACAGCTGAATGATAACAGAATGGTCCCTTTTAAAAACACCAAATAAACGCAGGATGATAACAAAAATAAGAAAAAAAAAGCATTGCAATTGCCGCTGGTACTAGGCGGAACTTAAAACCTCGGTCATGATATTTAGCTAATTATGATACACTTCATTATCCAATTAGAACCAAATCATTCGTAACCCTCGATAGTGAAATTATAGGACTCGTGCAATGCCAACCAGCTTGAGTCATCTACACTCGACCGTTGCAGTTGAACAGAAAGCAAATCAACAAAAAGAATAAACAGAATATATGTGGCCATCAAAGTGACAAGACATGGTGTCTGGTATATAACAGTTGCCATAGAACAGAAAAATAAGTGTCCTAGAGAATTTTTATAATATTATTATTTTTTTGTAGCAAAGTTACCTTAGAGTTGTTCCGAATGCCATAAACAGAGAGAAGAGATTTCTCATCTATCAATTTAGCTCCATTGCATATCAGGCAATAGTTTGCCCACACATGTTTCCTACCAATACACAATCCAATTTCTAGCAGTAAGAATTTTTCATTGAGAGCAGTTTCAGCAAAAAATGATAATATCCCTTACTGATTTGTGTTAGTACCAGGCCTTTTTCTTTTCCTTTTGAATTTCACGGTCAAAATAATTTGAGAGGCTGGGTTAAAGCCTTCCATTTAACACTAACTAGATGTATTTTTCTTCTCCTTAAAGGTAGCACTTTTGCGTGCATACATGCACAAATTTCAATTCAAAACATATCTATTCATTTATACCTTAAAAGCCAAAACGGTCAACCTATTCCTAAAAGGTGTGCAAAGTATAAAACGAACCGCCACATAACACGAATAAAATAATTTAAGTGTAGCCCTCCATTCCTCATTTAAAATATGCCAAAATAAGCCCTCCTTACCTCACAGTTTGCCTCCCAGATAAAATGTGAGAAAAGAAAGGTAGTTTGGGTAAATTCTATGAAATTTGAAGAGGAATCTGGTGGTACTTTGTTGCGTTTTGTAAGCATATCATAAATTTCTCCTTTGAAGACTGAAGTGGTATATAACTATATATGATCCTTGAATATGGAGGGGCAGACACAAAATTATTCCTTCTTTAAAGAAAATTAGCATACCAAGAGATGTGCCGGTGCCCCATATTTGCTTGTTCCATTTCATTTACTTTCTTTCTGATGGCCGCTTTCAAATCCTTTACTGTCGCTGAGTTCAAAACTGCAACCTCTATGAAATAGTCATAAAATATATATTAAGAAATGTCAGTAAAGTATAACCAAACCAGTTTAAAAAGTGTGCCCATTGCGACTCACTAAAAGCAAATAAACCCTTTATGTACTAGATTTGATTTTGTATATGTTGCACAGCTGAGGGTAAATGAGGTACTATCCAGTGATGCAAATTGTGTATTATCAAAGAAGATACCATAACGGTTCAATTAAGGCAAAACTGGGGCAAATTTAAGGCAAAAGAAACTTCAATTCTCTTTCTATTCGTCCTCATTCGTAACAGCAAAGAATGATCTGAAATTTTATAAAAAAAAATTGAGGTGTATAAAGGTTTACCGAAGGAAGTGTTATCCATCTTTAGAATAGTCAATCTGATCGCACTGCCGAGCTCAAGGTTGATGAGCACATCCACATCTGAAACGGAGAGAGAATGCTTAGGCACATCAGACAATATCGGATCTTGTAAGAGAGTAGAGAGGAGGGACTCCACTCGCTGCCTCGCCTTTTCCCTGTTCACTCCTTCGATTTCATGCCTTGATGAAGAAGAATCCATCTCCCGCTCTACCCTCTTCGCCTTCCCCAACCCCAGCAGTTAAATTTTACGCGATACGGGAAGGAACTGGTGTGAGTGAGATGAGGAGAGAACTATTTTTCTTGGGTTGAATTTGGGCTTGAAATTGGGCCTTGAGTTCAGTCTGCTCTGTCCCTGTCTTTTGTCTTAAAAAAAAAAGAACTACCCTTTTAGTTATTGTTGTAAGCAACTGTACTTGGGCCTTGTTGGCGTGATTGGAGATTTTTCCTATTTGAGATGGAATCATTTTTCAGAACTGTATTTACGAAATTACGAAATGACTATCCCTGAAAATTAAAAAAAATGTTCTAAAAATTGTTGGGAAGTTGCGCGGAATTGTTGTTTGGATGCAGTTTTACACTCTGATCGGAACCACCAATCCCCTTTCAAAACGAGAAATGGGAATTGAAGTTTTCCAAAGCTGATCGGATCTGCGGGAGCGAAGGAGATGATTTCTTTTGACGCTATTTGGTGAGAAAATTTTCCTCCGATTAATTCCCGTGAAAAACGAAAAGATTTGGCGATAGTTCATTTTGATAAAAACGAAAAGATTTCGTGAAAAACGACTAATTTCCCTCTTCTACCCTCCAGCAGCCTCTGATGGCGAATCCGGGAATCGCGCTACTAGCGTCCGATCCAGCAGTGACGGATCTGCCGGTAGCCTCTGTCGTGTCTCAGGATGCAGCAGCGACAGATCTACCGGTAGCGAGGCGGAGATTTGGAGCGTTCACCAAAGAGAAGGCGAAAGTGCTTCGCAAGAAGATGTTGGAAACGCCATGTATCACTCTGCCATAGCCTCTCCTTGAAGAGAAAGCGAAATTGCTAGGTATCGGGAAGCTGGCATCATGTATATCTTTGGCTAAGAATGAAATGGGGTATAAACCCCTTATATCCACTTAAAACCAATAAAACTGGTACCATCATACTAGTACCAAATCGGGTATAAACCTGTTATATCCTAAATATAACTAAATTAGTTGTTTAAACAATTACATGGTGCTGTAAATTAATGGTACATGCTTGGAACAAATTATGTCAGGTGCTGATTCTCTATTTTTGTATTTCACAGGAATTGAGCTGATAATGAGCACTGAGATTGTAAAGGCTGATGTTGGTTCAAAATCTCTTACCAGTGCAACCTTATCCTATGACATCTTGATCATTGCCACTGGTTCATCGGTATGACATTATTCCTGAAATTTCCACGAGTGATTTATTTTAGATTCTTTTTCCGTTATTTAGACTAAGAAAGTCTTGCATAATAATATGTTACTGCATGTTATGCCAGACGTTAAAATTGACCGATTTTGGTAATGATGCATACAAGATAGTTGTCGCAATTCAGGCAAAGAAGGACAACAAGGCCGCTGTTGTAGGATGAAGAACAAAGATCGCAAACAAGGAGAAATATTGACTATCACCAGTGGCGGAACCAGGAATGATCGGTAGGGGGGGCCCAGTCACCTCGTCGCGGAGACGCGGAGCACAGTCGTCACTCGCCAGAGTGCCATCACCCATAAACGAGGGTACCAGTTTTTTTTTTTTTATTAAAGAGGCTCTGTATATTTTCTGGGCCAAGGGGGGGCCAGGGCCCAGGCTGGCCCAGGCTTTGGTTCCGCCCCTGACTATCACGATGTTTATCTTATGGAGAGAAAGGTGCGCACGGATATTTACAGGAAAAATTAAGTATTTAGATGATCTGGTGGAAGAAGTTCTATTGCAATGGAGGCTTATACACTAATTAGCTAATTACCAGTTCTCTGCTGTCTTTTCCTTTTTGTTTTAGGTTATCAGGTTTTTATCTTTCATAAAAATTCTCTTCTTACTTTTCTTTTTTTCTATTTTTTCACTTTTTAGTGTTCCTACAGGCACTTAATTTTATTAATTTTATGTACAATTTTTATTTCAAAACCTGAAAACTTTGCTTGTACCATTTCTTCAATAAACAGGGACCAGATCTTTGTTTTTTATAAAAAAAAACAATTTGAATTTAACTATGGTCTTTCCTGATTTCACTGCTTGTACAATTCTAGTGCCTCGATTGTTCATTGCTGAAATTGCCGCTTTCTATGGGGGTACTATGCCAATAAAGGTGTTAAAATAATCAAGGGCACCGTAGCTGTGGGTTTTAATTCTGGCACCAAAGGGATGTAAGTACTGGTAGTCATTCTACAGTACCATTATTTGGAAGTGTTTAACAGTAAGAGAGATCTGATTTGTTGCGCAAAGAATAACAAGGACAGTAGTGTCATTTTCACTTAAATGAAATCATTTCCTTATGATTATATATACTTTCCGATCCATAATTTGAGATGAATTCAATTCTTCTCCATTTTATTTCTGATCAACAAACTTCAATTGGAAATCATCTCTATTAAATTCTATTGAATTAAAATCAATTGAACTCTATAAGGGTTGAGGTTCCGATCAGACCCTAGAATGAAGAGAAGTGGAATTGCCGTGGAATGAAGTTGAAATAGCTGTTGGACAGAATCAGAATTTGAATGGAATTGTATATTACATTTAAATTATAGCAATGCAGTAATTTATTACATTTATCAACGATGATTGGGAATCTTCATTTTTCCTCCGTCATTAGAGGACCTGAACACTGACCACAGGACATAAAAAAGGTCCTCGGTATAATAGATGCATCATAATCTATTTTCCCATCAATTAGATTTTACTCGAACGGAGGGAATCTCGTCCAGGGCAACACAAAATAAATTACACAATGTACAGATATCAAACATCCTATTAAGATACCAGTTAAATGAATCAAGTAATAATCATAAAAATAGAAGCGTACATATCCTAGCAAAACAGAAAAGCCCGGGGAGGAGGGGGTCGGGGTATAAGAGCTAAAAGTCTTATTCATCCATGTTCTGTTGAAGAAATCAGCAACATGAAACACAAAGTGTAAAATAAACAGCATCAAAAAGCACAAATGAAGTATTCAAAGGAAGAATAAATACATCAGTACCCCTCCATAGCTATCTTATCGTCACTTTTAATAGAACCCATGCGCCGTATATTCCCTGCCAAAAGACGGGACAGAATATCAGCCTGCTTTGTGTTGCCTTCTTCATTCAACCTCGCCACAAGTTGGTCACATCCCTTCTTATCTACCA
Organism: Carex kokanica; assembly: GCA_025461125.1. Classification (NCBI taxonomy): domain Eukaryota; kingdom Viridiplantae; phylum Streptophyta; class Magnoliopsida; order Poales; family Cyperaceae; genus Carex; species Carex kokanica. The sequence goes on from JAJGRX010001459.1 coordinate 272,853, forward strand.
CCCCTCCCTTGGCCTTTATCTTGCACAGCAGAGAGTAGGCTGGTATAGTCTGTCCTTGCTCTGACAACCCATCAAGCAACTTGTCAAAGGTCGAGAAGCTTGCATCACAATTTCTCTCGAGCACAAAATCAGCAAGTTTGTAAGCCTCCATTACCTTACCCTTCTGACAAAGGGCAAGAATCAACTTGTCAAAATCTGGCAAACAATCATTGCTCAAAAACAGACTAACTCGACCGAGTGCCTCTTCCACATGACCCCTTGTAAACAATTCCTCCAGGATTTGGTGTGCCACGTCCATGTTTTCTTTCACACCCTTCTCAACCATGGATTTCATCACTCTACTGGCAGTTTGTGCACGCCCATCTCCCAACAAAGCCTCCATTACTGACCTGAAGAGAGAGGCGCTCGGTATGTGACCTTGTTCCATCATGTTATCTAGAGCTGTTCTTGCATCAGCTGCTTCTCCCTTGTTCAGATAACTCTGGACCAACAAGGAGTAGGCATCTGGATCAGTCGTGACCCCACGACGTGCCATTATGTTAAGTATATCTGAAGCCGATTCTGGTGATTCTTCTTTTGCATAGCCCCGTATAAGGTTGTTAAAAGCGACTGTATCATCAACTCCTTTCTTCATTAGTTGACGGAAAAATGTCTCAGCCTTCTCCGTACATCCATTGTTGCACAGGTACTCGATTAAAGGATTATAAGCCATTGCCTCCAAACATGGGCTTTGAGGATCTGTCAGTGTGCCCTCCTTGAGCATTTCATCGAGCAGCTTAATGGCATCGTTGTACTTATCACCCTTGCACAAGTTCTCGATTAGCACGCCATATTGCATTGGGTCAATGCTTACATGCTTGAACTTCCGTGTCTTCTGATGGGCTTGAATGGCACCATCCAAGTCGCCGGACTCACAGAGAGTCGACACCAATCGCATAAACACAGACTTATCCTTTGGCGTAAGCTTCCGCTTTGCCATCTCATTCAGAGCTTCAAGTGCCTCTTTTGCTCTACCCACATCGTCACAAAGCCCTGGCATCAGCCCGGCAAAAGTTTTCTCACTTAGCCTGATTCCCTTCTCACCCATTTCTTCAAACATCTTAAATGCAGTATCCACCTTCCCCTCAGAGACATACCCCTTGATCATGATATTGTAAGTAACAAGGTTGGGAGCAAAACCAGCCGCAGACATTTCTTCAAGCAGCTTCTCTGCATCTTCTATCTTCTTCATACGAACCCATCCATTGAGCATAGTGTTATAAGTAACCACGTCGGGCATAACCCCTCTCTCCTTCATGTCAGCAAAAAACCGAGTTGCTGTTTCCATCTTGGAAGAGAGACAGAAACCCCAAATAAGCACATTATAAGTAGACAACTCCGGCACAACCCCATCACGGATCATGGCATTGAAGTACCTCTTAGCCATAAAAGCTCGTCCATTACGCAATATACCCTTGAAAAAGGCATCATATGATTGCACAGTGCGTGGCACCCCGAGTTCAGGCATTCGGTTGAACAGCTTGACAACCTCTTGGGGGATCTTTTCACGGCCGTATGCCTCTATAAGCGACACGAACATAGCCTCATCTGGCTGGATGGATCTCTTGGGCATATCATCGAGCATGAGGCAGCGGGCGTGGTTGAGCATGGAGTGGCCAGTGAGAATGGGGATGATCTCAGTGTAGGTGGATTGGTCGTGGCGGAAGCCGGTCTTCTCGACCCAACGGAAGAACTGGAGAGCGAGAGTGGGGCGAGAGGAGAATTTGCGGAGGATGGAGAGGACGAGCGGTTGAGGGAAGGTTGGGACGAGGGAGTGGATGGAGTTCTGGAGGCGGGTGGTCCAGGGGCGGCTGGACATCATGTAGCAGATGGTGGAGGCCATGTCGTGTCTGGTTTCTCGGCGCTGGGCTCGCTTGGTTGTGGGGTCCGATTGGGGTGGATCGGAAATGGGAGGGGGAGGGGCAGGGGAAGGGAGAGCAGCGGCGGAGGTTGTGGGGTCTGATTGGGGTGGATCGGAGATGGGAGGGGGAGGGGGAGGGGAAGGCAGAGCAGTGGCGGAGGTGGAGAAAAAATGGAGGAGGGAGAAGAGGGAAGGGAGGCGGCATGGTGAGGGCGATGAAGAGAGGGTTAGGGTTTTGTGAGCGGCGGCCAGTGAAGAGGACGAAGAGAGCTGCCGAGCCATTTTCCTTTTTCCACTACTGCGCGGCAGTGCCTCTGTTAATACATAACGGTAGGGGTGTTAACGGGTACGGTTAGATCAGATGGAAGCATTTTCATAACCGTTACAAATTGTACTCGTTACATATTGCACTTATTCGTACTCTATATTTATCTGCTACAAATTAAATAAAATTTTAAGATATATACATTCATTTCATACTGTGTATATAGTACTTTGTTGAAAAAAAAATTCTGATCATGCTATACGCAAATAAACCAATTAAAGTGGTATGTTGGTACCTTATTTCATTCATAAAAGACTAGAATTTTCTGTGGATACAAATAAATTAGTTTCAGCGCTTGCACATCATGCACGTGTATAATCATTTGTTCAAATATTAAGTACTCTTTTCAATGCTTATTAATATATGTAATATATAATTTTTTTTTATAATTATTCGATCGGATAACGGGTACGAAATAGGTTTTAACCGTACCCTTATATGTTTAGATAACGAACAAAAATCTTTACCCGTATTTGTAACCGATAAGTTTACGGAATTTTTTTTTTACTTATACCCGTCTTATTAGATACGGTACGGGTCAGATAAATGGATGAAAGAGTATCATTAACACTCCTACATAATGGCAGATTTTTTTTTTCTCCTTTAATTTTTTTATCAGGAAAAACCAAGGTTCTAAATAGCGTTTATAGCGTCGTAGCGGGAAGGCAAAAAAAAAAGCTATAGCGAATAGCGTCGCTATAGCGGAAGCTATTCCAAATAGCGTTTTTTTTTTTACATTTCGTATATTCAATATTTGTACTAAATATCAAAATTATCTAAAGTCTCATAGAACAATAAATAACACCAAAGTAATTAAGAAATTATAATATTCATATTGAACCCGTACAAAGTCCAAATTACGGTTCAAAATATCCATAGTAATATCATAAACTATCGATTTTTCCTATTAAAAATATATTATGCATCATGATTTATGACATAATCTATTTTTTTTTTCTATTCAAATTTTAATTTCGGTTTGGACTTTTTTTCTATTCAAATTTCAATTTATATTCCCAATTTCAAATTGATTTATCTGTAGCAAGTAGCAACAAATTCAATTTCGGTTTGAGATTTTTTTTATCTTTATTTAAAACCCATATAAATTTCTTAAAAAAATAAATAAATAAAAACTCATATTGTATAGCGCAAATAGCGCAAATAGCGGACCGCTATAGCGCTGTAGCGGCCACTGTAGCGGCCACTATAGCGGCCGTAGCGCAAATAGCGCATTTTGATGTCATAGCGTAGCGTTTGGAGTCCAAAAACGCTATAGCAGCGCTATAGCGCGCTATTTAGAACACTGGAAAAAACCAAAGAAGTCTGTAGGATGACAAGTCGAAACATGGACTGCTATTTTCAATTGGGAGAAATATTAAGCTCGCCCAGTCGCCTGTACCACCTCCGGCCCAAATTATCAAGGGAATTCAGCTATATATTATTAACCAAATGAAAATTCTTGTTTTTTTTATATAGTTGGTGGCAAATCAAATGAAAATTCTCATTTTATTAAAGGTTCAGCAGTTTGAACTTTGAAGAGAAGCGAAAACTTATGTCACTGTACTAAGTCGGAGTACAAGTAGGTGGTTCAAAAAATTTTATACATAAAAACCAAGGTTCTAAATAGCGTTTATAGCGTCGTAGCGAGACGGCTAAAAAAAAAGCTATAGCGAATAGCGTCGCTATAGCGGAAGCTATTCCAAATAGCGTTTTTTTTTTTTACATTTCGTATATTCAATATTTGTACTAAATATCAACATTATCTAAAGTCTCATAGAACAATAAATAACACCAAAGTAATTAAGAAATTATAATATTCATATTGAACACGTACAAAGTCCAAATTGCGGTTCAAAATATCCATAGTAATATCATAAACTATCGATTTTTCCTATTAAAAATATCTTAAGCATCATGATTCATGACATAATCTATTTTTTTTTTCTATTCAAATTTTAATTTCGGTTTGGACTTTTTTTCTATTCAAATTTCAATTTTTATTCTCAATTTCAAATTGATTTATCTGTAGCAAGTAGCAACAAATTCAATTTCGGTTTGAGATTTTTTTTATCTTTATTTAAAACCCATATAAATTGCTTAAAAAAAAATCCATATTTTATAGCGCAAATAGCGGACCGCTATAGCGCTGTAGCAGCCGTAGCGCAAATAGCGCATTTTGATGTCATAGCGTAGTGTTTGGGGTCCAAAAACGCTATAGCGCGCTATTTAGAACACTGATAAAAACTATTAATGTACAATTTGTGTGCATTGTGTGCTAGAAAATTTCAGCACCGCTGTAAATTTGTTAGTTTTGATATAACATTGAACCCTCTTGGTAATAGAAATTCTCCGATATAAGTTCTTCGCCTTTTGTTATCGTCTTGAAGACTTTAAAGAGTATCTATATTAGCATATTATATCGAGTGTGGCTAGTATAATATCAGTGTCATTTTAGTCTATATAACACTAATTTCAAAATCTATCGAATCGACTTCAAACGGTGAATCTAAACTGTTCAAACTGATCTATTTCATTAGTTGTGCATTTACATGCAAAATTTATAATTTTTCGAATTTATTTAGTATTAAGTCAAGCGGTCAAATGTGTGAGTTTTTAAGTTAATTTTAATGCATTCATTTTTCAACACTTTTGACCGCTTGATTTGATATTAAAATAATTAGAAAATATAATTTTTTTTACATGTAAACACATCACTCAAAAAATAAATCGGTTTAAACGGTTTGAATTAGTCATTTGAAATCTATCTAATCAATTTTATAGTTGGCGTCATATGACACCGATGTCATACTAGCCGGACTTTATTATATCTGTTAAGTTATAACAAGTTGAGATCCCCGACGGTACTTGAGATTTTTCAGCGTGAATCAAACGGCTAGAATTGCATCAAGATTCATATCCCCAAACTCCTCCATCTGCGAGAATCAACAGTACGAGTCTCGTTATAAACTTTAATACCCCTCGAGGATCAACACTCAGATCAGAAACAGGAGCCTGTCAACTGGTACCGAGCACGGAATGGACTCTGCTGCTTTTCTTATCGAGAAAGCAGGATTTTGCTTTTCCGATCCCAACCATTCAAATTCGTTGAGATTTGTGCATGAAAAAGTTTCCTTATCGAGATACGCGAATGAAAATTTTTGAATGGTTAGGATCGAAAACTCTAAAAAAAGCAGCAGAGTCGGATCCACCGAGCACACACGCCTGTACGAGTTAGTGCATGTCCAACAAGGCAACAAACCAAGGGAGGAGCTATTGATCATAATCGCTACTATGGTTAGCGATCAGTTTAATAATGCAGTCACAATAGTGCAAGCCATTCAGAACATATTTGATTTCCTAACTATAAATACAAAACACATTTGCTCCAATCCGCTCCATTAAATCAAAGTTGATCTCATCTATGACAAGTATAGCACAATAAATTTTACCTAGTGACATGAAATTATTTTCCAATACCAATGAGAAAGTTTCCAGTAGGGAGGCACTTATCCATCTCTGGTCAATTTTTTTTTCTTCCAAAATATGCTTCTTTTGTCATTTTTTTTTTTCAAAAAAACATATAAAAATATCCTTGTGCTTAACAAATTACACAATTATATCCTACCCTGCAAATTTTTCTCCACCCTATCTTATTTTCTGTTGTGAACTAGAAGTTCTCCATTCTATTGTGAACTAGAAGTTCTTTTATATAATTAAGAAGCTACTTAAGTTAAAATAACTAATGCTAACAGAAATTTTGTTATCTTATGCTAAAAGTAAACAATAACGAACATTTGCAATAGGGACATCAACTATTTTCTAAAACAAGCATGTTTTTTAACCTAATTCATTCAAGACAGCAAGAGCCAGGACCTTCTGCAATCTTACAGTAACAAAATACAAACATCATAAACGGAAGCCAAGAATATAACAGAGTCTGAATACACAGATTGTAAATAGTAGGACGCGGAACACACGGTTCCGATCATGAAAATATTACAAAATGGGATAACTAATCCAAATCAGGTATAGATTCCATCTGTTCTAATTTTTCAAATCCTGATGCGTCAACTTCTTGTTCATACCTCTTCTTATAGGGATTAAATGGAGTTGGCGCTCGTGGTGGTCCCGTTCCTTTTGTTTTGTCCCTTGGCCTTGCCTGATCCATCCGTTCACAGTTAACAAACAAAACCGCACAGAATAATATAAATATATGTTAACTTGCATAGGGTTAATTATGCCTCACTAAACCATCAACATATCCAAAATGTGTTGCAATCCAACTATAGCAGAGTGCTAATTACCTAGGGCGTACAATTACCATACCAGCACACCTATGCAGGGGTTGAGAGGAATTTCATTGATTTTCAATAGGTACAATAATTGATCAGATTTAGCCATTTTGCCATGGAGTGCGAGAAAAAGCAAAAGAAAGGAAGGAAAAGATGGGTGAAGATGCATCTCACATTGCCCCAGGAATGGTTGTAGCGTTTGCCTCTCTTGGTCTTCTTATCCCCTCTTCCACATATCACTGCCACAAAATATAATCATTTTCATTTTCCAAATTGAGAAATAGAAAAAAGAAATAAAAAGAAGGGAAGTGCGAAAAGGAAGAGGGAGAGAATGAGGACCTGGGATAGGGGTTGAACGGGCGAAAACGGAGACGGAGCGAGAAGAGGCGACGAAAGGGGAGGAGCCGGAGGAGGTTCCCTTCAGCCAGTTGCTCTGACTCAGGATTGGAGAGAAGGTACAGGTTCCAACAGCAGTGAGCAGCGCCATCGCTGATTTGGATAGAAGAGGAACAGATAAGACTTTCGAGGAGGAAGGAAAGGATGTACTTTATAAGCCCAAAAAAGAAGGCAGTTTGGGCGAGCCTTTCTGGGCTTTGATCTAGGCCTTTCGGGTATCTACTTGTTAGCAGCCCGGATTGCCTCCATCGCTCAGTATCTCCATTCCATTATTAAACACGTTGAGTGTTCTATTTGCCAACGGCTACAATTAAAAGATTAATTTTTGAATTTAATCTCAGCTCTCCAATTACATAATATATATTCTTTTGATTAAATGCATCTGTTTTATGTGTAAAAGTTTAAATTTAGCTACAAACATACTCGCCACACATACCGTCACACGATGCGTTACAATTAAAATTAAACAGACTCTAAAATTTAGCGATATAATTCTCCGTTTTCTTATTTATTTGTTTCCTTATTTCTCACTCTCCAATTGAAATTTTCTGTATGGCGGATCACAATGCAAATTAATTTTTTGTTCACTTCCTTATTTCTATACATATTACTGTGATAAATCTATAATTTTTTTCTAATTTTTTTTAATGAAAATTTGTCATTTTATATGAGAATTTATTTTTGTTATCTTATTATATATTCCGTTGCAACGCACGGGCACAATACTAGTTATTTACTAAGAGCATCTACATCTCTGGTACTATGAGAGTTTCTAATCTGATGTGGCAATTTCTAATCCAGTTTCAAAAATGTGGGAGAGTTTCTTATTTAGAAACTATGCGTGAAAGTTTCTTATTAAGAAACTGTTTATAAACTCCACACTAGCTAAATAATTAGCTCCAATTATTTCTCATTTTTAATTTATTGCTGACGTGGCTTAATAGAAACTCTAAAATTAATTTCAAGGATGTGAGAGTTAGAAACTTTAGAGACCTCAATTTCTAAAAAGTGGTTAACAGTTGTTTAGAAACTCATTTGAGTTGCTAGATGCTCTAAATAATATATGTCAGACTTCCACAATATTGCCGTTTCGTATCCACTCAGGTACTTGACTGAGTACAATGAGCTCTCAGTCAAACAATTGAAATTTGATACCTACTAGACATAGGGAGTCTGTTTTGAGATTCATTTCAAGTTAGAACTGACAAACTCATATCTAATTGTACTCAGTTTGAATTCGTTGTCCATCCATTTCACCTTATATTGTGAAAAAAATACTGTCAAGTTTTTTGTTTAAAAATACATCGTTAATCTTGTTGAGTTTATTCGACAGCTTTTCTTAAAAGACACAGGATCAAATATGTATCCTAGATTAAGACTATAAGATTAATGTAGAGAATAGCAAAAGACCAAATTATCCTTTACAGTTTTACATCGGATATAATTTATGCTGCATGTTATTATTGCAAGAACAGATTTCGATGATGCTTATTATTAGAATTATCGAATTAATTGAAATTTTATGATAAAAAACAAATTAACTTGAACATTACATATGTTAAGTAAAATCATAGGTCGCGCCATTTGACTTGTTTATCTGAAATTGCAATCAAATCTCCTAATTAATCTCAACCAAGCACAACCAACAAAATTATTTTCATTCTCTGTTCCGTAACAAATTGGATTTTTTTTTCCCAGCAAGTTTCTTAATGTATGCTTAATTAACCAGATATTTCTCGCCAACCATTAAAAAAAAAGAAAAATTAACCAGATAGAAACAGTGACCCCTTAGCCCTTTCATATGTTCAGTTTTTTTTTCTATAAATACTTGGTTCTTAGGTATGAATACTTGCATTACGAGTTATAAATACTTGCTCGACGAGTTATGAATACTTGCACTACAAGGTATGAATACTTGCATGACGAGGTGTGAATACTTGCGCGGCGGACAACCCGAAAATATGTCATCATGGATCTCATTTGAAAGAGAAAATTGCATAGAAGACGTTCATCGTTTTAGATTCACAAAATTCCTCACAGATCGTCAGAAATATTGGCGAGTTGGAACAGAGAAAAAGAATCTACTTCTAAAAACGTGTAAAAGATGAGTGCGTGATGAGAGATAAAAGAAATTAAAATGATATGTTTAGTTTTTTTTCGAAATATTTGATATCTTAGGTATGAATACTTGATATTATATATTAATATTTGTACGCTTAGGTATCCATATTTGTGTACATCAGTTGTAAAATCTTTCAAATATTATTGCCCCCAAGTAGTTGCGGTCCCCCAGTTAATTAGTGCCCCCTGCGTAATAACTAATATTTACGCGTTTTTTTTTGTCGTTTTGCGCTGGAAGTTGTGATCCCTCTCAATTAATAAGCAATTTCCCCAGATAATTAATGACCGGATAATGAATGAAAGAAATGAGCTGAAGATAATTAGACACTCTCTAAAAAGATAGAGAGAGAGAGAAACAATAGTCTAAATATACATATAAAAAAAAGGGCCAAACTGTATGAGAACCTCAGAAAACTATAGACCGATTAATCCAAATTATCCAAATTCAAACTTGACAAAAGTTTTCCATATTTTTACTTTAAACCGACAATAAAACTTCCAATGAAACCACTAAAATTTCAAAATAATGAATCATCATGAAGAAAAGATATTTCAGTCAAAAAAAATTGAAGGCCCTAATTAATTTTCAGAAATCCTGATCTTTGTCCCAAAAAAAAACTACCAGAAAGGCTAAGCTTTTATATTGTACAAGCATGATAGAAAATAAAAGAACTGAGAAAATTAAGGAAAAATAACAATCGAATAAAGCTCAGAAAATCAGGTTTTACAATTGAATCTAACAAGAAAATTTGCTAAAGGAACGAAAATCTTAAAAGAGAGCATTTCAATGCAAAATTCACTATGGGGTCAGATTCATGAGTTCGTGGATGGAGAGCCGTCCATTTTCGCCAGAAAGAAGATGAGTTTATTATTCCCATGCCTTGATAACTGTGCATGACTTAAAAAAAATAGAAGATGAACAGACAAGCAAAGGAGGCTTACACCATGTTTGGTTGCGGACTAAAGATTTTAGGTCACTGTTATTTCACCAAATGCAATTTAAATTGACTGGCCTAATATGAAATAACTTTAAATTTAAGCCAACGTAAACAAACTTAAATTAAATGACCTCAAGAGGTGCCTTAAATTTTTTTTCAATTTTAAGTCACTGAGACCCACTGTCATTCACCTTCAATCATTTCACTCCTCTACCTATAACTTTAGACACAACCAAACACCACTTTAAGGAGCAATTGGACTTGAGGATAATAATCTTAAAGGGGGAGAGCATTAAATTTTGGTACTGAGGTTGTGCTTCACAAAAGAAGAGGGAAAGGAAAAGGAAGAGAGAAAACAGGATAAACAGTTAACCTCCTCTACGTTGGGTAAACAGTTAACCTCCTCTACGTTCTGAATTAAAGGTTATAAATTTTAAATAATTTATATATAGAGTTCACCTCCCTTCCCCTTATCTTCTCTACCCCTCAAAAATTAACGTGGAGCAGACCCTAAGGAGAGACGCTTAACCCAGCCAAGAGCTAAAACATGTACATCAATTTCAAAGTGATCGGCATAATTTATATTCCGCATGTATTCATCACAGTATACTGAAGTCTGTTATCGTAAGTTATACTAATGAAAAGAATATGGCACAAATTAGTCTGTCAAAATAAAATTCTGATATTAAATCAGGCGTCCAAGTTAAAAATTGTCAACAACTTAAAACTCACTGTTCCAACTTACTACAAAATTCGCTAAAAAAGCTTCAAATGGAATAAAACCAATAAATAAAATAATTCAATACATGCCTACAAAGATTGTGCAATGAAATCAACGGGAAAAGTACATACTGAGAGTACAGCTGCTGTTCGTGATAAGAGCCTGGAACAGAAGCAATTCAATGGAAAAATGTAAAAAGGAAATTAAAGATATAGTGATAACCATGGGATCTCGGGACAGTTCTTTAATGCCAAAGCAATGTCATCAGTGCCACTGAAAAAAAAAAGCCATTTTTAATTAGTATTGGTCAAACAAACAAGGTTGAAAGAGGGGACAGAGAAAGCAAAAGAGAAGAGAGAACCTAGGGCAATTCAGTTGTAACTTTTGTGACATATGCTTTTTGGGCTCCTCACAGAGAACTATTCCGCTATCTCCAAGCATGCAACTAGAATAAATGGAATAATTACAAATTAAAAAGATTCAAGTTCAAAGTCAAAAATTGAAATTTTTGACACCACTAAAAAATTAAAAACACATTGCCATGATAACAAAAATCAGTAAGGCTCGCAGAAATAGATACATAGTATTACTCCAGCCAACTATGAATCAAAATTTTAAAAATTACGTGAAATCAATATGTAACCGAAAGGAAGTGAAACTCAATCAACTTACCAAACTCGCATTAGTGTATCGTATCCCGGAAAAGCCACATGATGCATCGAACAAAAAGATATCACTCTCTCTGACAGCTACACAAGAAACAATAACACCGAGACATTTTATTATTTTCGTTTATTCTTTTTGAAGGGAGCCGTGTATGCTGTTAAATGATTGTGCCTTGTAAAAGCCTATAAATTAAAGCAATCAAGGATGTCCATAAACTAAAGGATAAAACCAAGATTTAAAGAAAAAACAGTAAAATAATGAAAAAAAATTAAAAAAAATGCTTAAAGCATATCATTTAGCCCCAATTCTTTCATAGACCCCCCCCCCCCCTCCCAATTAATTCTTTCTGATATCATACTGGTAAAGCCGGGCTGGGATTCTACAACAGGTTGTCTTAAAGTCCATGCATTATCCTTAGCCCAGTCAAAATCACCACCGATCCCCAAATGAGGAAAGACACCCCAACATTATGGACAACCAACCATCTTCTTCACGAGTGGTTTACTGCCAAATATATCAGTGCTGAAATGATGACAGACAACTAACCTTTTCAAATGTGAGCTCTTCCCCTCCAGTTCTGTGCAGCTCGTTCACCATGGCAACCAAGATAATCTTGCCAAACTTTGAACACATCTTCATCCTCTGTACCAAGTTGAAAGTTTTTGTAAAAAAAAACACAATAGGAACTCCCTGCACCTTCTCATTTTATCATTGTTACATTTTCTATCTATTTTCCCTATTCAGCGGTGTACTTATTGGATTTGTTTCTTGAGTGTTTCCTTTTTTTTATTGAACTAAATTTCCTCAGGGAGCTTTTACTGAACCAGAACAGGTGATATAAGGCAATCAATTGCTAGTACCCTATCTAGATATACTGCATTGAAATTCATGTCTTACGGAACAAGGTCGGTGTCAAACCTGAATATGAGGTGACTTGAATACTTCATCTAGTGCACCTTCTATGTCAGTCAAGCAGACACGTGACTTTCCTAGATAATGCAGATACAAGGTCCAAATAAGAAACAAGAAAATATAGAAAATAATTCTAATAAATATATATATGGAAAGATTTATTAAGTTGGACCCATATTATCTCTGTTCTGAAGAATAATTACAGGGGGAGACAAGGTATTATAGTCATAGAAAAAGAAGTACCTTTGGCTTTGGCATCGGCAGATTGCTTCACCCGATATTCTGCCAGCACAGTGGCACGTTGACAAATTTGTAGAGCACGCCTGGCATCACCTGATGATGCTGCGACCTGTAATAGTGTGATTCATATCCTATTTTTATTAATTACTATAAAAGGTCCAAGTTTTGGTATTATGGGCCTGATCTATACAACAACAACAACAAAGCCTTTAGTCTCAAAAATGTTGGGATAGGCCTCATCTATAATAGAGAAAATCAATCTTTCATTTCTGTTCAAATTAAATTGCACAGACAAATTAACGGTTGAAGAGGAGACCTTTCTACAAGCCAGTTCAATGAGATTGTCTTCAAAAGCATCTATGCCCTTGAGACGGCTGAATATAATCTGTGCTAACTGTTCGTGGTTGTATGGGAGGAAGCATAGCCTTTGGATCCCCATTCGACTCGAGATTCGAGGCGAGAGGTGTTCTGGTAAGTCCATAGTGTTTGCTATTCCTATTAATTAAAAAAGATAAAATAAGATAAGATTTCTCAATTATTTGGGTAACTCTGATAAGATACAGCTAGTAAACAAAGAGCACTTGCCTATTACAATGAGCTTCGAGTTAGGTCTAGTAGGCCAATCAAGGATGTTGTATAGCACCTGTAACATAATAAAACCACAAAATAAGTTAATATATTTTGGCAGAAAAACTGAAAAATTGCTCTAATATAAAGAGATTAATATTGTAAAGCCTCAAAAATGTTACCGATTGGTTGCGAGTTAAAAGCATGTCAAGCTCATCTATGAGGAGAACAATTGGCTTCTGGTCTTTCTTCCCCACCTTTTTCCCATTTGAAAAATGTTCATCTAAACAACGTAGAGCCTTTTTCCATCCAACTGCATATCCACTTAGTTGTTCATAAATAACCTGAGATAATTAAATGTGGCATTATATCAGCACATTTATGTAGCAAATTGAACCAACCATTGAATTAGGTAAGTTCAATATTTTCAAACTGAGGTGTATTGCTCAAACAGTAAGTCACTTCACCAGTCAAAAGAAAATACAAAAATATTTTACTTTGTAAATGTTGTTGGGTGAAGATAACTTCATGCCATTAGTCTCAATGAAGCAAAAGGGCTGCAGAACTCCCAAGTCGACCTCTGATTTCAGATTTCTCATCACTGCTCGTACACTCATTGTCTGAATTTCAAAGCAGTGTTAGTACCAAAATCAAAGTTCAAACTGTAGATATATGAATAGAAGTTTGAAATGTTGATATTGTATATGCATCCTTACATGTCTTACAGACCCTTCGGAGAAACCATCAACGTGACCAGATGACCCTCACTAATTCAAAGGCTTAAACTCAAATTTGAATAAAGACAGGTACCATTATAAGTTAGGGATAATTTCCTACATACCCTTCAAGACATCTTCAATTTCTTATTTACCCCTCAAGTCTTAAATTTATCTTATTCATCCCTTAACTCTTACAATAATTTCTTATTTACCCATCACTTAACTAATTCAAAATTATCTCTATTTAAGTTATAAAAAATCTTAATTAAACTTTGATTAAAAAAATTAAAGACAAAATTGTCCCTTTTTCTTACAATAGATGCTCATCATTTCCTCCCCCCTCTCTCTCTTCCCCAAGAGACCTTGTTAAACTTTTCAGATCTGGCTAATGGTGGTTGCGCCCCCCCCCCATGCTAAGCTCACAAAAAACACAACTCACCATCCCTCTCATTTCCCCATTCTTTCTTCCTACAATAACTGTGTGTCCAACACCTACTCCAACTCTACTTTGCCCAACTCCATTTTCCAGTTCTCCCTGCTTCAGCTCCCCTCTCCCTACCATATACATCCATGTAGCTCAGAATATGCATATATAGCTTATATGCTATTTATTTTTTATTTAATAGGAGAAAAATGAAGTGATATCTGAATGCTCGTGCCAGCATACATCGCTATTATGTATTAAATTTTTCTGATTTTGTATCTAAATCACCCCGGATTTATTGAAATTGTATAAAAATACGGCTCTATTGATTAATATATTTTTTTCTCAATTTTTCTGCCCATCATATAATTCTACATGCTGCTAACTTATGAGAAAAACTAAAAACTCATTATTATTAACCACCCTTTTCATTTTATGAACTATTACCAATTCAAAAATAGAAACACGATCAATTAGATACATCTTTTTTTCTTCAAAGTATGTCCTTGTGTTTCAATTATTGATCGTCAAAAGCAACGTACCTAGTTACCCAGAGTGAGTCTCCAAGTTAAAATCTTGCTCTAGTCACCAATATTAGATTCGCATTCTACAATAATCCAGTACAATCATATAGATTGAATTGTTTTGCCACCAAAAACTGTACCCTGTTTTCTTTCCTTTTTAACGACCAAGAACCAATGGTTCTCTAAAATCGTTCTTGGGAGGAGAGAGAGACAAGGACAATATTGTCTTTTATTTTTTTAATTAGAGTTTAATCAAGATTTTATATAATTTAACTAGAGATAATTTAGAATTAGTTAAGTGATGGGTAAATAAGAAACTATTATAAGAGTAAAGGAACAAATAAGATAAATTTAAAACTTGAGGGGTAAATAAGAAATTGAAGATGTCTTGAAGGGTATGTAGGAAATTATCCCTATAAGTTACTAGGTAGATCCAAGAAATTCTATACGTCATGGGAATATTTGTCAATTGACCAAGCACCATAACGATTAATTAACAGAAAATAATTGGTGTTTAGGACCATGATTATAAAACAAGTAATTCAAAATAAAAAAGCCAATAAAGAAATATCACCTTGCCAGTTCCAGGTACACCATAAATATATAAACATCGCCCCAAGCATTGGTCGTCTCCAATAGCACCCTTTACAAATGTCTTGATCTCCTCCATTTCTCTGTCAAACAATTTTTATAAGTTATTGTACTAATGCCAGAAGAAAACATACAATAAAAGAAATATGTCAGCATGCTGGGTTGCCCGTTAAGTGTCCCACACTCATGTATGCCAAATTTCCAATACAGGCCAATAATGGTATGCATTAAGAACTAGAAAGTAACAGTACCAAACAGTAATAATAATTAACAAATAAAAAGAAGTTGCACACTTGTTCCTGCAAGGATGTGACATGGGACGAGAAGCAAGTGAAAGTGCAGCTGAAGCCTTCTCCAACTTGGTCTGCTTATGGCGCTTGCCATGCCCTTGTGTTTTTGCTTCTGCAATTTTAGGAAGCCAGAATGCCCTTCCTTTACGGGAATTCTAGAGAACCAAAAGACCACGAATCAGTTAACAACCCATGTAACCAAGAAGTGAAAAACACTATAGAGAAAATGAAAATCATACAGCAGCAAACACTTTAGATCTGCTCCTGGGTGAAGAAGATCTCCTAATTGATGTGTCATCATTGTCTGACTCTTGGTCAGAATCCATTTCATAGTCGCTTGACTCATTAATTTCAGCACGATAACCATCACATGTATCACCGTCAATGTCTGACAGACGTTTGAAATTATGATAATTTACATCATATTCATATTCACAGTAGAAAACATCATCTCCAGCATCACTGGCTTGTCGATATTCCTCAGGATTCATGACATAACAATGCCTGAGCACGGACTTCATCTCTACATCTCCAAAATCATCAGTACGGTAAAGCTCCCTTCTCAGATTATGCAGCTGCCGCCCAGACGCTGTCTCTTCTGGTGTCCGGTACCATATACACCTCAGCCAGTGGGTCCCATCTACCTCCCTCCATATACTCTTGATGCGTGCTGCACGCAAATCACCCAAAAGCAACTTCTCTTTTGCTGTTCTTTTGATCTTTCCCTCCAGAGGTTTTGGCCATACCACCTCTTTTCCACTTTTTTTGTCGGCACAGAAACTGCAAATCCAATCACCTTCTGGAACTTTCCTCAGTGGTGGCTTGAGGCACCGTAGGTGAAACCCGCCAAGGCAGTCATCACACTCAATCATGACTTTTGATTCAGATGCAGGTCTGAAGCAGATCCGGCACTCCTCCACATCTAGATCCTCGGAGTCTGATTCCACACTTTCCCGCTTCTTGACGTAAACATCATCTCCAACCTGTTGGAAATATGATCAGAAAGGAAGCAACATTTATAATTCTTGCTTCACTGAAAATCAAGAGTCAAATAGGAGACTGGGAGTTACAATGAGTTGAATGTGTGTCGGGTCCAGCTCAAATTGGCATTTTTCTTTGTAAAAGTATAAATAGTTGATTCCAACTGCTAGCAGGTCAAGAAGTCATGACCCAGCCAGGCCAGATCATATCCTACGGAAGTCATGACCCACCCAAGCATGTCATATCAGACGGGCAGAAGGGAACACCGAGGTAATTCTAGGTTTAGCAATTGTTTGAATTTCTTATCATTGTGGCACTGAGCATTCAACTGTAAAGAAAACATCTTTGGTTAAATTTTTTTTCAAATTAGAAGGTTACTTTTCCACATTTGCAAGTAATGCCCTAATAATTTGGTCAAATTGTTGTTCAATAGATCATATTTGGAATAAGGATTTTCTGGATGGGAGAATACCTGGAATTCAGCACCGCCATAAAGCACCTTTTTGCAATTAACTCTTCTCTTTGGTCGCTTGGATTCGGATCGGTTGGGAGTTATCGGGTCAGTGGAGGGAGACTCGAGAGAGAGACGCCTCTTAGCTTTTGTAGGCGATGTCAGGGTGATCGGAGAAGACGAGGCGTCGTTGCAGGGCTTGGTGGGGCCCGGAGAGAGGGTGAGAAGGCGGCTGGAGCGGCGGGGCCCGGTGAAGCCCGGTGTAGGAGGAGGGGTCGCTGCTGGCAAGGAATCGGGGCAGAGGCGTGAGAGCTTCGCTGGAGTTCTTCGTTCCATTGGGATTTCTTGGATGGAGTTCTTGGTAGAACCAAGAAGAGGAAGCAATAGTGACGACGGGGAGCTGGGCCTGGGCGGGAAAAAGAGGGGGGAGATTGCTACTGTTCGCGCGGCAAAGTAAATAACGCGCTTTGGAGTTTGGATGCAGATGATATATCATCGGACAATAATTCGATTTGGTGGTCACGTGGGCAGTTATTACGATAGCTAATAAAAACAATTACAAAGTAATTTTTTTTTTACTTTTTAAATTATAAATTACGTTACATCCATAAATTAGAATAGCAAATGCTATACATACTTTTAAAAATAATTGTGTACATACTGTAGGAGTCATTTTTTAGCCCGTCATTTTTATTAATATCCAAACTTAATTACAAATTAATAAATATATCCAGCTCAAATGAGTTTTGTTAAAAATATCCAATGGCCGGTTCCCGATTTTTTTTTTTTTTTTATACTATAAAGAGCAAGATACTGAAAAAGTTGGCTAGAAGAAAAAGTCGTAGGAAACTCGGATTGAAGTTTGCACTCGGTTTGGCCAAGATCAAACAAATACATTTGGTTGGATGCGTGTGTTACATCGGTTGCATGTATCAGTGCATCATCGATGTTTTTACAATGAAACATCGATATTTTATTAGCCTTAGCATTGGCAATTAAGTAGGGTAGTGCTAAAAAAACATCGGTGCGTCGCTGATGTTTTTGTAATGAAACATCGATGTTTTATTAGCCTTAGCATTGGCAATTAAGCAGGGTAGTGCTAAAAAAACATCGGTGCATCGCTGATGTTTTTGTAATGAAACATAGATGCACTTCTGCCGTCGTTAAGCCGTGCATAAAGCGTTGGTGCGTCATCGGTGTTTTTGCACGAAAGCATCGTTTTAAAAAAAAAACTTTAAACGGCCATAACTTTGGTTAGGAAACTCGGATTTGCGCGTACGACCCCAATTCGGAAAGCTTGGGACGAGACGGGGGCAATGGCACCTCGGGGTTATCCCAGGGAGCCAACGGAATTAGAATTGCAAAAAAAGTCGTTTAGTGCCTCAAAAATTGAGTTAAATTTTTATCATCGGTAGACACACAACGATCTGTATGCGGCTAGTGACAGTGTCGTATGCAGCATGGTAAAAAGTCACAACTTGTATCACAATTACTGATCTAATGATTATGAAGGATAGGAAATCTGAATCACATTAAACCAACTGGGTCAACCTGAACTAGTGAAATTGTTAAAACTTAGTACCTGAAAAAAACGTTGTTTGGTGTTCGCATGCAGTTAATGAATTTAATTTGACAATAACCAGTATTCTAAAATTGAGTATCTTTCATTTTGTAAGATACTGAAATCTAACACGGTGCTGAAATATAACATCTCTCTCCCAAATATGCTGAAATTTAGCGTATTTTAGTATAAATATGCTAATTATATATCAAAAGAAGTAATCTAATAAATATTTTAAAAAAAATCGAATTTTTAATGTTAGATTTCAGCATCTTGCTCTTCATAGGCTCTAAAAAAAAAATCGGGAACCGGCCATTAAATGACTTGTTTGGACATTTTTAACAAAACTTATCTGAACTGGGTATATTTATTAATTTGTAATTAACTTTGGATATTAATAAAAATGACGGTTTTTTAGCGCCTCTATTATCTAAGAATAATGTCATTTACTTTTCATAACTCGAAAGTGGGCTCATAACGATATTACTGAACTCGGCCTCAAAAAGAAAATTACGAGAATGACATTTATTCATGGCCTAAGCAAACAATTGTATATGTCTCTTGTCTCAATATTTATTATTTCCTATTTCTATAGAATTAGTTTTCATTTTACATATTTGGACACAAACTTTAGATGAAATTGATGTGACAGAAAACTAGATTCAAACCATAATTCAAAGCCAAACTTTGAAGACAAGCCCACTCAACAGAAGAGGTCGAACCAGAGAAGTAATGCTTTTAAGAGTGGTTCGCAACCAAAGAATGATAACCATCAATTCAAGGACAATGCTAATTGAGAAGACTGCTGCCCCAACTGTGACAAGAAGGGTCACTGTGTACGAAATTGCTTGCACAGAAAGAAGCGAGGCTCACAAAACGTGGCAATCTCAAACAACCGACTAGAAACCAGAGCTAAAAAAAGTCATAGTAATG
The DNA here is from genome assembly GCA_025461125.1 of Carex kokanica. Taxonomy (NCBI): domain Eukaryota; kingdom Viridiplantae; phylum Streptophyta; class Magnoliopsida; order Poales; family Cyperaceae; genus Carex; species Carex kokanica. Next base: position 292,405 of record JAJGRX010001459.1, read on the forward strand.
ACTACGTATGAGACGCCAATGCATCGTTTGCACTTACAACCACAAGTAGATGAAAAAAACAGAGATATCACTCGTTTTAACAACAATTATCAAGTTAGAGAGAATCAACTACGAAAATGACATAATAATTGACTCCGATTACTTAAACCATGTAATTGGGACTCAAAAAGTTGAGGATATGCTTCGAGTTGGAAAAACGTGTCATACCGTGACTAACACACTGTGACTTTGGTTCCGTGCCGTGCCGTGACCAAGTTAATTTTTCACGTGCCGTGACCAAAATGTCAAGGGGTGGTCACGACACGCGAATAGTCACGCCACGTGAGTCATGTCGTGGCTAACATGCCATGACCATACGTGACCATTTAATCATAATTTAGGTTAGTTTATTCAAGATTCGCCATTAAATCAATATCTAATAGTTCTAATTACACGTGACTTGCGTGATTACGTGTCGTGCCGTGACTAAATCTTTCACGTGCCGTGCCGTGCCAAAGTTTCAAAAAATAGAGCATGACACGGGGAGACACGCGAGTCACGGCACGTAACTGACACGCGTGCCGTGTCGTTCCGTGACGGAGCCGGCTCCGCCGTGCCATTTTTCCCACTCTAGATATGCTTATAGAAGTATCAGTCTATCATGTATATTTTAATGTACAATATTTTGTATATGCTTATAGAACTATCATTCTATCATGTATATTTTTCAACTTAATTGACACATATTAAGAATCAATTTTATGTATTTGATCCATTATTTTGTCCATTAATTATTTCTAATTAACCACTGACACGTCTTTATTTTAAACAATCATGCACAGTTTTTCTATGCGTTTAGATTCAAATTAAAATATAGAATACAATTAAAATAGCAAAATCTTCTAAATTTTTATATGATTTAATTACTAACAACGCAAATATCATGAGATTTTTTGTTAAACTTAAAAATTAGACGACTTAGGATCAGAGGCGGAGCTACAGTAGACTAGAGGTGGGCAGCCCACCCCTGAATTTTGATAAACTAGTATAATTTTAGAGGGATGCTTCGGTGGACATAAGGACCTATTTGTAAAATGAACATATTTTCATTTTCAAAGTTCAAACAGTCGATCCGACAGTTCAACATTATCTCCATATTAAAATGTACTTGGAGGTCAAATTTTACATTTTTTTGAATTTTTTTACTATTTATTAAGATGGTTACAAAATCGTTGTTTTCAGACCATTGAAAAACAGCGATTTTGTAACCATTTTAATAAATAGTAAAAAAATTCAAAAAAAATGTAAAATTTGACCTCCAAGTACATTTTAATATGGAGATAATGTTGAACGGTCGGATCGACTGTTTGAACTTTGAAAATGAAAATATGTTCATTTTACAAATAGGTCCTTATGTCCACCGAACCAAATGCCTTAATTTTATATATATTTGCATTTTTGCCTACTCAAGATTATAAATTTTGCCCACTCCTGCAGTGAAAAGTTGCAAATGTGTTCTTCTCAACTCCCTCTTCCTTTGGCTGCATGGATGTAGCTTGAAAATTTCGTTTATCTATTATTCATTTTCGTAATTTTTCAGATCTAGTTTTCCTTCATCTTGGATTTTCAAATACTCCTAAGGAAGATGACCCCTTCACCCGTTTGAACCTAGTGCACATGAGCCTCCAAAGAGATTGTAATGAGATTATGTGAGCTATGTTTATATAATAAAATATCAAATATAAGAGGCAACAAGTGAGATTTATTGAGAGAAGAAACCGGCTCCTCACCTTTTATTAGGGGTGATTAATGAGCGAGCATTAGCGAGTTGGGACATGCTCATGTTCAGCTCATTAGCTTAATGAGCGAGTTGTTAATGAGCATGTTAATAATGAGCGAGTTGCCGAGTTGTTTAAAATACATTATTCAAAAACTAATTTTCATTTATAGAATTTAACAAATTGTCATAATCCAACCTAATTAAACAGTACATAATTTAACAAAAAATTGTCCATAAACAAATTTTTAATTGGCTAAGGATACGGAAACAAAAAATATCCTGAACATTTAAAATTTTGGATGAATTTGTAGTTTTTTCATTTTTCTTGCACATACCTGATCAAAATTTTGGCTACACCACTGCTTAGAATCGAGTAAAACTAATCGTGAATGTAATAGGATGAGGTGGGCTTTAATTTTAGCTTGATTGCAAGAGTTTAACGAATCGAATCTAAGATTCGAGATAATATAGATCTGACTGGAGCGAACATCCTCTACAATACTGTATGGGTGTATGGGGTCTGATTAGAGTAGAACTAGGTGTTCTTAAGTTCATTAAGCCTCATTGTGAACTAAACTCTAAAATTTATCGTATTGAATTCAAATAACGAATCTGAACCATTAAAATTTATCTACATGCGAAAATTAATTAATTTTTACTTAATTATGTATAAAGTCAAGTGGTAAAAAAACGTTGAAAAAATGAATGCATTAAAATTAATTTATAAACCTTCTAATTTTGACCGCTTGACTTTGTGATAAATTAATTCGTAAAATAGATGAATTTCAACAGTTTGAATTCGTCATTTGAAATCAATCTAGTAGATTTTATAATTGAATTCACAAAAAAAACTTAATAAACTTAAGAACACCCTGATTCTAGATTACCTCCCACTCAAGTCGAATTACCTTCAAAATTCATGAAGTTCCTTTAAAAGTCGTATCGGATTAAAAGATACGATTTAAATGTAACTCTACAATAATGCGATATCTCACTATGTTTGAACTAGTGTTCTGAACTTAAGGAATACACACAAAATACACAAATTAACAAAACATAACATGAAATACAACATAACCCTATCAGTAGTCTAGCAAATCTCAGTCAACAAAATCACCATCTTCGCTCCAAGCGACGCCAAACGTTGGACTGAAGAGTCTGCCAGGCCCAAAATCCTCCTATACAATCTCCAAAAAATAGTCACCGGACGCCTTCCCTTTCTGACATTGACACCATGACCTCCATTGCTATGGACAAATCCATGTTGTTCTCCTCCGTTGTCGGGAGCTGATCAAGTATATCCTTAACATCATAAAGGAGAATGAGACTCAAATTTAAATGAAAATCATTATTACGGTAGGTACACCAGAAAGAAGCTTTGTTGAATAATTATAAACAAATTAAAATTAAAAGATATCGAGCAAATATTTAAATCCAGCATATAAGAATTATCATTTTTATGAATGATTATAAAAAAATAAAATTAAAGATTTTATTGAACGAGCAAATATAGATTTTCCAAGTTTGTATATTAATTATCGCGCAAGGCGCCAAAACTCGAAATCAATCATCAACCAATTACATAAAATTGAGATTGAAATAAAAGCAACGGCTTACGAAACGGGCCAACAAGGTCTGTTAGAACGTCGGAATTGGAAGATTCCTCTCAAGTCGCAACAAACGGCCTTCTGACATTTTCTCCAGATTCAACAGACCGGACGATTCCAGTCTCCAGCTGTCCGGCACCTTTCCCTAGTACAGAAAAAACTTAACGAGGGTGAACCAAATAAAAGTTTATAAACTTGACTTCAATTACATTTTGCCTCTCTAACGAGTGCCAAATTGCCAATTTTAAATTGTCAATGGATCCGATTCCGACGTAATCAATTAGTCAATTAACAAGGTGCTTGGGTCAAAATACCAAACTTGCTAGGGTTTTAGTCCAAAACCACATTCCCCATTCTACCCCCTCCCCTTCAATCCTACGGCGGTGCAGCTTGCTCTTTGCTACCCCTTCGATCCTTCTCTCTCCCTTTTCACCAAAAGGGACAGAGAGAAAACCCTATCACGAATCTCAAAATGTCGCAAACTCAGGAGCTCTCTCCTCGCTCGGAAGAGAACACGTCGCCGGGAGCGAGCGGGGGCGCCATGCAGAATCCTTCAACTTCGCTTTACGTCGGAGACCTGGAGGAGAGCGTGACGGACTCGCAGCTGTTTGAGGTCTTCTGCGAGGTCGGCCAGGTCGTGTCAGTGCGAGTCTGTCGTGACGTCAGCAGTCGCAAGTCTCTCGGATATGCCTACGTCAACTTCAATGAAGCCTCCGATGGTGAGTTTTTATTCCATCTTTCTCCCAGAGTATCCAACGCGTTGCTCTTAAGGTTTTTAAATTTCAGATTGGTCTTTTGAAAAAAAAATTAGCTTTTATTTTGATGTTTTATGCTGGATTTAGAGCTGGTCTGGTCAAAGATTGATATGTAGGCGTATTTTAATAGTATCTAATGACACAGCCAAGTGTAAATCAGTCTGAAGCAGTGGAGCTATCTGCTACTTGTTATTTATTCGAAGTACGAAGTGTAATGCCTAATCTGGAAAAAGAAAGTGAATGTGCCGCATTTACTCATGCTTCATGAACAGATTTGGAACCAGGAAAATTATTTAATATGCATAAAAGCAAAATGATTGATATCTTTTTTAGATTAAGCCATAAAATTTTAAATTCCTTGTGTCATTTATCTGTGGAGCTTCCATCTTGATTTTCAGCTGATCTGCTCATGGTTTTGGTATAACTCATGATATTACATTGCGGAACCATGACTGATATTGCTAAAATCATTATTTTTTCTTAAGATATATATTGAATGCTGGTAAGTCCTTAATTTTTTTTTCACACCGCCATGCCATTAAAACTTTTTTAGAAGATTAAACTAGGGCCGGCTGATAAGGTTCTGCTTCCTCCATTGTTCTGTAGCCATTTGCTCACCATTTATAAACAATTCCCAGAACTTGTAGTTCCTTTGTGCTAATACCATTTGCTTCTGACAGCTGCTAAAGCACTGGAGGCTCTCAACTTTACTCCCATAAATGGAAAGCCAATTCGAGTGATGCACTCTAACCGAGATCCCTCCTCCCGTCAGATCAATGAGGCCAACTTATTCATTAAGGTATATTCTCCCTTATTTCCCTTTTGGTTTCAAGTTTTCTCTGCAAATTACTCCAATCTTTACTGTATTTGCTAGCGGAACCCAGCTTATCTCATGTTCACAATTAAGATATATACTGTGTTTTGGACTATTAAAAAAATGACTCGATCATCAGAACCAAGGTTAGGTCGAGCAGAATTGACTGAACTAAACTTAACACTATTTTGAGTCAATTCTGTTGTTCCTGACAAGTTTATGCAAAATTATAATCCAACATATAAAATTTGTTTTGCATAATGTTGTTTTGCAGTGGGCTCGCGATAAAAAGTTGGATATGTACAGTTAGGTCTCAATGCCATAAAGAGTAGAATTTTTGTACTGTACCATCTTAAATAGCTCACTGGTTGGGTGCTAGTGCATATTGCTACAGAAACTTTGATTGTCGTTCCAAACATGGCAAAATGATGGATTTATACAGGCATGGGATGTTCTTTCTGAATAGTGCTTTTGCTCATTACTCTGTACCCTTGAATAAACTAGAATCAATTTTAAATAGACTCCACGTGCTTGTGCAACTCATAACTGACTAATTATTTTCTTTTTAGAATCTGGACAAGTCAGTTACCAACTTATTATTGTACAAGACCTTTTCTCCGTATGGGCACATTCTCTCGTGCAAGGTTGCTACTGATTTGACTGCCCAATCAAAAGGTTATGGTTTTGTCCAGTTCGACTCTGTTGAATCAGCCAAGAATGCCATAAAGAGCCTAAACGGGACTGCCTTAGACGGGAAGAGAATCTTTGTCGGGCCCTTCGTTGCTAAGGAGGATCGAGAAAGCACCTCAAATCCTTCAGGCAGCAACAAATTTAACAATGTGTTTGTGAAGAACCTCTCAGAACCAACCAATGAAAATGATCTGATTGACATTTTTGGTAAATTTGGCAAAATCACAAGTGCAATTGTGATGAGAGAAGGTGATGGTAAATCAAAGTGTTTTGGATTTGTGAATTTTGAGAACCCTGATGATGCTGCGACCGCAGTAGAGGATTTGAACGGGAAAATATTTGATGGGAAGGAATGGTTTGTGGGAAAAGCGATGAAAAAATCAGAGAGGGAGAGGGAGAGGGAGATGAAGAGATCTGAGAGGGGCATGCCTGAGGGCAATGCGACCTACATAAATCAAAATCAAAATCAAAATCACAGAAGCAACCATAACCAGTTGAACAATAATCTGTATTTGAAGAATTTGGAAGAGAATGTTACCGATGATGACTTGAAGGAGCTCTTTTCAGCTTTTGGTACTGTGACATCTGCCAAGGTCAATTTTTTTGCCCCTGCTTGATAACTTGATTCATTTCTGTAAATGAACTAAGATTGTTAGTTCAATTCATTCCTTTAACATTTATGAAGCCTATTTATCTGCCAGGTTATGCGGGAACCGAATGGCCATAGCAGAGGAGTTGGATTTGTTGCTTTTGAATCTCAGAATAATGCCTCTAGAGCAGTAAGATCAATTTTCTTTCCAATGTAGTAGCTTTAAATTTTTTTTCCTCAAGTAGAGTTATGGGCATCACACTTCAAATTGGCTTATTTTTTTTCTTGCTTGTAGCTTGGGGAGATGAATGGCAAGCTCATTAGGAACAGACCTCTGTATGTTGCTTTTGCACAGAGAAAGGAAGATAGGAGAGCAAGGCTTCAGGTTACCTTTGTGTTTTCTCAAAAAGTGTTTGTTTTGGCTTAATTATCTGGTGGAATAAGCCTGTTTTATTCAGCTTGTAGTTTTACTTTCATAAAAGAAAACATGTCATATGCCCACATTTAATGTGCTTCTCAGGATCAGTATGCAATGATGCCTCAAATGCCAATGGCTCCCCATCCAGTTGGCCCACGGATGCCAATGTACCCTCACAATATGGGGCAGCCAATGTTCTTTGCCCCCCCACCCCCATTTATTCCTCCTCAGGTAAACCTGGTATATTGCTATCATTTACTATTGTTTTTGTTCTTATCACTGCAATACTCTTCGTTGGTTCATGATAATCTTATTGTTATTTACGAATTATCACTTTTATTGATACTTAAAAGCCAGTGAATCACATCATCTCAATAAACTATCAGGACCAGCTGTCGTAGTCATTGTTTATTCCTGTCACAGTGACAAGTAATTATTCGCACTTACTGATATTGAAGAATTAATTTAAAACAATATTTAGCTTTACAACTTGCAAATCAACATAAATAAATAAAATGGCGGAACAAATAATATCTCTTGCCAGCAAACAAGTTCATATTGGTTAGGTGTTGAGCTGGTATATCAAACAACAAGTTCATGTGTGTATAATATCTCAATATCGAGTAGAACTAGGGTGTTCTTAAGTTCATTAAGTTCCTTTGTGAACTTAACTCTAAAACCTATTGGATTGGCTTCAAACGACAAATTCAAACCGTTGAAACTGATCTATCTTACGAGTGATGCGTCTACATGTAAAAAATTTAAATTTTAGAATTAATTTAATATAAAGTCAAAGTGGTCAAAATTATAAGGTTTATAAATTAATTTTAATGCATTCATTTTTTGAACAATTTTTTACCACTTGACTCTATACAAAATTAATCCAAATTTTTTAAATTTTTGCATGTAGACGCATCACTTGTAAGGTAGATCGGTTTCAATAGTTTGGATTCACAAAGAGACTTGGTGAACTTAAGAACACCCTAGTTCTACTCAATATCAGAGACCCTGCACTGGTTCCTGTGGTCTATTCATAAAATAATGTGTTTTGCTCTATTGAGGTCCCCAATTGTACCTATAACTGAGGATCTTTTTGGTTCTTGGAATTGATTTTACTACCTGCAGATTTACTAATTATGCATATCAAACATTTGGTGTTTTTTTTGTATAAAGGCTGGATATGGCTTTCAGCAGCCTATTGTGCCAGGGATGAGAGGAGGTCCAATGCCTCCTTTCATGCCTATGGTCCCACAAGGCCAGAGAGGACCACGCACCAGGCGCGTTCCACATAAAGCGGGACACCAATGGGGGCCACTCCCTATAGTGTCTTCAGCTCCTAACCAGGTTTGCTCTCCCTCTTTCCCTTGAGTTTCAGTGGTCACAGATTTTGGTAAAGCAGCAAAAAACTAGGGCATACATTAAAAGATTTTAGCTTTTATAGTTTGCCCAAAGAGCAAATTAACATAGCTACAATAGGTAGCAGAAAAATCTGGAAATAATTCGTAATATGTGCTGCTGAGCACTTCAGTTCAACAAGCTAGTAACAGAACTACTTATGTAGATGGTTGGAGGTGGCGCCAACGGGAATATGCAAGGTAGCCTTGCATCAGCACTAGCCAAGTCTACACCCGACCAGCAGAGAATTATACTTGGGGAGAGGCTCTTTCCACTGGTGGCTGAGCTGGAGCATGAGATGGCGGCGAAGATTACTGGGATGCTTCTGGAGATGGATAGAGATGAAATACTGCACCTTCTCGAGTCCCCAGATGAGCTCACATTAAAGGTTGAAGAGGCTGTGAGGGTTTTACGCTCCGTTGTCCACTCTCACACGCCTTCTGATCAGTTCAACTCTCTTTCTCTCGACGAGCACTCTGATCGGCTGGCCTCCTTTTCTCTCAGTGAAGGGGTTGTTTAAGCTCGTCTTTTTTTTTTGCCAGTTTACTATGACTTGGCTGGTAGGTTTTGCAGTTTAGTGAGTTTTTTCTTTCTCCTGACCTTTTGCTTAATAATGGAGATCCTTGGTTCTCAGCTTAGGAGTTATTTTATAGTGAAGGTCGTCATTGTTTGGTTTTTTTTGTGGTGATGGATCGGTCTTTTCGTCTGTCTTTGGTTCTGCAAAATTTTGGTTGTTTGCGAGAAAGGCTTTAAATGTGAAGGCTTATATCTGTCTTTTGTGGTTATGAAAGAATGATTAGCTTTATTTTATCTCTGAGGAATGTCATTTTCAATGGATTAACATCAGACTTTATTGCCAGTTACTGGTACTATGACCGAGTGTGGCTCGCCCACTGGTAGCAACGACTGAATGGCTCTCGACCAGTTGACTTATGCCAACTGTATGGCTTGAAATGTTCGGAAGTATCAGTTCCAGATGTTGCGGTCACCCTTCTGATTTTAGATTGTTTCCGTTTCTCTAAGGGTTAAAAAAATCCCGAGTTTAGGGTGATTTCTGAAGAATTCTGTAGTAGTATTCCAGTATTGTGTTGGGCCTCATAATAAATTTTATAATAAGATATGGTTTCAAAAGAAAAAGTTCAATAGTACCTTTAAACAATTGGTAAATGTTACATGGATGTGAGTGTGGGCTCTGGATCCGCGTGGAGCTGCATGATGAGCCTGCGTGGGAAAGATATAAAGTAGGCCTTATTTGAATCCGTGAAATAAATTGAAGGAGAATAATCTCTTTTGTCTGGAGAAATTTCGTCTATGTTTGCTTATCCAATTATTCACGTTACAACTTACAAGTGAACTAACTATCTACTTAATATATCATACTCTTACTCTATACTTTTATGTGTCTGCCCAACCTCATACTATATACTTACCTCATACTCTATTTTATTTTATGAACCAATATGCCGACATTTTTATTAATATCCAAATTAAAAAGAAAAGTATCACCAGTCAATAACGGCATTTTTATTAATACTCAAACCGGCTATTTTTTGGCCTGTTGGAATAAAAATTCTGATGTATAATTAGTATAATTATACTAAAATACGCTAAATTATGGTAATTATGTTAAATTACGCTAAAATATGCTAATTATGCTAAATACGCTAAATTACGCTAAATTACGCTAATTACACTAAATTATCTTTAATAAAGCTAAGTTACGCAAAATTTCGCTAAATTATGCTAACTTACGCTAATTATCTAAGACATCTCGTAAATAGACGATGTTAGGACAAGAGATAAGGCAAGAGAGACGATATCTTTACTGAGAAAGCGAAAAACGACGACAAAACTTCAAACGGTCATAAAACAGCGCTCGAGTATCCAATTTCAGCAAATGACTAATTTTCAGAAAGCTTGCGAAAAGATGCATGCGTTGCGACAGCTACGCCATTTTTCAAAATTCAAAATTGCCAAAAATCAAAGGGAAGTGTCTCAAAACTTGAGTTGAAGTTTTCATAATTTAGTGTAATTTAGCGTAATTTAGCGTAATTTAATGTAATTTGGCGTAATTAGAATTTTTATTCCGACCGGCCAAAAAATGGCCGGTTTGGACATTAATAAAAATGTCCTTATTGATTAGATACAATTGATACTTTTCTTTTTAATTTGGATATTAATAAAAATGTCGGAACTATATGCAAGTATAAACTCTATACAAATTTAAATTTCTTATATGATATGCATTCTTAAAAAGAAATAATGTGGTGCAATACTGTTGATGAACGAGTTTGGGGCGAAATTTAACAATTGTAGCAGGTTTTTATATTGAACCTATTGAACTATATTTCTCAAACTTCACATCAATTTTACTGTCCCTTATAAAAGTAAAAGGGCAACCTTCTCTGCAGGAATTCAGAGTAGGTCCCATGCCCATCAGACTTACTTTAGTTCGATGGGTGAGATGACCATCCGATCAGTATCAAGATTCGTGCACTCTGCAACAAAATCCGTGCGAGTTTGTATCAATTTCCGTACACACAGATTTAATGCTAATCGTACGGTGATAGAGTTAATTAAACCTAAAAGTAGGTCCAATGACCATCGGATCTACTCCTATCTCTCTCTCGAGTTATCTTACATTCGGTTCAAGACTCGCCACATGTGGTGGTCCAAGACCCCTCCTATTGCCTACCCGCAACACGAATGGCTTTTAGGGAACATCAGCCCGCCCGCAACACGAATGGCTTTTAGGGAACATCAGCCCGCCCGCAACACGAATGGCCACGTTATTCTCACAACAAAAGACTCGTGCTTATGGAAACAGCGACAGAATTGAAAAGGGAAAGTGGGTGTGCGCATGTGAGACACTGGCTGTAAGAATCGGATCCAAACTTAAAAAGGGTTGTGCAAAGAAGGGGTCATGCGGCACATCAGCACATGGCGGAGTGCAAGGCGCTCCATCATTTTCTACTTTTTGTAGCTAGGGTTCGAATGGATTTGAGAGTCATGTGGAGTTGCAGCCTTGCAGGAAGCATTTGTGATGTGTGCAAGCTAACTCGCTAAGAAGAGGGCTACAAAAGTAGACAACCGGGAAAAGGAAGCCGAATCAATGATTCTTTACCTAAGCGCTTAAATTAAATCCCTAAATTAAGGGGTCGGAGTTGAAATTTTCTTCATATACTTAGATATTTTTTTTCTTCGAGGTTGGCTAGTAAAATAACTATGTACAAATTTATCATGAAAATATAAGTTAACAGTATCTGCAAGAGTTGGAAGAAATAAACCCAATTAATACGTTTTCAACCGGTGTTTTGAATAACTAGTTATGTATGTGATATATATATTTTTTATTTCTTTTGTTTAGCAAAAACAGGACACAGCTATAGCTAATGCTATATCATGGATACAATTAATAGCTCGGAGTAGAGCTGTAAATGAGTCAAGTTTGAGCGAGTTACGTTCAACTCGAACTCAGCTCATTAAATAAATGAACGAGTCAACTCGAGTTGGGATGATAATAACGAGTTGTAGAGCCAACTCGAACTCAGCTTGTTATCAACTCAAGTTGGCTCACAACTCGTTTATAACTCGTTTAACCAGTTAATTATATATTACTTTCAAAAAAAAATTATCAGTATCCAGCAATTTTTCATACAGCAACTTAGTACATAAGCACCAGCAATTTTTCATACATCAGCTTAACAAAAACAATTTCTGAAATTTATTGTAACCAATTCTATGTAACTCGAGTTATAAATGAGCGAGTTGGGGTAGCTCAAACTCAGCTCATTTATTAAACGAGTCAGCCAACTCGAGTTGGAACTGACTCGAGTTGTAAATGAGAGAGTTAAAGCGAGCTGTAAATGAACGAGTTATAAGCGAGTTACGAGTTTGAGCAATTTTGCCCAGCCCTAGCTCGGAGCACAATAGCTGACCACTTTGTTATAAAAATGTTTTTATGGTCAAGTTTTATAATCTTTAAGACTTGGTTCATGTTTGGTTGTGGACTAAAGGTGAACTAAAAGCTTTAGGTCATTGTTCTTCCACCAAACGTGACTAAAATTTATTGGTCTAACATGGAATAACTTTAAATTTAGTCCAGCCTAAACAAGTCTAAATTAAACCACCTCATGAGGTGTCTTAAATTTTTCTTCAATTTTAAGTCACTGGGGCTCACTGTCATTCACCTTTAATCATTTCATCCCTCCCCAAACATAACTTTAGGCACAACTAAACATAAATAATTTAGACCGATCTAAGTTGGACTACCCAACTTAGGTTACTTAGCTTTAGTCCACAACCAAACACCACCTTAAGTTTGTTTTTGTGGTTATCAAAGTTGAACATCCATTCGTTTCTCTTATAATCTCTCTTTTCAGCTACTCCATCAAATGTGTTTCGTTGGATTGTATTCGTTTTAATCGATAATTAGTTGGAACTTCTGATGCAAATTAATTGTAGATTTTGCCTTTCAATTCCTTTTTCATATTATGTCTTTTGTAGCAAACAGATTGTCAATTTTGTATGAGAGAAAATAATTGTACAGGTTTATGATATTTCGTGCAATAGTAAAATAAATGTTATTATATAGGATAATTTTTTCTAAACCTCAGTGATTACTATTAAAATCTTAATTTCGACATAAGAAATCATGACAAACGATACTTTTAGACATGTCTGTACTATATATTACAGTGTGCATGATCTCATCGTCCTCTGAATGATTTTTGTACAAATTACCTAAATGATAAATTTTTATATATATCATTTTTTTTCATTTTATTTAAGTTGAATTGATAAAGTAGGATAATGATATTTAAGTAACATATAATTCTAGTTAAGACGATCAAATTGGATGTAACTTTGAATGCTCCTATTGCATGGTGTACAGATGTATTAGGACTTTGGAGTCAGGGGCGGACCCAGAATTTTCGTCAGAGGGGGACAAAAAAATATCGAATCGAATTTAAATACCTTATCGGGTTTAAATTCATTAACCAATTGGGTAATCGATAAAAAATAATGCTTTGATTTGTAATTTCTGATACTCTGACCTATAATTCTAATTACCAATCAAAATTCAACAAATTTATTTCAATTTTAATCCTAAATTTAATCCGAATTACAAATCAAACGTCTAGAGGGGGGCAAAAAAAAAATTCCAGAGAGAAACAAAGTCGGTCGGAATCGATAAATCTCCACTAAAACTCAAAATCCAGAGGGCAGTTGCCCCCTCTGAAATACACTGGGTCCGCCCCAGTTTGGAGTTAGTAAAGGTCGCTATTTAGAAGGAAAAAGAAAAAATGAACAGGAACTTGTATGAATTGAAAGCACAATATATCGGTACAAGTTATTTTTTTTTTATAAAAGTGAATCAAAGTCTACTCATTTCATTTCCAGAAACCAAAAGTATTTGTTGCTACAAGCAACATGGTACCAAACAACTGGTACACAATTGCCAATACATCACATAAGCAGATACTACACCTAACAAATTCTAGAATACATCATAAATGTGCATACAAAAGACAGTGAATATTGATAGAGTAGCTGCATGTATAATCCTCTAACACTCGGAGAAGGAAGCAAAAGGAATTTTCTTTCTAATAAAACTAAGATTTGTAATTTGATCTGTTTAATTGAAATCTGACAACCATGCAGCCCCTGCTAGGATTTTCAAAAAAAAAAAAAAAAATCTGACAACCACAAAAACCAGAAATTACAATAACAGGTGCATTCATTTGTATGACAGTTTATAATTTCTAGAGATAAAACAATTAAATATTGCTTTATTGTTTACAAGAAAATATTTTGTTTTAGTTAATTAGCAAACCATGTAATGTTTGCTTACTGGAAATAACAATTTCTGTCGGCTTATTCTCAATAATAATCATTTTTTATTCTCATAGATAGTGTTAAATTCTTGTAGGGGTGATCGTATATCGAACATCAGTTTATTGAAATTGATTTGAAGAAGTTTGATCCTCATCTCTCATGTTTAAATAAAAATACAACTTTTAATTAATATTTTGTCAATATACTAATTATTTTTTGAGTAAACGTTGGATATTAAGCCATCCAACTATTTAATATTCACAAGAAATTTGCTCATCTAAATTTCGAACCTGCGAATCAATACACTAATTATTGATCACATACAATAGCAAATACCTAACTAATGCATGAAAACTATATTAAAAATAATAATAATAGTAATAGTAAATTCAATCAGCGGGCTTGACAATATCAGTTTCTTGCTTTTTTTGTTCTTTTGAGTATATTAATAGATAGTAAAAAAATTGTAAAAACTGTAAATTATTTTGCCTCCAAATACCATTTTCATATGGAGATCATATTGAGCAGTTTAGATCGACTGTTTAAACTTTGAGAATAAAGATATGAATTCATAGTACATACTGATGTGCACTATGCACCGTAGTCTCATTTTATTTAACTAACAAATACCATACTTTCTAAACAGAAAAGTATATCTAGCTTTTTTTTTTTTTTTTTTTTTTGAGAAACATATGAAGAGTGGATTAAAATAAATATTATATCTAGCTTAGTTAGTTAAGGTACAAATCACTACGAAAAATCACAAGCTTGAAATTTAACATTAAAAAAAAAACATGATGACATGAGTCACTCCTTTATAAAAAGAAAAAAAGAAAAAAATAATTTTTGGAAGAGGAGGGATCGGATTACACCGTTTTTTGGTGACATCGAATGACATCGTGCATTTTCAAAGTCCAAACAGTCGATCCAAATCGTTCAATATGATAAATATATTAAAATATGCTTGCAGATCAAATTTTACATTTTTTTTGAATTTTTTTACTATTTATTAAGATGGTTACAAAAATTCAATGGTCTAGAAACAACGATTTTGTAAAGTACTTAATAAATAGTAAAAAAATTCAAAAAAATGTAAAATTTGATCTGCAAGCACATTTTAATATATCCATCATATTGAACGGTTTGGATCGACTGTTTGGACTTTGAAAACTTTAAAAATGCACGATATAATTCGATGTCACCTAAAACGGTGTAATCCGATCCCTCCTCTTTTTGGAAACTTCATGCCGATGGAGAATCTCAACGAAAAAAAATGCGGACGCGCAAAACAAAATAACAAGGTCCCACAATTTAGGTGTTATTTCAGAAAAAAAAAATGCTATTCAAAGCAGCAACTAAAATTTCAAAGCAATAGCAAAATCAGGACATGATGTTGCCTTTCATGACGTAACGACATAGGCTTTTCAATGTTAACTTGTAATAAATCCAGTATTAGTTGAGCAATCACCTCTTTACCGACATAATCCAAGTACTTTCAAAGCAAGTTTATGGAATATATATAGAATAGGTTGATGCACATTTCATTAGACCCTTAATTTGTTTTCCTTAATTTCCCTTAAAAGTTTTTATGAGTCCTACAAACTGCTCATGATTTATTAATATTTAGAGCAAGTCTGATAGTATACCTTAAGACGGCTTGTGAAGGCTCATTATTCATATATTTTCAATAATTGATCACTACCAGAGATGGAATTTATAAAATTAGAAATTTTAAAGGGATAAAAAGTGTCACTAACAGATTATTTAATTAGTATATTAAAATAAAATAATAGTGCAATACGGCCAAAAGTTGGTTTCAAAGAAGGATCTTTGAGTACCTCATTAAGCTCATCATAGCCTAATATAAGATTAGATATAATTTCTATAAATGTATCTGGGCCCACCAGGACCTACATGCATACATTTCACCTATCATTTAAGCATTCCTCTAATGATTCAACAGGAGAACATGTTTTGTCTGATCTACAGTAACTATAGCACAGAAACTAAAATAATTTGGCCCCAAATATTTCAAGGGTACTAATTGTTGGGGCCATTTTGAGAGCAAATAAGAGGAATTAATTCAAATAAGAAAATAATACAAATACCAACAATAGCATCTGTGCACATAAAGTACAACACTGTGGATTATGTCACTGATAGGGAACGGACTCTGCTGCTTTTCCGACAGAAAAGCAGGGTTCTGCTTTTCTGCATCTCACCGTTCAAATTTTTTTATTTCACGCATCTCGATACAGAAATTTTTACATGCACAAATCTCGATGAATTTGAATGGTTGGATCTGGAAAAGCTGGTTGCTGCTTTTCTATCAGAAAAGCAGCAGAGTCGGACCCCACTGATAGGTGCATAAATTGGAGCTTAATATGTCATATTGCTTGAAAGCCGAACTAATAAGACAATAAACTAAATTTATTCTGCTTAATTAAGGGCAAACTTACAAAATAAAAGAAAGCTGTAGGTTTGGCTTAATTAAGGTATCGACACCATCTTACAATTTTTTTAGCCTAGTTAAAATTAAATTAAGAAGCCTCTATGAGATAATAATTTCTTGGTGTGATAGAGAGGAGGGTTCATGTCAGGAATTAACAATTTTTGTTGTGTTAATGGGTTGGAATTAGATCGGACTTTCTAGAGTATAGAATTCAGGGTCGGATCCGTCCGGCCTGTCGAGGAATCCGGTTCGATCAGGTATAAATTACTTTTGTTTTGATTTTTCTTATTAAAAATGAAGAAATTATATTACAAGTTTGCTCATAACAAAATCAAAATGCAATAATTAAAATCTAATGTTAACTGTGTCACAAATAACTTTTCCGATGTTGTAATTCGATCCAAAATGACCCGAATTTCCGATTTTGTAATTCGATCCAAAATGTCATTGTCTCATATCTCAAAGGCGTCTGAATCATCTGCATTACCTCATCGTTTTTTTTTTTGAAAAAAAAAGGCAAAAATGCCTGTTTCATATATTGAAATTAGTATTACCTCGTCGTTTGAGTTTGAATATGAACCATTTGATCATAAGAGTTTGAATATGAACCATTTGATCATAATCGAGGCCAAATCACTCAAACCCATAATACACGGTGTCCCTTTAAAATTTGTGCCAATATATAACAAATGGAGCATATTCAAACTCATCGTAAACGATGAGGTACCTTAGAGCTTTCGAGCTCCAAGGGGCCAGATCATCTGCATTACCTCATCATTTGAGTTTATATCCGAACCGTCCGATCATAGTCGAGGCTAAATCGACCTGAATATGTAATGCGGGGGTCCCTTTATAATCCGTGCCAATATATAACGAATGTGCCTACGGGCTTCATTGGAGACCCAGATTGTTCCGGGGGGGGGGGGGGGCAGCTGCCCCCCTTGGATTTTGAGTTTTAGTGGAGATTTATCGGTCGACCGACTTTGCCTCCCTGAAATTTTTTTTGCCCCCTCTGGACGTTTGATTTGTAATTCGGGTTAAATTAAAGGTTAAAATTGAAATAAATTTGTTGAATTTTCATTAGTAATTAGAATTATAAGTCAGAATATCAGAAAATTACAATTTAAAGTATTGGAAAGTATAAATTAAAACATTATTTTTTATCGATAACTCAATTGGTTAATGGATTCAAAATCCGTTTAAATATTTAAATTCGATTCGATATTTTTTTGCTCCCTCATGAAAATCCTGAATCCGTCTTGCCGGATTCAAACTCATCATAAACGATGAGGTAACTTAGCCTAGGTGGTACGAACATGGGCGGATCTACATTCACCCGTACGGGTGCTAAGCCACCCTATAATTTTAATATTTAAGTTATATATATTGAAATTTAATTGAATTTTATTTTTTTAGAACTTTTTATATAGTCCAGCCCCCGTCACAAAATATCACATGTTTACTTGTAATTTAGTAGTTAGAGCTTACTTTATAACTGTAATTTAGTAGTTAGAGCTTACTTTATAACTGTAGAGAGTTAGAGTTCAATTTTTACCAACAATATGTATTGTTTATTTTAAATTTTAGTACTACTATTATGAATTTCTAGTTGTACGAATCCAGGCAATGTCAGATAACACTGCCGAAATTGCTAGCATTGGTAAGCTGATGTGATGTTACAAATGCCATAATAAAGACGAAAAAGAAAAGAAAAGCAGGGTGCCAGGGACCTGGAGCTGGTACTAGTAATTTACCGATTAAGCTGGTCTTGGTCAATGACAGACACCAAAATACCAAAAAAAGGCATCTTTACTCTGTTTGACGCCGGTCAATTTTTTTTATAGCATTAACACCGCTATGGCCTATGACTACGTGCTTTGTTTGCATTGTACTGCCAGAGCAGCCTGAACTGGTTTTTATGGGATTCCGTGCAAGGATGAAAGCAATGATGATTTTGTCGTTATTCAGTTATTGCTGAAGCAACAAAAAATAAAAGCCTGATTAAATGGAGACCAATTTTGGTGTAACTTTCCAACATGCGTAAATTAATTAAGAGTAGGGTTAAAATACATCATTGATTTTGTATTTTAATTGTGTTTCACGTTTTTTTTTTCTGTTTTTAAAGTTCGAACAATTAATCCGATCTATTCAATATGATCTTTGTATTAAAAATGTGCTTGGAGACCAAATTTTATATTTTTTGAAATTTTTTTACTAATTTTTAGATAGATACAAAATCACTGTTTTTAGAACATTCTGGACCATCTAAAATAGTGATTTTTTACCTATCTAAAAAAATAGTAAACAAATTTCAAAAAATATAAAATTTTGTCTCCAAGCACATTTTAATATGAAGATCATATTGAACAGTTCGAATCAATTATTCAAACTTTAAAACCGGAGAAAAAAACGTGAAGCACGATTAAAATACAAACCAATAGTGCATTTTAACCCTACTCTTTAATGGAAAATTTGATTGTAACTTCCATTTAACATAAAATTCGACCGTTATCTATAAACATTGACAGTCTAAATCAGGATCGATTGTAGTATTAAATTTCGAACAAAAAAATATTTGCCCACGTAGACGTAGGTATCTACAAATGGTATCTGGCATCGTACATCAGAAACCGCAGTAATTTTGCACGTCCTTGTACGGAATATTAAAAAAATTTGAAGAAGGAAATGGTTCGCTTACACATGCATCCTCAGATTTTTTTTCCCCGCCGCTATTTGTTTCATCAATGGTAGAAATACAGGAGAGTTTTAGATCCTCTGATTTTAATTTTAATAAACAAAGAAAAAATTTCCTTACTGCAACAAGTAATTTGAATTTTGTTTGTTCGTATTAAATTATTGAGTTGAATGCTTATTCTGATAAGAGGATTCGACATTCTTCTTAATTAACTAGTTAATATATAGTCACTAAAACTATTATTTTTCTTATCAAAATTCTCATCATTTTGAATCCAATACAATGAGAAATCTAGATTACTATCTCGTATGTTAGAAAAGAATTATGAAAATATTTTTAATGGTTTGCTTCTCCTATATTATTTACCATGAAAATAGTTCAATATTCTAATGAAAACTGCGCATATTTTTAAGAAATAGGTGGTGAATAATCACATAATATATTTGTACATTATTTGATTATTCACCACCTATATCTTATTTTAAATAATATATTTGCATATTTGGTATTAATTGAGAAAACATCATTAAAACATTGAATATCAAACAATATACAAATATTATTCCATCACAGTTCTTTTGGATTTTTTTTAAAGCAACAATACTAACACACTAAATTTTTTATATACTTTTCATACTGATGTTCATCAGTTCAGTAAAATAATGGAATAAAAAGTAGTATTAGAAAATGCTTATATTTCACGCTATTTAATATTTGTGTGTTGTACAAATTTGATGTGGTGTCACTTGAAAACAAGTTAAATGATCAATTAATACAAGCATTTATAAAAATAGTATGTTTTCGAAGGCACTCAGTGTAATTTTATTTGTTAGAAATATTTAAAAAAATAATTATAAAAATATTGTTATGGTTATTTATCTGAACCAGTTATATAACAATCAAGTTGCACTAAATATGTGTCATTCATCTTCTTAATGTTAAAAAAATATCTTTTAATAATTAACAAAGGTACAAGAGAAGTTCTAAAAAACACAATTATATAAGAACTATTAAACCCAGTACAAACGGTAATTTATCCCACCTCTTTACGATAAAAATACATGTTTAATTTTCTTGAAAAGGTAAAAAAAAAATAAACAAGAAATATCAGACTTATTTAAAGGTAAAAAATAAATTCATCGGATAAACACAATTGTGTAAATTATGTTACCTAAGAAATAGCAAACATTGGCCAAAGAATTTGATGACGGGGGACCGATGGTGTGACAGAGCGGGGTCTCGAAAGCAGTTTCCAGCGAAGCCACGTGAGCGAAGGGAGGTGGGTCCCGCTTACTGTCGGCTTTCTCTTTTCCGGCCATTCTCCTTTTGTGTGTGGCCTTGGCGGTGAGGCAATTCATGTGGTCTATGCCGCCACAGTTCCATATCCATCCACGTGTGTTCTATAGGGATTTCACTTGCTTTCCTCTGTTTTGCCAGGAAAGCGGATCCATGTGCACCAACTTCACATGGTCATAACGTGGAGTGTGTCTAAAAAAGGAGATACCGATAGAAACCAAAAGCAATTGGGTTTTGAGCTTCCCAAAAAGAAAGAGGAAAGTTAGCATAGGAGATCGCTCTTGCCAGCGTGGCGGCATCCGTTGTGACTTGTGAGCTGTGGTTAACTAGCACTTGACAACTTGACATGGATGGATGGATTGAGATCAAAAGCTAAACAAATAATTGTTATGTAATTGCTCTACATTCCCCTCCATTACTATTAACCACTTTCGTTTTTTCTTCTGTGGCAGTGTCCCAGTGACTATCCGTGCTGCTTTGCAAAAAACAGGATAATACAAGTATGGTCATAGTGACAAGATTCGCGAATTATATCCGAATTATACCCGAATTATTCGGTTGACCGAACTTTGACCAAATTATTCCCGAATAATTCACGAATTTTATGAATTATTCGTGAATTTTTCCCGAATTTTTCTGAGAACATTTTTTTTTTGATTTTTTTTTTTTGCTTCCTTGTAGGACTGAGATCTCTAATCCGGATTATTCCGAATCATTCCCGAATTATATCCGAATTATCCCAAATCACGAATTTTTAACCTCGCTGAACTGAACCCGAATAATTCATTTGTTGTGAGTATGGCACTAGAACAAGGAATCTTATTATGTGCATAAGAATCTCGTGCAAAAAGGTTGTCTTACTGCCTTCATTATTTATTATTCTTTTTCTTTTTTTGGATAATACCTTCATCATTCCTCTGCATTCTATTGGTAGGTTTAGGTTCCACTTTGGCTTTCTTTCCTATTATTTGTTTCCACATTGCTAGGTTTGGTCATATGGGTGTCAATAGCACGGTACGCATTGGGTAAGCCATTTTCGTACCCATGAAATTGAAAATTAATCTTACTCAATAACTTATCTTTACTTATTAAATATTAGTTTACTTATACTCTACTTCCATTAAAATAATGGATAATAAAATAAATAACGATAATTAGTGAATAAATTGATAACATATATAATTTGATCCAATAATGTAACAAATAAATATATATACTAAATAAATCATGTACCTAATACACTAAATATAAGAAAATAATTTTGTAATATTTATAATTTTTCTCATTATTTAAAAAAATATAAATGATTAATTAAATGAAAAATAATTAAATATTGCATAACTCATTTTTTTCATAAATTACTAATTAAAAAATAATATAAATTAATTCATTATAAATTACCAAATTAAAAAAATTATATGAAATGCAATATAAAACTATCTAATTATAGTAATAAAATTATATAGTTATATGTATAAATAAAAAAATTATCATATGCAACATTAAATTTATTAATTACCTTATAGGATGACACGTATCAAATTGCTCTTACTCATACTCTTGTCTAATAAGATAACGAAATTTTTTTTTTACTCACCCATACTAAATAGGCTAACGGAAAAAAATCCTTACTTATACGACTATACGAGTCATTAGGAATTACCCATCTTTTTCGATTCTTAAGTTATTTTTTTAATATAGAAAATTCTGCTGAAATAATTTAATTTTATTAATAAAAAAAATTATAGCTTACTGAATATATATAGAGATAGGCTATCATGCTTTGGGAAGTAAAAAGAGTGTTTTACTTTCCACTCAAATCTCCATTTTCAAAGTTCAAACAACCGATTTGAATTTCTCAACATGATTTTTATATTGATATGTGCTTGAAGACCAAATTTTGTATTTTTTGGAAATTTTTTACTATTTTTTTAGAATTTTTGAAAATCAGTGTTTTTGTGAATTTTTTATTATATATATATATATATATATATATTTGAGTGAAGTGTCATCATAATACTGCATCAACTATAATACGCAAGTGATATATAATTTCTTTGTTACTTGAGTGCATGAGCCTTCATTATTATAAAAGACATGTTAATTATTGTTGATAACTAATTTATACTAGAATTTTCTAGTCAAAGAAGACTCGATACGTGTGTTCATATAATTTGATTTTTGTATCTGATTCACACTTATCGCAACAACATTGACGGATTCAAATTCCAAGCACAAGTGTCAATGTCTTTCATTTTTTTTTCTTATGTGATATTTACGCATCCATATGTAGGCAGTATTTTTTATATTATACACGCTTTTCTTAAAAAAAATAACATTTGACTTCTATGAGAAGATGAAAATTATTTTATTATTGACTTCCATGGTAACGATTTTATTAGTAAAGAGGAAATGCAGTTAGTTTGTAAATGAGTTGAGTTTGAGCGAGTTATCTCCACTCGTGCTTAGCTTATTTAGTAAATGAGCGAGTCAATTCGAGTTGGGATGGCAATAACGAGCTGTGAAGCCAACTCGAGTTCAGCTCATTACCAACTCGAGTTGCTCACAACTCGTTTATAACTCATTTAATCAGTCAATTTTCTTAATTATAGTTATATGCTAGTAAGAGTTTATCTAAACACAAACAATTCAAACATAATTAACAAGATAACTAACAAAACAAAAAATCTAAACAACATTTTAAGAGTCATTTAGAAGAGCATGAGATTTATTGTAACGAATTTTGTGTAACTCGAGTTGTTAATGAGCGAGTTAGAGTACACTCAAACTCAGCTAATTTATTAAACAAATCAGCCAACTCAAATTATAAATGAGTGAGTGATTCATTTAATAAATGAGCGAGTTAAAGCAGGAGCTGAGTTATGAAAAAACTACGAAATTTGAGCGATTTTAATAAAAAGTTGAATCAATAAAAGAGAGAATCGAAGCGCCAGAGAAGCAAACCAGGAAGAAAGAACTTCACAGCCTTCAACAATAAACAGAATGAATGACTCGTCTTTCATTCGAAATAGAGCGATTTTGTACAGCCTAGATGCAGTAATTAAATTGATAAAGAAATACAAATGGGGAAGATCCTAATTCTTAATCAACACATCCAGCTGTACAGAATATACGTGCTGTTTATTCAAAGTTTCAATTTTTGAGGGGAATAGAGCTGCAGAGGTCATCCGTTCAAGGAAAATATAATATATAAATTTAGATTTGATCTCCATGACTCCAAGGGATAAACAATTTTCAATAAATATTTTCTTCATCCAATATTCAGAGAATTCATGTCAACATATTTAAAATTTAACAAGAGGAATTTGTTAATCATGCATATAATTTATCTCTCCTTTTATATTAAGTATGTAATTGTTCTGATCTGTTAACGACTGTTAATTAATTCGCTGAATTTTAAACGGTTAAGATAAAAAAATTATGCAATTGTGATTTTATGTGACAATGTATTGACATTTATTGTGTTGAAATCTGTATTTAGTTATCTAAACATTCGCTATACTGTTTTTCTCCTTAGAATTTTTTCATATAAATGTTGTCATAAAAGCAATTAATTGATAACATTTCTTTCTTTCTTTTTATCTTATTGATTACAACAAAATAAAAAAGTAATTAACATGTTTGCTCACTAAATATTGATTATCTTCCTATTTAACGGAGAGATAAAGACAAAATAATTTATTTTATTGTTGAATAAAGAGAAACTATAAAAAAACAAATACTATTAAAGATAAAAATATTTGATCTGATTTGTTCAATTTTTTGTATTTTCTGTTTGAATTTTAAACCTGTAACAAAGCACGAGTAAAATAATATTATCACATAATTTATATAACATCTTTTGCATCCATCTATAATCTATCAATGTAGCCAATTGTAAAAATAAAAAAATAGATACGAAATCCAGTAACAAATTATTTAATGTTGCGTTTTCCTATTACTGATTTAATAAAATTATTGTAACTTTAGGAATAGAATGGAACTAATTCACTTGAATGTAGAGTGGGAAAAATGGCATGGCTGAGCCGGCTCCATCACGGAACGGCACGGCACTCGTGTCGGTTACGTGCCGTGACCAATTGTTGGCAAAGAAGATACGGCACGGGACACGCGAGTCACGGAACGGTAGACATGCCAGTCACGGCAGTCACGAGGCAATACACTAACATACCTTCCTATAACGTATAATTTTATTTTAATTAAAATATTTACATTTAAATTTCAATTAAAACATTTGAATTTTAAAGAATCGTTTCATATTTTTTTTTTAAAACATTAAACGCGATCAAATGTGACTAACGCACGTTTGGTCACGGCACGACTTAGTCACGGCACGCGAGTCACGCCGTGACTCGCGTGCCGTGACCACCCCTCGTAATTTTTGTCACGGCACGTGACCAAAGTCACGGAGTGTTAGTCACGGCACGACACGACAAGGCATGGCACGTTTTTCCCTCTCTACTTGAATGTATCAAATTCTGTCTCCATATTTAACTCAACATAACTAACAAAGATCTAGATTTCTACAAAAAGAAAATTTTGTTTCTTATATACGCGGATCCCTCAAGCAATGCAATATACACACATTATTAAAACAATTTCAATCTCCAAAACTTGCTATCTCGCTATATATTCTATCAAAAATCAAAATATAATACTCATCAATCAAATAAATTTATAGAAAAAATTGTTTACCTTACGTAGTTCAGAAATCACAATTAAATTTATAATGATTATTCAAAATTACAAACAATATATAATATAAATCAATTGAATGTAACAGTTAAATTGTCGATCTGATTCAAAAATCTTATCAACTATTCTCTATAATATAAATTAAAGAGACTACTTTAGCTCCCTTTTGAAATTGGGATATAAGATAGAAGAGACTGAGGCCATATTTGAGAAATAACAACAAAAAAGGAGAGGGTTGAGAAAAAAAAAATAGGATATTTTAAACAAGGAAAAATTGAAATGATGTTTGCTTATTTCAAAAACAAAAATGAAGCCAACTTATTCGAGTGATTTCTATTTCATATTCTTACACTCTGATTTGAAAATGAAAAATTTTGAGTTTATGAAGGATAAAAAAAATCATACACTCAATCTTCCTCTTTTTTTTCCTTCTATATTTTTTATAGAGCAAGTAACACATTGATTTGTTCCATTTCCTTATTCTCTCGGGTGAGAATCTGCTGCTCTCTTTTAAAAATAGCATGGATCTGTTTTTTTTGTAAAGGTTTAAATAATGTTTATCGCGTCATAGCGGAACGGTTAAAAAAAACGGCGCTATTGTCATATAGCGCTAAATAGCGCGCTATAGCGCCGATAGCGCCATAACTTTTATGGTCCGAAAACGCTATAGCGCGCTATTTAGAACCCTGGTTTTTGGTAATTCGGACGTTTAAAATTTTTGAATGGTTCATATTTTGAAGGAAAGAGAAAGAATAACAGATTTCATCTCTAAATCTGAATTGTTAAAAAATATTTAAACAGTTATGACTTATGATGAAAAAAAAAATATTTCTACTTCTATAAAAGAAGAGCAACAGATTTTATTCCTCCTCACTCTAACTAAGAGCACATTCTAAGTCTCACTGCTAAATTTTTACTTTTTCTTTACAAATATGAAATATCACATGTCATGTCATTTGATATGCGCATGAAATTAGAGTCCGGCTCTGCTGCTTTTTTGAGCAGGAACCTGCTTTTCTCAATCTAACCATTTAAATTCGTTGAAATTTGTGCATGAAAATTTTTTTTATCGAGATACACAAATGAAAAATTTTGAATGGTTAGATTCAGGAAAGCTGGTTCCTGCTTTTCTCTCGGAAAAGCAGCAGAGTTCATTTCCATGAAATCATACCCTTTTCTCATGCCTTTTTATTTTTTCTGCATTTCTCGTGTCAAGTTCATCTTCAAGACTTGCATCATTATCTGAAGAGATAGGAGGTTCAATTAACTCTAGAACCGTACGATTAGCACTAAATCTGTGCACACGGAAATTAATACATACTCACACGGATTTTGATGCACAGTGCAAGAATCTTGATGCTGATTGAATGGTAACCACACCCATCGAACCAAAGTAGGTCCGATGGGCATCGGACCTACTCTGAATTCTTGTTTGAAATATAGACCCCACTGATGTATAAATAATTCATATTAAAAGAAAATACATTAATTATTCCGAGTAACATACGAGTCCAAGATTAATATATTTTTATGACAGATCGAATATATATGCGTCCTTTTGATAAACGGGATAATAGACATAAAAATTAACTTGCTTAATTCGACACTTTTCTTTAAGTACATGCCACATTTGATCTTCCAAAAAGCAAAGTTTGTGCTGGTTTCCTGAGAAATTTAAAACACTTTTTTTCTCGTTGCTTTCGGCCCAAGTTAAGCACTATAATTTGGGATTAAGAATAATACTACAAGTCGCCGATAGGTAGAGAGAGTAGAAAATTTAAATATTTATGAAGCAGTTTTCAGATGATTAATGTCAACAAACTTAGAAAAGAATTATCAACAACCAGCTCTATGGAGTCGTACAAAATTAATTTGGTACCATTTCATGTCAAATGAGTGAGATTTACGGTAAAATAATTTCTATTGGTTTGTTGCCAATTTTTTTTTAATTAATCACTTTTTCGTGCCGAAAAAATAGTAGTTTTTTTTTAAAAAGATTAAAAAATTGGTTTATTGCAAGATTTAGATATGTAGATCAAATTGAGCAGTTCTTGTCAGAATTGATTGAGTTTAAATATAAAAAATCAAGAGCTAGAGTAATAACACTAACCAATCCGCACTATACATAATACGATGGCCCCTCTCGTGATGCTGAATTCAAATCCTCCGAGGTATGTACCTGACTCAGACAAATTGAAATGGACGGTCCAAATTAACTCAAAACGGTGTCTATTCAGAGATGGCGCTGGGTCAGTATTATTTGTGCTTTGAGATTCATGCCAAGTTAAAAGACGTTCCTAGCCGTCCGTTTCCAATTTGCTTGGGTCAGGTACCTGGGTTGATCCGAATTCGCGGTGCTACGGCTCAAAATCTCGTCTATTTATATTATCGATCTGAACAGCTTGTTTCAATCTATATATCAAGATCTTGGATGAAATTTTTTTTTATTATTTTTCCATAATTTTTAAAGAGTGAGGCTACGGTACTATGCATAGCACGGATTGGTCCGTGCTACGGCTCAATATTTGAGTTTTCAAAATCCTAACGGTTGATCTGAACCGTTCAACATGATTATAAAATGAATATGTACTTGCAAACCAAATTTTACATTTTTCGAATTTTTTTACTATTTTTTTAGATAGGTAGAAAATCACTTGATCTGAAAATTCTGGACCATCCAAAAACAGTGATTTTTTGGCCAATGCATGATATGCAATCTACCAAGCCTCGATCTTAAAATGTAAAATGTAAATTGCCTAATAGTCTAACTTAAACAAAAAAAAAATAGTCATTTTTGTTAGATACAATTTATTCAATTATCTATTTTTATTTATTTTATGATAAATCTAAAAAAAACTTACATATAATAAATGTTTTATGCTATTGTAATATTTAAATATTTCAAATGAAAAATATAATTATATATTAAGTAACTTCGAGTAAAATACGCCTGAGTCAACAATACAGATTGATTTAGGAAAAACAAATTAAATAACATAATCACATTCATAATCTTCATTTATAAGAAAAGAAATCATCAATATATAATTATATATCGATCCGGGAAAAATCCAAAAAATTTCCTTTTAGTTGATAAAATAGTTCGTGATGTCTTATCAAAATTACTAAAGTAGAAGCTGAGACATTCGTTTGTGATGATTTGGGAGATGAAACGAGCCAAATCATTTGGAGCATTCATTCGTGAAAGAAGCTTATTCTTGTTCCCTCAGAAAATATCTAATCTCTAAAGCTTAATTTGTCATCTGAATTAATTAAAGAAGATCATAAGCATGTTCATTGTTCACATCCTTTCTCTCTTCTTCTCCAACAGTTTAATACTGGAGTGTGCATGGGCGGATCTAGGATTTTCGTCAGGGGGGACAAAAAAATATCGAATCGGGTTTAATTACCCAATCGGATTTAAATTCATTAACTAATTGGGTACTCGATAAAAAACAATGCTTTAACTTATACTTTCCAATGCTTTCACTTGTAATTTATGATTCTCTGACTTATAATTCTAATTACCAATCAAAATTCAACAAATTTATTTTAATTTTAACCCTAAAATTAACCCGAATTACAAATCAAACATCTAGAGGGGGGCAAAAAAAATTTCAGAGAGGAGCAAAGTCAATCGGAACCGATAAATCTCTGCTAAAGCTCAAAATCCAGGGGGGACAGTTGCCTCCCCCTGGAATACACTGGGTCCGCCCCTGGGAGTGTGACCACTCTATTTTGCATGTGATGAGGGACCAAGTGAGCAAATGGCTTGCTCTAGCTAGGAGCATGGCCGTTGGGTTAGAGTTTGATTCTTTTGTAGGCCAAGTATGGCAAGTATGGTAGTAGTGTGTGGCATTGTGGGGCGTAATGTAGAGTGATAAATAGTGACATGTCGATACATGTATTGGTTTTACAATTAGGAGTGTAGTCAGGATTTTTATAAGATATAGGCAAAAAATTATACAGATATGATAAGTGGATTGCGGACTGTCGTAAATTAATCAATTCAGATTGTGGGTTGTTCAGAAAACAATCAGATTATGCATAAATCTCTACTTGGATTTCAAAATTCAGAAATAAGTTGTTGTCAATACTTGATTCAATGTAGCTCCGCAACGGCTTACAATATAAATTTGGATTGAGCTGTTAATAGGGGCGGACCCAGTGTATTCCAGGGGGAGCAGCTGCACCCCCTGGATTTTGAGTTTTAGTGGAGATTTATCGGTTCCGACCGACTTTGTCCCCTGAATTTTTTTTTGCCCCCTCTTGACGTTTGATTTGTAATCGGGTTAAATTTAGAGTTAAAATTGAAATAAATTTGTTGAATTTTGATTGGTAATTAGAATTATAAGTCAGAGAATCAGAAATTACAAGTCAAAGCATTGGAAAATATAAGTTAAAGCATTATTTTTTATCGAGTACCCAATTAGTTAATGGATTTAAATCCGATTAGATAATTAAACCCGATTCAATATTTGTTTGCCCCCCCTGACGAAAATTTTGGATCCGTCCCTGGCTGTTAATAAATATGTTAAAATTCGGTTACAATTTGCTTGTAATCAAATCAAAATTAGCGGATGGAAATATGCAACTAGGATCCATAATGTTGCATAAAAAACGAGGTCACTCCACGGTCACCTAATTCGTGGCATAATCACGTGTTGAACGAAATATATTAAAAGAATAACCTCCAAGGGAATTTAAATTTATTAGATTTATAAATTGATATTAGAGATAAAGACATAAAGTGCATATACTAGATGATGGCATGCTCATCATGTATCCTATTGCCGACATTTTTAATAATACCCCAAGTTAATTAAAGATTAATAAAAATACCCACGGTTCCCGAAAATTTTTAAAAATACCCAAACCGGCCATTTAATGGCCGGTACCGAATTAATTGCCCAACCGGCCATTTAATGGCCGGTACTGAATTTAATTTAATTTTTTTTTTTTTAGAGAAAAATAGCTAAAATACTGAAATCTAACACTAAAAAATCGAATTGTTTTGTTAAATATTTGTTAGATTAGTTTTTTCATAGCATATTTATACTAAAATACATTATGAATAGGGCCGATTTTGTGCTAAAATATGCAAAATCCGAGATTTTTATTTTTACCCAAAACAGAAAATATATATAAAATAGAAAACATATATAAAAGATACAGAAAATATATATAAAAGATACATCAAAGACCCTAAAAACTTTAAAATTATAAAAAAAGGTCCAAAAGTCCATGAAGGAAGACTCGGATCGCGAATCTGAGCCCGAAAAATGGGCGAAACTGATCATAGATTGGTTTCGGAACCGGTTTTGGGCTGTGGAGTTCCTGTCAAAATTTCAGCCCGATCTGACGGACAGATCAAAAGTTACGCTCCTTTTCATGAAGCATGCACAGGCCCATATTGTATCATTTCCGATTAAGATTTTCATTTCTATTCTTCAATCTACGTAGCTCAGTAAATTACCGTATTTTAGCATAATTCTACATAATTATTGTAATTTTAGCATTTTAGTAAATTTACTGTATTTTAGCATAATTATTGTAATTTACCGTATTTTAGCACAAAATCGGCTCTATTCGTAACGTATTTTCTAACAAATATTTAACAAAACAATTCGATTTTTTAGATTTCAGTATTTTAGCTATTTGTCTCTTAAAAAAATTTAACATAATTTAAAGTAATTTAGTGTCAATCAGCATAAATTAACATAATTTCAAGTAATTTAGCGTATTTTAGTATAAATATGCTATCAAAAAAGTAATCTAACAAATATTTAAAAAAATAATTCGATTTTTTAGTCTTAGATTTCAGCATTTTATCTATTTATCTAAAAAAAAAAAAATTAAATGGGGGACCGGCCATTAAATGGCCGGTTCCCCTCTTTAATAAAAAAAAAAAAAATTGCGGGACCGGCCATTAAATGGCCGGTTTGGGTATTTTTAAAAAATTTCGGGAACCGTGGGCATTTTTATTAATCTGTAATTAACTTGGGGTATTTTTAAAAATGTCGGATCCTATTGTTAAAGGGAGCAAATTATTATATATTACTTTTTTATTTTGTGCTTCAAAATAGATGCCTAATTATTAGTCAAGCAACTAATAAGTAATCATACTCCGTCTTATTCAAATTATTAAATTTTGTACGGAAAATAAATGCACACTCAACCAGAAATGATGGCCTTGAGTTCTAATCCTTGTAATTCTATTAAAAATAAATATTAACTTAAATATATTGACAATCATATTTATAAAATATCAACTAATAAAAAATTACCCAAAAAAAAAACAGAATTACAGATATGTTGTGTCAAATTTGTTACAATTACTTGATCATTGATAAAAATGTCAAAAAATTAAATTGTTGATTTTTTAAGCAGATCTGTAAATGACCATCACAATTACTATTCAAATTATAACATTTGACACATAACCTAATTAAATTTTAAGAAACTATTATTTTCAATTTTTAAATTTAATAATAATTTGCTCATTGTAAAATATTTTATTTAGATAACACATGCAAACTTGCCTTGTAAAATTTGTAGCATGGATCCAAGGGTAAATAAGTATACTCGATTCAACGAGGGTTGAGTCATGAGTGACCCACTGCAACAAAACAGGGCATCAGCGACCGCTTCAGTCGCCAGTCGCTGAAGACTCCAAAAAAAATAAATAAATATTTCGGCGACGAAATCTTCAGCGACCGGCGCCCACAGCCTTCTGCGACCGATTCTGCCCGGTCGCTGAAGAATACCCTAAAAAACCCACGCATAATTTCCTTCTCTCTCTTACTCCGGAGTCTAATTTTGCGACATGTGTGTGGTAGATCAGTAGATGGATGTATCTGAGATAAAACAGAAAAAAGAATGATTTTGTCTACTTGGTAGTTGGTATTTATTTGTTTTGTATGAAAGAAGTGTGGTGGCGTGGTGCCTAGGAGGAGTTGGTTAAATGGAAGGAAGTGTCACGTGCTGGGCCATCTGTCATGCCATAACAACTTCACAAATTTCAACACTTGGAGAGGAGAGATCAGAGATGCTTTGCTTGCTTCCTTGGTAGAGAGACCCACGACCAGTCCAGCTGTATAAAAAGGACTGACATTGGCACCGCTACGACTTCTCCTTTATCTCCTGTGGAATCGTGCGGAGCTTTTAATCTGATTCGTTCGTTTTAATCGGACGAATCAGATTAGATTTTGTCTGAATTGAAACAAAAAAAACAAAATTTTTCTGTTCTAATAAGATCTGATCTGGTCCGTCCGATCAAAACGAACGGACCAGATTAAAATCTCTGCACGACTCCGTAGGGATAACTCTGCAGAGGATACTGGTCCTTATTTGTAGGCTGTCCCATGCCAAAAACAAAACAAAACAAAAATAAATTAGAAACAACCGACTTAATTTCCACTGCCATCCAAGTTACATGGACCCAGAAAAGAAGAATCGAACCTTTAATTTTTTCTATATATTTTTCGAGTTTAATTGCGTTACAACTTGGTAGCAATCGACACACCACACACGAATCCATAGGTACTCTGAGCGGATGCTGTTACATGTTAATTATAAAATAAAATCGTCTAAAAAGTACCGAACTTTATAAATGCGGTCGTAGTTGTAAAACACAGTGACAATTGAGCTCCAATCCTCTGCAATTTTTTTTCGGATTCTAAAACTACGATTGAAGTTTCATGATCCGGCCCTTAATATTCTTGAAAAACCGATCCGAACTCCGTACATAAAATATTTTTAATTTTCGAAACTATTTGCTTCAAATTTTTATTGTCTAATTTGACCCATTACGCTTAGAAGTTGATTCTTTGCCATAATATACAACAATACATATTGTAAACTTGTTTTTTTAAATCTAAAATATGACTGAATAAGTTATTGTAATGTCATCTTATTTTATGAGAAAAGCAAAAAATATTAATATTTGTAACATTGGATAAGAGTAAACATGAAAAATATAACATTGAATGTGCTGTGGCTAAGTTGGAAGGCTATATGTTATATTTTTGTAGATTGCATTCATAAATATATGAAGATTCTCAAATATTTTAATAACTAAATATATATGTTGCTTTGGTTCCGTATCAATAAGATGACACGAAAAGTTATTCAAAGTAAAGAGAGTGTTTTACTTCCCGCTCATATCTCCATTTTCAAAGTTCAAATCATCGATCCGAACATCTCAACATGATCTTCATTTTGATATATGCTTGGAGACCAAATTTTATATTTTTTAAAAAAAATTTACTACTTTTTTAGAATTTTTGAAAATCACAGCTTTTCACTAAATAAAAAAATAATAAAAAATTCAGAAAAACACTAATTTTCAAAAATTTAAAAAAAATAGTAGAAAAATTTCAAAAAATGTAAAATTTGGTCTCCAAGCACATTTCAATATGAAGATTGTGTTGAGAAGTTCGGATCAACTATTTGAACTTTGAAAATGGAGATATGAGCGGGAAGTAAAACACCCTCTTTACTTCCCAAAGCACCGTAGCATTACTCTATATATATATATATATATATATAGAGAGAGAGAGAGAGAGAGAGAGAGAGATCGACTATGGTGAGTTGTGAAGTAAAACGTCACGCTCATATTCTATTTTGAAAATCCAAAGTTCCAAACCATCGATCCAAACCGCTCAACATGATCTCCATATTGAAATGTGCTTGGAGACCAAATTTTACATTTTTTGGAATTTTTTTACTATTTATTAAGCCACTTTGAAAATCGCTGATCCGGGTGAACAGTAGCAAAACAGTACAAAATTCTGGACCAATGGATCAGCGATTTTCAAAGTGGCTTAATAAATAGTAAAACAATTCCAAAAAATGTAAAATTTGGTCTCCAAGCACATTTCAATATGGTGATCATGTTGAACGGTTCAGATCGGTTGTTTGGATTTTCAAAATGGAAATAATGAGGCGTGGAGTAAAAACTTGTTTTACTCCATGTTTCACCATAGCCCATCCCCCTATATATATATGAGGAGGGATCCAATTACACCATTTTTTTTTTGACACATCTTGACATTGTTTTTTTATAGGTCTATTTTGCGATTTCAAAGTCCAAATAGTCAAATCCGAACCGTTCAACATGATAGATATATTAAAATGTGCTTAGAGATCAAATTTTACATTTTTTTTGAATTTTTTTACTATTTATTAAGATGGTTACAAAATCGTTATTTTTATACTATTTTGTAACTCCATACAAGTCCGCGTACAATAAAATCAAAATGAAAAAAAAAAAACATACGATTCGTGCACTGCATGAAATCTAGGCAGCACAATGAAAATCTTTATCCCTTCGCCTTGTTTCCATCTCTGATGGTGTATTATTGGATGTTGGTTAAGTGGTAAATGAAATTCTTACTTTAAGTTGCCACTTCTGTATAGGGCTGGGTAAAATTGCTCGAACTCGTAACTCGCTCATTTAAAACTCGAGTTGGCTGACTCGTTTAATAAATGAGCTGAGTTTGAGCTGAGTTGGCTGACTCGTTTAATAAATCAGCACCTGTTAAACTGGTTAAATGAGTTATAAACGAGTTGTGAGCCAACTCGAGTTGATAATGAGCTGAGTTCGAGTTGGCTCTACAGCTCATTTACCATCCCAACTCGAGTTGACTCGCTCGTTTATTTAATGAGCTGAGTTCGAGTTGGAGGTAACTCGCTCAAACTCGGCTCATTTACAGCCCTACTTCTATATATTCCAAACTGATTAAACAGTAAAAAAATAAAGTGTTTTTACGTAATTTCTATTTTTTTTAATTTGCTGATTTAAAATACAAAATGTTGTAATCTATTGTTCAATATTTGATACATGATAAAAAAAGTCATCTCATTTGCTTGGATATCCGGATTCTAAAATCTTTATAAAAGTTATTATTTATTTTTTGCATCCTATTAATATGGTTTCACGCGCCACAACTCACAAAAAGTTATCTATATCTTTATAAAAAATATTATTTAATTATGTTATTGTTTCAATTATTATTGCTTATAACACTGTAATTATTTTATTGTTTCAATTTATTCATTTTGTCCAGATTTAATTTAGTATAAAATTCACATTTCAGTTGAGTTTGGTAACTTGCTTGATATTTTCATTGCATGGTGACTGGATTCAACAAAGTTTATATAAGTCGCAATGTTGTGGAGAAAATCGTCATTCATTTTTTTAAAATCAATCTCTGAATGGTGAGATAAGAGAGAGAGGAATAGTGGATCGCGTGACTATTAAGAGAGAAGCGGTGATGAAGAAGTGGTTTAAGGCATGAAACAAACAACTAAAGATGAAATCCGAACCCAGGAGATAGACAAGTGGGATGAAGCAATATTTTATTCTGATTTCATTCGTCGGCAATTTATATGGAAGTATGATGAAATACAATTTAAATGTTAAATTTATCATAAAATATTTTGGAATTTAATCAGTAGTTCAGTGGAAGTAAAAGAATGAAATGTTTTTTTGGTTTTCTCCAACATTTTATGCACGTTTTAAAAGTTCCTATATTTTGAGCAGAACTAAGGTGCTCTTAAGCTCACCAAGCTTTCCGTGAGCTTAACTCAAAAACCTATCAATCCGACTTCAAACGACATTTTCAAACCGTTAGATGTTCAATCTATATTAAAATGTGCTTGGAGAACAAATTTTACATTTTTTGGAATTTTTTTACTATTTATTAAGCCGGTTTGAAAACCGCTGTTTTCTAATGGTGCAGATTTTTAATAAAAACAGCGGTTTTCAAACCGGCTTAATAAATAGTAAAAAAATTCCAAAAAATGTAAAATTTGTTCTCCAAGCACATTTTAGTATAGATTGAACATCTAACGGTTTGAAAATATCGTTTGAAGTCGGATTGATAGGTTTTTGAGTTAAGCTCACGGAAAGCTTGGTGAGCTTAAGAGCACCTTAGTTCTACTCCTATATTTTAATAAAAGTTTTTAAGAAAAGAAATTCTTATGAAGCAAAATATTCTTTGTTCAAAATATTAAATGGTATATATAAATGAAAGATATTGCAAAAGTAAGATTCAACAATATTTTTTACATGACATGAAAGATGTTATGTAATTGGCATTTTATGTATGAATCAACAATAATGTTAGTATGAGCATTTTATTTAATGAGCATGAAAAATCTTATGTGCATTATACGTATGAACCAACATAAATTGTAATGAGCATTTTATATATGAATTAACAATAATTTTCACATGACATGAAATGTCTTATGTGTCTCATTTTTTTAGGGGTCTCTAATTAACTAGTAACTAAAAGTTGATTAAAAAAAAGAAATTTATTTTGCTCGTTGTTTTCTATAACTTAGAATTCAAAATAAATATTATTATCGTTAAGAGAAAAGTACTGTTATTATCTATTATGAGGAGAGATCCAATTACATCATTTTATGATGAATTGGTGATATATCTTGAGACCATATGTTTATAAGTCATTTTTGCGATTTTAAAATCTAAATAGTCAATCTAAACCGTTCAACATGATCTCCATATTAAAATGTTCTTGGAGACAAAATTTTATATTTTTTGGAATTTTTTTAGTATTTATTAAGATGTGTACAAAATTATTGTTTTTAGATAATTCTTGACATTGAAAAATAACGATTTTCAAAAATTCTAAATAAATAGTAAAAAAGTTTCCGAAAAATGTAAAATTTGGTCTCCAAGCACATTTTAATATGGAGATCATGTTGAACGGTTCGGATCGACTGTTTGAATTTTGAAATCGAAAAAATAACTTGTAAAAATATGATGTCAAGATGTGTTACAATAAAATAGTGTAATTGGATCCCTCATCTATTATAATATAATCTGGGTTAAAAACACATTTTATATTCTTTACCATAAAATAATAAAAAGGATCGATGCAACAACGCATAAATTCCACCTTATTACCTTAGTCACTTATGGGACCAAATATATTTGGATGATTTTCTAAAATGGAGGGCCTAGCTTTTTCCCGGCATTCATTTTCCATTTTTCTCCCGACTTAAGATAAGTAGGGGACCACAGTATTACCGTTAATAAGTTGTGGAATTAGTAGGGACGACAACTGCCGTCACAGCATAACTACCAGCGGACAAATTGCGCAAAAGTATTCACACTTAACACATGTTGTATTCATCTATAAAAATTAAGTATTCATCTGTAATGTATCAAGTATTCATCGAAAACTGGACACATCACTCACCCATCTTTTACACGTTTTTAGAGGTGATTTTTTTTTCTCCGTTCACTCTAACTAATATTTCTGACGATCTGTGAAGAATTTTGCAAATCTAAAACCACGAACGTCTTCTACACAATTTTCTCTTTCAAATGAGATCCATGATGATATACTTTCGAGTTGTCCGTTACACAAGTATTCACACCTCGTACGCAAGTATTCATCTCTCATTGAACAAGTATTCATCATCGTCGTGTAAGTGTAAATAGTACATGACAAATGTAACAAAGTATTCATCCATTAAATATCTAAATATTCATCCAATAAAGCAGTCTTACTATTAAAAAATACTAGTATTAATACACACTGACATGGTAGTATGTATTCATCCTGTCATACTAAGTATACATTCCTAATGTAAAAAGTATTCATCATGTCATACTAAGTACATATACCTTATGTAAAGAAGTATTCATCCCAACTGAAACAGTATTCATCCCGTCATACTAAGTATATATACCTTATATACAGAAGTATTCATCTCAAATAAAACAGTATTCATCCATTAATTTCCAACTATTCATCACATAAAAACAATATTTCTAACTATTCACAACTACTAGTACAAGTAATCATACATAAACTATCAAGGATTCAATTCAAGTATTAATGAAGCTTTATTCTTTGCAAATAACTCGATACTGCATGAGGAAGAGAAACATAGACACGAAAGAGATTAATTGCATCTGACGGAGGCAGAGATGGGAGATGGAGACGGAGGTGGAGGTGGAGGTGGAGGTGGGAGAGGAAGGCGGAGGCGGAGAGGGAGAGGCGGAGGTGGAAGAGGCGGGCGGAGGTAGAAGGTGGAAGGCGGAGGCAGAGGTAGGAGAGGGAGAGGGGGAGAGGGAGAGAGAGAGGAAAAAAAAGAGGAATAAAATCTACTAATTAATTTGTAGGGACCACTAATTAATTAAAATTGATAATTATAGTTAGAGAATAAAGTTAGTTAGTTGGAAGAAAAATGGAGAAAGAAATCAAGAGGTATAATTACCTTTCTAAAATCCGGTGATAGACGACGGGTAAATTCTGGTGCGCCTTAATTATTTTAGTCAAAGGAAGAAAGGTAGATGCTACCTAAAGAACAGAGGAAGTTGGTGAAGTGGGTTTATACCGCCTATTATTTATATCCAACAAATCAAATTTTTAATGTGAGAAATCTGCTTAGGTAAAATAGATCATTTGATGGTGAAATGTCTGTGCAGTAATGTTTAAGGCTTCCAAAATAAACCAAGCTCCTCATTCTGTTGCAGCTCATAACGTGGCAGTTGCATGCGCCACCGGATGAACGGCCTCCAACTAAATCCTAACAACAGTCCAAGTTATCCTACAGAATATTGATTCACATCTCCTGCATGCTAGGGATATTGATTTAACAGAGATCGAGTGTGTTGAGAACTTAGTTTAAAACTTTACAACAATTAAACAGAATGAAACTAAGGATACTGTACTATTTAGTGATGCACTCATGTTTGATTCCATCAGATATTTTGGTGAATATATAATTATAATAATATTTTTGTCCGGAAGTTTTCTCATTAAAAATCACTATACTGTAGAATCACTCTTTTTATTATTTAATTGCAGTATATGCGTTGTGGAACAAAATTGTTTAGCATTATATAGGGTTCTAAATAGCACACTATAGCAGCGCTATAGCGTTTTCGGACCATAAAGGCTATATGGGTATAGCGCCGTTTTTTTAACCGTTCCGTTATGACGCGATAAACGATATTTAAACCTTTGGTATTATATGATGAGGAGGAATCTGGTGCTATATTTTATGTCTGCTAAATCATATTTTATACTTTTAGGTGCAATTCAACGTTTGTTTGCCGAAATTTTTATATTTACCAATAAAAAAAACAAATAAACTACGATTTTGTGGGAATTCCATTTTTATCATAGACGCAACGACAGATTGCGGCCACCAAGGAGTGATGTAAATAGTTTGTCGACTCAATTAAGAAGGTTGTTCAATTAATTTCTTTGGTGGCCGCAATTTGTCGTTGCGGCCATGATGAATATGAAATTCCCACAAATCTTGGTTTATTAGTTTATCTTTTTTTTTTAATGGTAAATATAAAAATTTCGGTTTTGTTTGTATTTGTTCCATTAAGGATCTAATTTTTAAGAATGCATCGAATTTTCATTATTTAAAATCATATGAAATTACATCAAAATAGAATGAAACATATGGGTTATAATGGAAGTATATTTGATTATTTGAATCATAGATTTCCTAAGTAACTTTAATTTTATAAGGTGTAGGAAAAAACTTGGTCTTATTGTACTATCACATCTAGCTAGTTCAGTACGTAGCTTAGATATTAATATTTTTTGTGAGATAAAATGTTTATTATCTAATACCACTACTTTGAAATTAATTAAAAAATTTAAACCTTGTCTCATGTTAAAAACAATTATAATTATCCTAATAATTGCGTTTATTGACTATATCTTTTGGCATATCATAGTGATTTGCGGGATACTAGTTTTGAAATGCTTTTAGCTATTTTTTCTCTATCTTTTGTGTTTTTATTGCAAAATAGGCACTCTGAATTTATTATTATTGTGCTAATTAAGTATGTAATTTAGTGTAATTCAGCGTAACATAATTTCAAGTAATTTAGCGTATTTTAGTAAATATGCTAATTATATATAAAAAAGTAATTTAACAAATATTTAATTTTTTTTTTTTTTTAGTGTTATATTT
The DNA here is from genome assembly GCA_025461125.1 of Carex kokanica. Lineage (NCBI taxonomy): Eukaryota > Viridiplantae > Streptophyta > Magnoliopsida > Poales > Cyperaceae > Carex > Carex kokanica. The sequence goes on from JAJGRX010001459.1 coordinate 332,411, forward strand.
TAGCATTTTAGCTATTTGTCTCTAAAAAAAAAAAATATCGGCCATTTTTTGGCCGGTACCGAAAAAAATGAAAACCGACCAAAAAATGACCAGTATAGACATTTTTAATAATTTCCAACAGACTTGGACATTTTTATTAATTTCTAATTAACTTTGGATATTAATAAAAATCACGGCAGCTCTACCATAAAAATAACATTATTATTTAAAATAATGTTAGTATAAAGATTTGTCAAACGATCCTTAAAATATTAGTTGAGGCTCATCAGTCATCATACATTTGATTTTCTGATATTTATATGATGATTATCGCCTACTAGGCAAAATGGTCGGATTCGGATCCAGATTTTACCGTTGCTGCCGTCAGATATCACCAAAGAAGATAGCACTATAGCAGTGATCCGTGGGTAAATTTTCCAGAAGGAAAACAACTTGTAATGCTGAATTATTTTGTGGGGGAGTCATGTACTGAAGCTCCGAAACCAATGGATAGAATGAATCGGTATTCACTGGGGACCGTGTCTGACTCAGCAAGCCTAACCTGGGTCTAACTCAACTATGGTTCGTTTTCCAGGAAATTTTTTATTGGTACAAATTAATACAAAAGAAGAGAGAGAAATAGAAAAAGTACATTAATTCTTATATTGATGGAAAGATCGGTAAAATTCTTACTGATTCAAAAAATTAAAAAGTTTAAATCGGTAGGAATTCTACCGATTCAAACTTAGTTTTTTTTTTTAAAATCTGATGTATAGATGGAGGGAATTCTTATATTAGATTTCTAGTAAAATATGAAAAGTTTTTCAAAAAATAGATAGAATGTTTCTATTATATCTAAATTTTAAGATACTCTATCTATTTTGTAAAACAAATTACATTTTACTAAAAAATAAAAGGAAAAAACAAACTGGTTTTTGAATCGGTAAGAATTTTACCGATCTTTCTACCGATATAAGAACTGATGTACTCTTTCTATTTCTCTCTCTTCTTTTCTATTAATTTCTACCAATAAAAAAATATTCCGTTTTACTTTTCCACGGCTATCACAGACGCTGGTACGGCAGGAATTAATAGAGCGGTATTTGGAAATATTCAACGGTCCGGAACCATTTCAGATGAATCGGATTAAATTCTCCTGTATTATAAATCATTGCTTACTATGCATTATTGCTAAGTAAAAGCACATTCGAAAATAGTATAATCTACTTACTGTGTCTTTAGAATCTTGTTTGATTATTAAATATAAGTTTTTAAAAGTTTGTAGGAGGTTAACAAAATTAGTTTAAATTTGTGTTCATGAGATGTACATATTTATGTGTGTTTTTTAGTTTGTGTTTAGCTAAATGCTTTCAAAAATATTTATTTTCTCATATTATGTTTCAACTTAGTGATAGTACATGTTGTATACGCTATGATGTAACTTTTTTTGATGTACTATCTTTTTGTCTTAATAAAATATAATGTATGCCTACAGATAATTTGACAAAAAAAAAAATTAGTTTATGAAAAATTCTCTTCTTCTCGCTCATTCCTCTTTTTTACTATTCTATAAACAAGGTGTCAAGAGATCCAATTTTTCCTACAAACCGAAAACATGTAGTACGTGTTCGGCACCATGGCTTAAGGCTCCTTAGCGTTCCTTAAGATCTTAAGCGGCCGAACACCTATGGCTTAGACGGACTTAAGCTTCCTCCTTAAGCCGGATTTTAAGCTTGATATTTTGCTTCTTTAGCGCTAAGCCTCCTCCTTAAGCTTGAGTTGTTGCCAAACACCAACTCTTTAGTGAAGATTAAATTGTTAAGTCTCAACCTCTTAAGTCATAGTGCCGAATATGACCGTATACCTTACAAACAAAAATTAGAACAGATAAATAATTAAAAACGAATATTAGGAATAATTGTTGAGAGTCCAGACTCCCGACTCCCGAGTCCAAGTCCCAGTATTAAATTATGGATATAGAATCTACGTACGACACTTGATCAAAATCGAAAGAAAATAAAAAAGAGAGGATCCAAAGCTTGTCATTTTTCTTTTCAATCATGGGTAATTATTTTTTAACAGAGGTAAAACAAGAGTCTCGTCTCGTCTCGTCTCGTTTATTTCGCCAAAATCTGCAGGAGACTGACAGTATCTCACACGAGGAGGCCCGAACAAAAATACCCACGCTGCCACGCATTACCAACTAATTCTAAATCAGAGAAAAAGAAAGCGAGAAAAAGTAAAAGCTGCAAGGATTAGTTAATAATTAATGACGATTAATGTCTGTATAATCCATGGAAGATGCCATGTCGCTGTACCCAGGTACAGTAATAATAAACAGAGTACTCTTAGTAGTAGTACCTCCTCACTTTCACCAACTCTCTCTCTCTGCTATTTCTTCTCTTGTAGCTCATCATTTCCTCTCTTTTCTCCTTTCTCTCTCATTGAAACGATAAAATATTAAGAAAAGGAGTCCGTTTTTTCCCCAGGGAGGAAGAGTAACCACCTCCACCTCCATCATCCACCAACACTGCCACCATCACCATCTCTCAATCTCTATCTCTTTCTCTTTCTCTCCCTGCAACCTCCATTTGGTATGCTGGAGCTTGCAGTGAAACCCAAGAAACCATAATTAATAGCTGTTGCTGCAGTTCCAGACATCTCTTTCTCACCCCTTTTTATCACCTGATTCTCTCTTTCTCTGATCTAGCTATTGATCGCACTGCTCTGGGTTTGGGATTTGGGGTATTTTCTCAAGTAAATTGGTGCCCATTGGGGATTACAATTGTGAAGTGTGTGATTTAGTGAAAGAAAAGATGACGATGGAGAATGGGGAGGATTGCTGTGTAAAAGTAGCTGTGCATATTAGACCCCTAGTTCCCGATGAGAAATTACAAGGATGTAAAGATTGTGTTTGTGTTCCCCCGGGACAACCACAGGTTTTGTCTCTCTCTTTTGCTCCTTTTTTTTTCTCTTGCTTTGATTAAGCTTTTTCCTTCAATTTTCGTTTGATTTTCCCTTTTCTGGATGATCTGTTTTTTAATGATTTGGGTGAAGGAAAGGGTTTTTATTATTGTATATTGTTTTCTGGGGTACTTGATTTGGGCAAATTCAACTCAATTGTGATGGCATTTCGATAATGCGTGTTGTTGCTAAGGTGCGGATATTGTGCAATTTTTGTGCCAAAAATTTGCATGAGCAAAAGAGAGTGGAAGTGAGAGGCTCTTTTGTTTTTGTTCTCTCTTTTCTCTATTTACATGGTTCTGTTGTTTGAAACTTATCGGTCGGTAATAAACTCAATTTTAGTTGAATTTGTGTGCTTATGTTAAATATTCTTTAGTTCACTCACTCTGATCATAAACATTTTTAATTTAAATTATAATTTGGTTCTGATTCAGAGATAATATTTGTAGCTCTTCTTGTACCTACTCCCACTTTAATTTGGTCTTTTTTGGGGCAAAGCTATTTCAATTCCTTGGGAAATAAGGCCGCACGACACCATTTTGTTGTAATGCAATCATTTTTACCATGTACTTTACTGATATCGTTTCTTTATCTGAGCAACTCCTCCTTCCTGTATCCTCTATGAAATTTAAACAAATTGGGAGCCTTCTTACTGATTCTATCTGAAAAGTGCAATACATTTTTGTTTTTTGTTCAGTTAATTAGACTTTTTCCTCTTTTGAAATCAACCTTCCTTCACTGCATTCTGTTCATATCTCACAAGGTTTCTTTTTTGAGAATACTGAGAAAACGGAATTTCTATAAAATATTGTAGAAATATAATTTATCTACTGAGCTTCCTTGTGCAATTAAGTAAAATCTGTGTGCTTCTAAGAAACACTCTGTCACAAGGAATCACATGAGCTACATTAGTCAATAGATTTGGCCACTCGATTAGGAATCATTTAGATATCTTTATCTTAATCTTTAATTAATTCCATCCACTACCTTCCAATTTGCCAACTATTTCTCCACTATCCTGCTTCCTTTCATTTTCAACTTGTGTTCAATCAGCTTAATTTGCTAATTGCAGCAACTTATATTTCCCAAAAATCTAGTTGCTATTATTTAATCTCCATGCCATTTATTGATTTTGGGTTGCAAAGTGCTGTTATGATTGCATCAATTGATAATAGAATGATAAGTTACCACATGAAAACATGCTGTTGCCTCCTTACCCACCCTCATGGCATTATTGCTCCCCTTCTTGTGTATCTTTTATGCATTACTTAAAAAAGTACTGATATGATCACGTATGGTCAGAGTGGTTTCAACCAATAACCGGGTTTAAGCATTTGGTTTCAATTAGCTATAGGGCCACTAAGCTGCTTAGGCCGAAGACTTGCATTATGAATTTTTTTTTTTAAAATGCTCTTTGTGCAAAAATATTCTTATGTTATTGATAAACAGAAATGATGCTTATTATTTTAGATACACTGTGCAGGTACAAATTGGTACACACTCCTTCACATTTGATCATGTGTATGGTAGCGCTGGTACACCATCCTCTGTCATGTTCGACGAATGTGTGGCCCCTCTTGTTGATGGTTTGTTTCAAGGGTACAATGCTACTGTTCTTGCATATGGTCAGGTAAACTATAAGCACTATATTTTCTAATTCGAGTTGACTTGGGCTGTTAAATTGAGACCCAACATTCAACCAAAGGTAAAAACAAAATTACTGATTTACCCAAGGAGGAGAAATCATTGCCTAACGCATTCATGAATTTTTTTACTTGTTTGTCTGATATGCATTTGCCTGATTTAGTTTTTCTGAACTTGTCTTTTTGAGCCTTAAATGAGGAAATATTATTCTTGGTAAAAACTCTGCAGACTGGATCAGGGAAAACATATACAATGGGAACTGCTTGCCGAGAGGGGTCTCATGTTGGGCTGATCCAGCAGGTAATGAATGCCTTATTCGACAAGATTGACAAGTTGAAGCACCAAGTCGATTTCCAATTACGAGTCTCATTCATTGAGGTACCAACTTAAAGGGTTTTGATCTGTTACTGGGATCATTCTACATTTTGCATTTTTCAGTAAATCATTCCTATAATTCTATTTTCTGTTTTGTGAAGATTTTGAAAGAAGAGGTGAGAGACTTGCTGGATCCAGCACTAGCAGTAGGAAAAATGGAGAATGGAAATGGGAACATGGCCAAGGTTGCAAATGTACCTGGCAAGCCTCCAGTTCAGATCCGCGAGGCATCTAATGGGGTAATAACTCTTTCTGGGTCAACTGAGATCCATGTTGCAAGTCAAAAAGAGATGGCGACTTGCTTGGACCAAGGTTCGTTTAATCGTGCAACTGGAAGTACAAACATGAACAATCAATCGAGGTTAGTGCCTTCATTTTCTTAATTTCATATTAAGGTAACAAACAACGTTTCTTTCTGTACTCCTGATCTCTGTATACTCTTTTAATCTTATGTTGGGACCTGGATAGTCGTTCGCATGCAATCTTCACTATCACATTGGAGCAGATGCGCAAGATGGATCCAATAATAAGTTGTGAGGGAATTGCACTGGAGGAATTAAATGAGGATTACCTTTGTGCGAAGCTCCACTTGGTAGATCTTGCCGGTTCTGAACGTGCTAAGCGAACCGGATCTGATGGCCTCCGCTTCAAAGAAGGTAGATTCCTGTTTCTTCTTTCTTCGTATGTTTCTTGTTGGATAAATTAGACAAATTGTCCCTGATATATCTGCATTTCCATATTTGGTCCCTGAAATTTAGATTTTCTATTTTGATCCCTAAGCCAACTTTGTACCATTTGTTGTGTATGTGGTAATTTTTCATTTAAAAAGATGGTCCGAGATTTTAATTCATGATTATATGCAATTATTGATTTTAGTCATTTCTAAGTTAATAAAGAAATATCATTCAGTGATAGATCTCATTATATTTGTAAAAAATGGCCAGACCGAAATTATAAATACAGGGACGCTAATAAGGGATCAAAATGGGGAGGTCCCAATTAATTTGTTTAAAGAACTGGTGATACTTAAAAAATCTTTCATGTTATTAGCTCTTTTAACCCCTTTTGTGGGGATGATGCTGACAATACAATGCTTTGCATGCATTCAGGGGTTCACATTAACAAAGGACTCCTGGCACTTGGAAATGTTATAAGTGCACTAGGAGATGAGAAAAAGAGGAAAGAAGGATCTCATGTTCCTTATCGGGATAGCAAACTCACTCGGCTTTTGCAGGTTTCATGAGGAAATTATTTCATTGGAGAGTTCACATTCCCTTTTTTATTTATTCAATAGTAATTCAAATATTATCTTATTGCAGGACTCGCTTGGAGGAAATAGCAGGACTGTCATGATAGGTAAGATAAGATACTTTTTTTAAATATTATTAATTTAGATGTCAAACGTACCTGATCTCTTTTTCTTCTTTTCTTTTGTTGTGATACAGCGTGTATCAGCCCAGCAGACATTAATGCAGAGGAGACACTGAACACATTAAAATATGCCAATCGTGCTCGCAATATTCAAAATAAGCCTGTTGTATGCACTCACTCATTAGCATACAAAAAGACATCAGTTTTGAACTTTTGATATTAGTTTTTGACTGTCTGTATTATTTAATTTCTGATGTTATTGCTTTGTTTTTTATCTTGAATTTTCACAGGTGAATAGAAATCCAATCTCTGATGAGATGCAAAGGATGAGACAGCAAATTGACAACTTACAAGCAGAGCTGCTTTCGGCTCGGGGAGGAACCCGACATGATGAAATTCAAGTAAGGAAATGGCATATTTTGACACAAATATTTCACATAGTCGTTGAGCTGGTGGTAGTGGGTTTTTAGCTTATACTACACAAACTTATGTGGTAATTCAAGCAAGCAGAACTTAGCCCAGTTTTAAAAGTTCTTCAGCTGTAATGAATATATGTTTTTCATTTTCTTGACAAATGACCTTCACAATTAATGCACTCAGCCACTCAGGTGTTAACTAGCCCTCTGCATATAAGTTTAAATATCAGATAAAAATCCTACCTTTTCCTTTGTATATGTGTAGGTGCTCAAGGAAAGAATATCATGGCTAGAGGCAACAAATGATGAACTATGCAGGGAACTATATGTGCATCGCAACCGGTCAGGCCAGGTTGACACATTTGAAACAGAGATTCAGGTGCACCCTTTTTTCTCACTGTCAAATTATTCCTTGTCCGCCTTGTAATTTTGTTATCATTACATTTCCATAAGAAGTAACCTTTTCCAAAGAAAAAGCATTGCGGTAATAAATTGTATTCCTCCATTCTTATAGAAAAATGGGACCTGCTTACCAAAAGCAGAAGGGCTCAAAAGGAGCCTATCAAGCACAGAATTGCTGGATGTTCAAATGGCTGACCCTCTAAGAGGTATTTCCTGCTTCAATTCATGTTTTCATTTTGCAGGATTCTATGTATAACCATTTTTTAGTTGTTTTCTTATAATACATATAGTGTTCTGTTTTTTAGTCTTTTTGTTTTTGTTTTCAAAAGCACATCATAGAGTAAAACCTTGTTTAGTTTATTGGGCCTCCAGTAAGATTTTAACAAATACTAAAAAGGGATTCTCTAAATAAATACATAGAAGACTTCCTACTTATAATGTTTGTGTTAGCACATCTTTAATTGGCTGAGTTTTTGACATCTTCCTAAGCTTCACCAGAAAGTGGTAATAACAAGGAGATAGAAGATGAGGTGGCAAAAGAGTGGGAGCACACTATGTTGCAAGATTCACTGGGCAAGGAGTTAAGCGAGCTAAACCGCCAACTCGAACAAAAAGAGGTATTGTTCTTTGTTTCCGGAAAAGCAAGCTTATATTTGTTAAAACAAAGGACGCTAAATAAAATTCCTTTTAAAACTTGACAGTCTGAGATGAAAATGTATGGAGGAATCGAAACACTTGCACTCAAACAGCATTTTGGGAAGAAACTCATGGAACTTGAAGAGGAAAAAAGAGCTGTTCAGGTTAGTTTCAGCTCAAACATTCTATACTCATTTTCGGAAACTTTTGTCTCTCTGTTTTTTTTTTTCCTTGTATCTAATTCTAAGAAGCTAAAACATTTCAGCAAGAAAGAGATAGGTTGTTGGCTGAAGTGGAGAGTCTTAATGCAGATGGTCCGGCAAACAAGTTGCGGGATATCCAGTTGCAGAAACTCAAGTCCCTTGAATCACAGGTGTCTCCATAGATCAAAATAGCTGATCTTCTTACTATATTAAAAAGTTTCTCAAATTGACCTGAGGTTTTTACTTCTACCAGATTCAAGATCTGAAAAAGAAACAGGAAAACCAAGTACAACTTTTGAAGGAGAAACAAAAAAGTGACGAGGCAGCCAAGAAATTACAAGAGGACATTCAATTTATGAAGCAACAAAAGGTTCAATTGCAGCATAAAATTAAGCAAGAAGCTGAACAGTTCCGTCAGTGGAAGGCTTCTCGTGAAAAGGAGCTTCTACAGGTAACCTATTTCCAAACAAAAAGAAGGAAAAAAAGATTGATTAATAAATTGAAATGAAAATTTGGTCATCCTTGGTTTGCATTTTTTAACAGCTAAGGAAAGAAGGTAGGAGAAATGAATATGAGCGCCATAAGCTTCAGGCACTGAACCAGCGACAAAAACTGGTAAGGGCTACACCGCTTCTGCCTTACATTTATTCTCGAGGCTCACTGAATTTGAATTCAAAGACTAACGAAGAACTGCAAAAATATATATATCATAACTCTTACAGGTGCTCCAGAGGAAAACCGAGGAGGCAGCCATGGCGACCAAGAAACTAAAAGAGCTTCTAGAGGCCCGGAAATCATCTACTCGAGAAAATTCAGGTTCCTGTCTTTTAATTTATTTACTTACTCTTGATCAAAGTGATACAAGGAAAGTCTAAAACTCTAAAAGACATCTTTTCACATAAGCAGGCATGTCTAATGGCAGCTCTCCAACAAGCCTGGTAATTTGCTCATTCTTTTTTTGCTTGATATTTTCCTTATTTTATTTGTTTGTTGTACACAGTGATTTATTGCTTTTTCGATCTCACCAGAGATCCTTGTCAACTTTTATACCCGCATGTATGTATAGTTGGAGTAATTGTTGTTGTTAAATTTCAGATGAGCGAGAAAGCTTTGCAAAGATGGCTGGACCAGGAGCTTGAAGTAATGGTGCATGTTCATGAAGTCCGTAATGAATATGAGAAGCAAAGCCAATTGTCAGTATTTTACATTTTTCTTAATTATATAAGTAACATTGCAGCGGATCCAACTATTATCTTCCCTTACAATGAAAATAATTTCTAATTGTAATTTATTAGTATGATCCTTTATGATGAAAATAAATTCTAAATAATCATGGGCACAATTGGTAATTTATCAGCTTCATATAAAAATAAAGATCTGCTGACTAAAATACACCTCTATTGTTCCCTTCTCTTGGTTTTTTTTTTTTTTATTTATTTAAACAAATAGTAAAAATAAGAAGAAAAGCCTCACAATAAAGTTCAAGCACGTCCATGTCCTTTTTTATTAAATCTTTCCCAACTAATTACAAATTTTTCGGATACATGCTAAGAAAGGACCAGCTTTAATAGGATTTCTGTTTTAGTTACAGTTTCACTTCCACATGCTTCCTGCTTTAGCTCTTTTTTTTTTCCTGACTATTTGCTTTGTGTTTTCTTGGGGGTTGGATAGGCGTGCTGCACTTGCTGAGGAGCTAGCAATCTTGAAGCAGGAGGATGCGATTTCAGGTGCAGTTAGTCCAGGAAGGGGCAAAAATGGAAGTTCTAGGTAAATATCTGCTTAAAATTTTGCTTAGTTCATGACACAAGAGAAATAAATTTTAAATTTTAAATTACCAAATTATCCAAATATTTTCTCTTCGGTTAATATGTTGTGCTAATCGTCACGTCATATGCTTTTGTGATGTGATACCTACATAAATGATATGTGATCAACTAGCTGGTCAATCTTGTACAGGGTGTCCAACATGTCACCAAATGCAAGAATGGCAAGGATAGCATCTCTGGAGAGTATGGTGAGCATTTCATCAAATACACTGGTAGCAATGGCCTCTCAGTTGTCAGAGGCTGAGGAGAGGGAGCGCACCTTCTCTGGTCGCAGTCGCTGGAACCAACTGAGGTCCATGGCTGAGGCTAAAAACCTTCTCCAGTACGCGTTCAATATTGCGGCTGATTCCAGGTTAGTTTCCTTACCTTGATCTTTCTTTTACTTCAGTATATTAGATTCATATGCAAACGCGCTATGCCTTATTTTGGTTGTGGTAATAGATGCCAGATAGCAGATAAGGACACAGAGATAAAGGATTTCAAGGAGCAACTGAATGAGCTTGTGGGAATTCTGAGGCACAGTGAAGGAAGGAGGAAAGAGATGGAAAAATACATAAAACAGAGGGAGCAAGCCTTTGCAGAAGCACTTGCCACACCCCCTCCTCCTGTAAGTTTCTATTTCTGGAAAGTTTCACATTATTTTAAGAAAAATACCCCAAGATATGTAACTGAGCAGCTCGATTTACTGTGTAAATTTCAGGGCAATGTAAATGGTTCAGTCAAGCACTCTGCTGACGAAAGTGGCACACCACTATCTCCAGTTGCAGTACCAGCACAGAAACAGCTCAAGTACATGGCAGGAATTGCAAATAGCCCAAGCAACAAGAATCACGCATTTAACAACCAGACTCTCAAGGTTTTCTTTGTTTCCAATCCTTGCATCCAAGCCGATGTGTTCATTTTGTATCAGGTTGTAACGAATAGTTTTTTTTTCCTTTTTTTAATAATAAAAAGCAGATGGTACCCATTGCGCAATTGCCAGTTGGAAAGAAGCTAGCGATGGCCGGCCAATCTGGAAAATTATGGAGATGGAAAAGAAGCCACCACCAATGGTTGTTACAATTCAAATGGAAATGGCAAAAACCCTGGAAGCTCTCTGAACACATTCGTCACAGCGATGAAACAATCATGCGGGCCCGCCCTAGACCTCACTCTTTCCACAAGGTTGTATGAAGAAAGGGAATGCTTCTGAAGCCCTGACTTTTTTTTTTTTTTTTTTCATTTTTGTTAACTCAGCCGTGATAATCGGGCTCTGTAAATGTTTATAATAGTGTAATGCGCTTTAGGTGTAAATTTTAAGCATCTACAGCTAAACATGCATATAGAGAAGAGAGCACAAGGCAACATTCTTTTGTGCATGAGCATGTTGAATTCAGATATTACATCTCACCAAGGAAAATACTAAACTGATTTCGCCTCCGGCAAATGAACTCCCAGACGGATATCTGACGTGTGGAGGCAGTGCTATATATGTTTTGCCTATTTTATTTCTTACTTTGTTTTTTTATAAATATTGTAAGGAGGTTGATTGACATGTGTTTGGTTTGCTAGGGTTTGCTTGTAATAATATATGTTTCATTTGTCGATGCTCTGAATGTTCAGATTTTTTGTTTGTGTAATTGTATTGACAGCCTTGCTGACTATCAAAATTAAAATCAGCGTTGCTGTAAGTCTCTTCATTTGCGATTTTGTTTTTGGTAGTCTAATCTATCTAGTTCGTTTGTGCTCAAATTTGTTGCAAACAAATACAATTACCACGATTTTCTCTCTCTCTCTCTCTCTCTTTTTCTGAAGATGTTCATCAGAGCATGCAAAATGTTTGGCACACAGTCATATTCGTCATACGACAGAATCTGTATTCTACAATCTTAGTCACCTATAAATAGGGGTGTTCATTGGGTCCGGTTTAGTCGGTTTTGAACCGAACCGAATTAATTTGGACCAAACGGTTCGGTTTGTTGGGTTTAATGGTTCGGTTCGGTTTACTTTTTAAAACCGAATTATAATTTCGGTTCGGTTCGGTTTGAAATTTTTTAAAACCGAAATAACCGAACCGACCGAACTTTTATATATTATGAATTTGGTCCGGACCGTTCCGGTTTATTTCTTAATCAATTGCTTTAAATACTTCGGTTTATTTATTAATATAATTCGGTTTATTATAAATCAATTGCTTTAAATAAAATAATTAATATATTTTGGTTTGAACCGAACAAACCGAAATAAAACTTTGGTTCGCTTCGGTTCGGTTGCAATGCTAAATCGGTTCGGTTCGGTTCTATTTTAGAAACCGAATTATTACTTTGGTTTGCCTAATTCGGTTCGGTTGAAACCGAACCGAACCGATGAACACCCCTACCTATAAATCTGATTTGTCCTTTTCGAAGTTGATATTTCATTTTGTCACAATAAATTTACTTTCACCTCTCTTACATCAATGGATCAAACGGGGCGAATTTTACATTCAAATTATCTCTTTTTTTTTGGATAAAAGGCATACGCCCATTTCATTGCTGAAATTTTAAGTTACAGCCGAGTGTTCACAGAACTATCTCACAGTGAGATGAAACCCTAAGTAAAAAAAGAGCAAAAAAACAAATGCCACTGAACTGCAGTATATAACCAGTAATGAAGACAACTAAGAATAACCATAACAGTGCTAATGCTAAGCCACTCCTTGGGGCTAAGTAAGATGATAAGAAAGATTTGCAACAAAAAAGAGATAGCTCCAGTGTGCTAATCATTGGTCAAAATCGCCCCCCCCCATCATATACCACCAGTGCCATATCATCATTGTCCATCTGAACCGCATCATCCGGGTGCCAAACGCTAAGGGGAATCGCATCAGTATCTTCAGGAATCCAGAGCGCTATTTCAGCTTGAATGGATGGCTTCACATGACCTGTCCAGTAGTGAATTAGAGAAAGGATTAGGAAAATGATTTGTCGGGGCGTCTTGACTGAACTAGATTGAAAGCATAAATCGTTTCTATGCTTCCATATAGTCCAGCAAACCGCACTAACCACTAATAGAAACCCTTTTTTAGCTTGAGTTGGTAATTGAAAAGCAAATTGGATAATATCAGAAAACTTATTCCATGCAAGGCTGAGATGTTGGCAAGCTCCCATCCAAACCCAAACCTGCTTAACAAATTTACAGCGAACAAATAAATGATCTACTGTTTCAAACTGATCACAGAATTGGCAATTCGTATTTCCTGTCCACCCTCTCTTAGTAAGTTTGTCCTTGGTGAGAATTTTTTTTTTGTGAGCAAGCCACATAAAGATACGAATTTTCAGCGGTATAGGTACGGTCCACCATAGCAACGGTTGGGGAGTTAAGTGTCCTCGATAGTTAAGAATTTTATAGAGGGACCTAACTGTAAATTTTCCAGATTTATCCCATCGCCAACTGAGTTGGTCAGAAGCATGTGTGAAAGATGTTTGACTAACTATATGCAACAATTCTAACCATTCTCTATAAAGAATCTCAGAAAACTGACGTCTAAATCGAATGCTTTGACCTTGGGAATGAATCACCTCTTGTAATAGAATGTCAGGATTAGAACAGATATCAAAAAGTTGTGGAAATCTAGATGCAAGTGGGCAAGATTGGTACCAAATATCAGTCCAGAAATAAACGGATGTGGTAACACCTGGAGTATAGGAAGTGCTAACATGGCCTAAATTATCTAAAGCTATGATGGCTGCCCAAAAATCAGAATATGTAAGTCTAGAGGAACCAGAGAAGTATTTGGCTTGTATTAGATATTTCCAAGCACTTTGATAATTGAGGTCATGGAACTTCCACCACCATCTCATAAGTAAAGAAAGGTTCATTTGCTTTAAATCTAGAATCCCTAATCCACCAAATTCTTTTGCGAAACAAGATATGTCCCAAGATATTAAGGAATATTTCCTTTTGGTGGGGCTAGCACCTTGCCACAGAAATCTGCGACGAATTCTATCAATAGCTTGAACGACATGAGCTGGAATCTTAAATATCGACAAAGTATAGAGTGGGACAGCAGAGAGGACGGAGTTCAAAAGAGTCAATCTGCCCCCTAAAGAAAGTAAACTACCCTTCCAATTTTGTAATTTCTTTTCAACTTTATCAATAAGGAACAGCCAATCAGGTTTTGTCATTTTATGGGTATGCAAAGGTAAACCAAGATATTGTAAAGGGAATTGTCCAGGTGTACATCGAAAAATCTGAGCTAAAGTTTCTACCTCGGCAGTATTGATTGGGTACATAGCAGTTTTAGAGTAATTCACTTTGATCCCTGATAGTGCTTCAAAAGCCAAAAGTATCCAGCACGCATTTTCAATATTGGTGGCATCTGCCTTGAGAAAAAGAATTGTGTTATCGGCATAATGACAATTAGTCACGAAATGATTATCCAAGACAGGAGGACCTAATCCCTGAATAACCCCATGCGATCTGCCTTTGTGAAAAATCTTACTAAGAGAATCAGCCGCTAAAATATAAAGATAGGGAGAGAGAGGATCACCTTGTCGTACCCCTCGTTTACAATAAAAATATGGAGTGAGTTCACCGTTAATATTGATACAGGATTGAGAGCTAGACAGCCATTCCTGTATCCAATTAATCCATTTACTGCCAAAACCTCTACTATGAAGTGTATCTATCAAATATTGCCAATTAATTTTGTCATAGGCCTTTTCAAAATCAATTTTTATCACAACACCGTGGTCATTAGTAACTTGGCAATGATGAATAACCTCTTGACTCAGAACAACATTGTCAAGGATAAACCGATTTTTAATAAAGGCCGTTTGACTTGGGTCGATGATCCTATGCATGATAGATTCTAACCTAAAAGTTAACATTTTGGAAATAATCTTAAAACTACAATTGACCAAACTAATTGGTCGGTATTTGGATATCAGTTTAGCATCTTTTTCCTTGGGTATCAAACAAATTATGGATTTATTCAAGCTATGTAGGCTAGTGGTATGGTTATAGAATTGCTGACACAATAACAACAAATCATCTTGAACAAGCAACCAAAAGGATTGATAGAATTTAAACGTAAACCCATCTGGTCCAGGGGCACCATTGGGTTCACAAGCAAAAACGGCATGTTTAAGTTCTTCCAAGGTAAATGGTTGTTCAAGGGAAAGTTGTTCATCAGCCGTGAGTTTATCAGAATTATCCCAAAAATCAGAGTGTAAATGTGCACAAGTGGTGCCCGGAATACCTAAAAGATTCTTATAAAAATCTGAAATATGATGATGAATGGTGGATTTATTAGTAACTGTGGTACCATCAATTTCTAATGAAAGAATTTTGTGTTTTTTGGACCTATGTGAAGCGACAGTGTGGAAAAATTTAGTATTATTATCACCCTCTTCTAGCCATTTTTGCTTGGATCTAAGAGACCAATATTTTTCCTCCTCTAGATAAATGTGATCTAAATCATGTTTACATTGGACCCACAAATTGAGTTCTGACTCGACCAGATCCCGATGTTCTTGTATCAATTCCAATTCTTTTATTTGTGCTAAGAGATTTTTTTTATTCCTTTTCTGTTTGCCATAAAAATTCTTAGCCCAGCCCCTAATTTTCTTTCGAAGAAATTTGAGTTTTTTATTCCAGCTATTGGATATGTCAAGGGGATTGATTTGATATTGTGTCCACCATTTATGAATAAGTGAAACAAATTCAGGTTGGTCCAGCCATAAAGGGTCAAATCGAAAAATATGATTAATGGGGTCGGTAGCAGCAGTTATCTGAAAGATCAAAGGACAGTGATCAGAGCCATATCTACTAAGATCATGAATAGAACTAGACGGATATTGTTGGTCCCAAGAGACAGAAGTGAATATTCTATCTAGAAGTGCAAAATGCTTCCCATTTGTCCAAGTATATTTGCGAGAAGCTAATGAATGTTCAATCAAATTATGCCTATTGATGAAAGAGTTGAATGAAGAACTAGTGGAAATATCAAAATTGTGACCAGATTTTTCATGTTTATGTCGAATGACATTAAAATCGCCACATAATAACCACAAGTGACTCTGGGTGCCCCTAATATCATCTAATTCCTTCCACAGTTCTTTTTTGAGGGCACGATTAACCGGACCATAAACTACAGTGACTTGCCAAACTTGACTATCTACTTTATTTTCAAGATGAATGTCAAGAGAAAACCTATGTATAGAATGTGATATATAACGAAACTTGGAACTATCACAGCCAACTATAATCCCGCCAGAACGGCCAATTGAAGGAACCCAATGCCATATATCTAGTTTGGTAGAAATGGTTCTAAGAATCCGAGTAGAAAAATGTTCTTTTTTGGATTCTTGAATGGCTATCATATCTATATGATTATCTACTATCATATCATGTAAAATTTGTCTCTTACTAATAGAATTAAGACCTCGAGCGTTCCAATTAAGAAAATTCATTGAGGAACTAAAGGAACCCCAGGATTAGAAGCTGGATAATTCGGGTCAGAATCTGAAAAAATATCTTGGGGATCCACAATGAGAAGTTGCTTATCAGATAACACCTTAGCTCCAAATTATCTCTTTTCAATTCTTGATTAGCATCACTTTCTTTTTGTCTCGAAAAATATAACTTTTTTTTCCTTTCACGTGTCGATTTTGACTTTATATATATGAATACATCCAATGATTTGAAGGAGACGTGAGGAGAAAGAACGTAATGCGAAAGGAAGGGAAGAGATTGAGATGAATGGAGCCGATTTTTTTATTCATAGCATCAAAACCGAATATGTTGAAATGTAGCAGGGACGGAGGCAAAAATATTTGTGATAAATTAAGGGTCCATCATTTTAAATTAAATATATACAAGATATATTTAGTCTGATTTCCAAAGAAAATATTTTAATCACTAGAGTTAAAGTTGATATACTTAAAAAGGACATTGAAATTGTACTTGAATTTTTTTTTAAAACATTGTATTGCTCACGGAGTTCATCATTCAGATTTGATTTGATTTGATTTGTTGTTGAAATTTGAATGCTCAAATACTGAGCTCCGAGTGGAAACTACGGAGTATTGAAAGTAATAGGCATTTGGTCCTCTTTAATATATATATATATATATATATATATATATATATATATATATATATATATATATATATATATATATAGAATGGCTAATATCAAAACGTTTGTTCCTGGGCTCAGGAACAAACGGTTCTGTTCTCCAATTTCCAAAGTTCAAACAACAAATCCAGACCGTTAGATGTTCAATTTATATTAAAATGTGCTTGGAGACCAAATTTTACATTTTTTGGAATTTTTTTACTATTTATTAAGCTGGCTTGAAAAGCGCTGTTTTTATGAAATTTCTGCAGCATTGAAAAACAACGGTTTTCAAACTAGGTTAATAAATAGTAAAAAAATTCCAAAAAATGTAAAATTTGGTCTCCAAGCACATTTTAATATAGATTGAACATCTAACGGTCTGAATTTGTTGTTTCAACTTTGAAAATTGGAGAACGGAACCGTTTGTTCCTGAGCCCAGGAACAAACGTTTTGATATTAGCCACTCTTTCTCTCTCTCTCTCTCTCTATATATATATATATATATATATGAGGAGGGATCCAATTATATCTTTTTTGGTCACATATCATGACACCGTTTTTTTTATAGATCAATTTTGCGATTTCAAAGTCCAAATAGTCAATCCGAACCGTTCAACATGATCTCCATATTAAAATGTGCTTGGAGATCAAATTTTACATTTTTTTGAATTTTTTTACTATTTATTAAGATGGTTACAAAATCGCTGTTTTTCAATGGTCTGAAAACAACGATTTTGTAACTATCTTAATAAATAGCAAAAAAATTCAAAAAAATGTAAAATTTGATCTCCAAGCACATTTTAATATATCCATTATGTTGAACGGTTTAAATCGACTATTTGAACTTTAAAAATGGTAGGTGTCAAAGTGTGTCAAAAAAAAGATGTAATTGGATCCCTCCTATATATATATATATATATATATATATATATATATATATTTGTGTATTACTAATGGATAAGTACACCAGAATTTTCGTGTACGCTTCTTTGAATTTAAATAATGAATAACGTGTTTGTGCGTCATATCTTTGTCGCATGCAGGATGCTTGTGCAGTTGTGCACCAACTCAAAAATATTTTATGTTTACAATCGTTCAAGTTGATTTGAAAATTTGTAGCAGTCTCGTTTCTTTCATAAAAAAAAATTAATGCTTAAATTATTGGGAGGGCCTAACCTTCCCCCGCCATCCATCCCCCACTTTTCCTCCAACTGAAAATAAGTAGGGGACCACAGTAAACCGTTAATAACCGTTGAAATAAGTAGGGGACCACAGTAAACCGTTAATTATTGGGAAATAGAAGGGGACCAAAAATGCCTCCACAGCATTACAGGCGGATAGATTACGCATAAGTATTCACCATTGTAAACTAAAGTATTCATCCATGTAAAGAAAAATACTAATTTTTTAGAAATAACTATATAAGGAAACATTACTACCCATCTTTGACACGTTTTTAGAGGTGGTTTTTTTTTTGTACGTTCACTCTAACTAATTTTTCCGACGATCTGTGAGGAATTTTTCAAATTTAAAACCACGAAAGTCTTCTATGCAATTTTCTCTTTCAAATGAGATCCATCATGACATACTTTTGAGTTGTCCGTTACGCAAGTATTCACACATCGTACGCAAGTATTCATCTCTCATTTAACAAGTATTCATCCTAGTCACCTAAGTGTAAAGAGTACACGAAGGTACGGCGGGACCGCACAACCGCCATCACTAGGTAGAGGGGGAAACGCATAACCGTCACCGCATAACTACCGGCGAACTATTTGCCGAAAGGTATTCACACTTAACAAGAGTTGTATTCACCAATGTAAATGAATGTACTCATTTTTTAGGTACAATTATATATGGAAACATTACGACACTATTTAACCTCAAATGATACAAATGGATGAATACTTGTGCAAAAATAGATGAATACTTATGAAGAAACATTTATTCATCCAATTATGGTGCAAATGATGAATACTTATTAAGAGAATGATGAATACAACATATCAAACTTATTCATCATAAGATATTAAGTATTTAAAAAAAAAAAGACACATCACTCACCCATCTTTTACACGTTTTTAGAGGTGGTGTATTTTTTTCTCCGTTCAATCTAACCAATATTTTGAACGATCTGTTAGGAATTTTGCAAATCTAAAACCACGAACGTCTTCTACATAATTTTCTCTTTCAAATGAGATCCATGATAACATACTTTTGAGTTGTCTGTTGCACAAGTATTCACCCCTCATTATGCAAGTATTCACCCCTCATCAAGCAAGTATTCATAAATAAAAAACTGGACACATCACTCACCTATCTTTTACACGTTTTTAGATGTGGTTTTTTCTCCGTTCAATCTAACTAATATTTCTGACGATCTGTGAGAAATTTTGCAAATCTAAAACCACGAACGTCTTCTACACAATTTTCTCTTTCAAATGAGATCCATGATGACATACTTTCGAGTTGTCCGTTGCACAAGTATTCATACCTCGTCATGCAAGTATTCATACCTCATCGAACAAGTATTCATTCCTAATCACGTAAGTGTAAATAGTTTATGTATCAAAAGTATTACAAGTATAGTTCATATATCAAGAGCTTTATTGCTTTCTAGTTCAATTTTATTTTTTGAAAATAAAAAATAGTTGCCACATGTTTCACTGTCGAAACAAAAATAATCTATCAAATTTTACGGATCATGTAATTAAAATGTTACAAACAAAAAAACAAAAACAATATTTAAAAGAAAGAAAACATACTTTATTGAAGTATTCACACCTAAGACATCAAGTATTCATTCATACACCTCTAATTTTTTTCAAAATTTGTTTTTCTGTCATTTCTTAGTATTCACACAATTATGGTGCAAATGATGAATACTTATGAAGAGAATGATGAATACAACATATCACACTATTTAACATCAAACTATGTAACATCACTTGACATCCAAAAAATACAGTAAACTGTTTAATATCACATCACATCAAACAATCCTATAAGGAACAAAAAAACTGAACAAATATTGGAACCTCTCAAATTAATGTTTCTATATTCACAAAAAAAAAACCGAAAGAACCGAATTAATTCTTTAATGTATCACATCACAACCAACAATCCTATAAAGAACCGAAAAGCTGAACAAATATTCATCTAATAAGGAACCGAATATTGGAACCTCTCAAATTAACACACCACCAGCTGAAGTAATCATGACCTCTTAAATTTACACTCATTTCTTTCATCAATAAGGAAATGAAAAGCAACGAGAAGACGCTCAACACTTATCATTTTCTACAAAAATTTAACACATTAAAATATTGTCAGTTCAGTAAATGAAATTTTAATAAAGCAATCATATAGTATGCATACCAAGTGTAACAAGTATTCAGCAAGCAAGTAATGCACAAGTATTCATCCAACTAATACACAAGTATTATCCCATTAACACCAAAGTATTCACCCATTAATATAGAACCATCAAAACTAGTGGAAAATGAAGTATTCACATGTATTCACCTATAATACATGAAGTACTCACATGTAATACATCAAGTATTCACACTGATATATCAAGTATTTTAAAAAAAAACTGGACATATCACACCCATCTTTTACACGATTTTAGTGGTGGTTTTTTTTTCTCCGTTCAATCTAACTAATATTTCTAACGATCTGTGAGGAATTTTGCAAATCTAAAACCACGAACGTCTTCTACATAATTTTCTCTTTAAAATGAGATCCATGATGACATACTTTCGAGTTATTCGTTGCACAAGTATTCACCCTCGTCATGCAAGTATTCATCTATCATTGAACAAGTATTCACATGTAATACATCAAGTATTCACCCTGATATATCAAGTATTTTAAAAAAAAACTGGACATATCACACCCATCTTTTACACGTTTTTAGAGGTGGTTTTTTTTTCGTGGTTCAATCTAACTAATATTTCTAACGATCTGTGAGGAATTTTGCAAATCTAAAACCACGAACGTCTTCTACATAATTTTCTCTTTAAAATGAGATCCATGATGACATACTTTCGAGTCATTCGTTGCACAAGTATTCACCATTGTCATGCAAGTATTCATCTATCATTGAACAAGTATTCATCCTCGTCATGTGAGGCGGAGGCGGAGAAGGAGAGGCGGAGGTGGGAGGCGGAGGCGGAGAGGGAGAGGCGGGCAGAGGCAGAGGTGGAAGGGGGAGGCGGAGGTGGAAGAGGGAGAGGGAGAGAGAGGAAAAAAATAGAAGGAGAAAATCTACTAATTAATTTGTAGGGACCACTAGTTAGTTAGAATTAATTATTATAGTTAGAAAAGAAAGTTAGTTAGTTGGAGAAAAAATAGGAGAAGGAATCAAGGGGTAACATATAATTACCCTAAATTATTTTATTTCAAAAAATAATACTAATTTGGTTCGTGAACTTTTTTACACAAAATTGATCTCGAATTATGGAAAGATAAGGTGGTCCTTAAACTTACTTTTTCTAAAGAAGTTTAATGCATAACTTATTTTGTAAGTTTGACGACTGCTTTTGTGAAAATAAAAAAATTAACTTGGTTTTTTTTTTTCATAATTTAAGGATCAGTTTGAATTTTTATCGAAAATACAATAGTTAATTCAGGTGCTCGTACGAATTGATGTGCACTAATTTTGATGTGGCGAAGAAGATGAATTTTGTATGAATTTAAATTTGTACATAATTCATTATTTTTGACGCATTTTAATTTTGTATGTTGTTCGTAATAATCTTGAATTTTAATTATTTTTTAACACTAAAAATTATCAACGCCTTTTAAATTTAAGTGCATGAATTCCAATACACATGAAAGAATAACTCTTTACCAAATGTCAATGCATCCAAAACTATCACCTTATTTCTAATTTTAATTTTCTTTGGTCGGGCAGCTCCTCTGAAAAAAGAAATATTACCTTATTGTTTGGAAATTTGTATAAGGAACAGGAGGGTTGGGGGTTATCAATCTTTCTAGAATTAATACTTCTCTTCTTGTCAAATAGTGGTTTAGATTTAAAGACCTCACAATTAAAGGTAAATGGAAAGATATCATCACTGATAAGTATAGCTCCTCAAGTTTAGATGCCTCTAAATCATGTCATTTTTGAAATGGTATACTTAGTTTTAGATTTATCTTTAACTTAGGTCTTAATAGAATTGTCAATGATGGTAAAGCCACAACTTTTTGGCTTGATAGATGTCATGGTGAGTGTAGCTTATATTGTTTATACCCTAATTTGTTTAAAGTAGCTTATGATCCTACTTTTTTTGTTGCTGATGTTTTTTCCTCTTCTTCTCATCTATCTTTAACTTTCACTAGGCAGATAACTGGAATACTACTTATTGAATGGTCTAAAATGCAACATTCCATCTTATTTCAACCTGTTATGAATACACCTGATCTTATTATTTGGAGATGGACCTCTACTGGTTTATTTACGGTCCATTCACTATATTTGTGGTTAGAATATGGGGTTTTTAAAAAGGGAAAATTGTGAAAATGCCACTCCAAAACCTTGAAATTGGGAGAATGCCACTCCAAACTTTAAAATTAGAAAAATGCCACTCTAAACTTGATTAATTTGTGAATTTGCCATTTATACTGTATTAATCTTTTTAATGCCTAAAATACCCTTTATTTCTATGGCAATCTTTTACGCCACTGCACAGCGGTAACAAATTGTGTTGGGTCGGGACTCGGAATTAATGTCACCTAATGTAACTCAAAATTTGAGTTGAGATCTGGACCGAGTGCAGTTGTCAGACAAATTAACCTTTATTTCTATGGCAATCTTTTTAATCAGGAACTGGGTGCAGCGAGGGAGAAGTGAATCAGGAACGAGCGCAGTTGTCAGACATTAAGGGAAAGAGGCCGGCTATTCTGCAGAGCATCCTCGGTCAGGGAGTTCAGGTGGCAATTCGAGGTTCATTGCTGGAGAAGGGAATCAGCTTGCTCTCGCTAAAGAGAGCGAAAGTAATGGTAATAGCTCTTGTGGAAATATAAAGAAGAAAAAGGAGGGGATGAAAGTTTCTGAGGGTTTAGGATCTCTGAATGGGAAATTTGAAGGGGAGGACATTGAGAACGGACCCTCTATCACTACAACTGGTGGTAAAAATACAGAATTTGAGATCGAATTAAAAGGAATTGATTTGAAGAGGAGGCGATTTTGAACTCACACAAAACGAGATTTGAAGAGGAGGCGATTTGAAGAGGAGGCATGCAGTGACAAATAACAAATTAATTGTATGAATGGTATAATTGGAAATACAGAAATATGTATATCAAAATAGTATAAGAATACAGTATAAATGGCAAATTCACAAATTAACCAAGTTTAGAGTGGCATTTTTCCAATTTCAAAGTTTGGAGTGGCATTCTTCCAATTTCAAAGTTTTGAAGTAGCATTTTCACAATTTTCCCTTTTAAAAATACTCAATTTTCTTCTATTTGGAAAGCCAAAATACCCTTAAAAATCAAAGTTTTCTTATGGCTCTTAAGACAAGATAAAATTCTTACTAAATCCAATTTATTACAAAGAGTTGGCATGGTAACCATGCTTGCCTATTTTGTGGTGCTTATGAGACAATCATCTTTTTGTCACTTGCCCCTTTATAACTAAAATTTGGTCTTAGATTGCAAACCATAATAATTTTACTTATGATTGTATCACTATAGATGACTTATGGCTCTTAAATTCTTGTATCTCACTTAAGGATGTTCTTTTAGTTGAATTACTTAGAGCTGTCACCCTTTGGGTCCTATGGTTTACTAGAAACAAAATTTGTTTTAATAATTATGCTATACCTACTCTTGCTAGTGTTAGATCTGCCATTATATCTTTTGCTTTTTATTGGTATAAAGTTAGAAATGATGAAACCTACTTTAAACTATCTTTAATTTTGCCCATGTATGTTTACCTTTTGACTCAGATAGACCGTTTGATAATTCCATCAGGTTCAGATACCCCAGAAAAGGCAAGGTCCCATGACTCAGAGGCGGAATTTGGATTCGTGGGGTCGGATCTCTCAGATTATCTGAGAGACAGTGTTGATTCTGATTTTGTCTTCTACAGTTCTGTTCCTGGCTCTTCCTCCACTGGTGATCACTATATGGCTTATTTGACTTGTTCCAGTACTTGATGGGCTTTTAAGTTGCCTAATTTTAGATTTCTAATGATGTTTTGTATTTTGTTTTTAGATGACTTTATGTTCCCTTTTAAGTATGCTCTCCTATGCTGTTTTTAGCTTATCTCGTATGATGTTACTTAGGTCTTTTGTACAATGTAATTGATATTTCATTGATTATTGTATGAACTGCTTTTGTTTCAATATGAAACAGGTGGGGATTACTCACTTTTGTCAAAAAAAAAAAATTCATATATGTGAATTATACAAGGTAAATCAACATTCACACGATTGCTCAAGCGAGTATAAGATAAAAAAAAATTAAAAAAGTTTCTAGACGACTTTTATAAAAAAAGTTCAAAAACAATATATAACAGTTAATCTATCATGATTATAGGGGTGCACTATAGGGGTGCACAAAAAGCTCGTAGCTCGTAATTCGATTGAGTTCGATTCGAAAAAAAAATCGGTTTGAAACGAATCAAACCAGTTCAGTTCTGAAATGAATCAAATCCAGTTCGGTTCGAAATTGGTTCGAATCGAACTCGAACTGAGTCTGACTCGGTTTGAAACTCTTCTTTTTAGTTCTAAACCTTGCTTCAATTTCGAACCAGTTCGGTTTGAAACTGGTTCGAATCGCACCGAATCAAACTCGAACTCTTCTTTTCAGTTCGAAACCCTGCTTCAATTTCGAACCAGTTTGATTCGAAATTGGTTCGAACTCAGAACTCAAATTTCATTATCAGCTATCTTGAAAATTTCAGATTGATTATGTGATCACTCGAAAATACATCCTTATCTAAATTGAAATGAATATATTTGTTTGAATGAAATGAATACTCGTCTAAAAATTGAACTGAACGTTCATTTGAATCGAAAATTATATTTATTCAATTTTCTGAAAAAGTTGATCAAAAACACATAAAATATTATTACTAATTGAAGATTTTATATATAACTATGATATATATATATATATAAAAAGAAGAGGAGGGATCGGATTACACCTTTTTTTTTACACATTTTGACACCTACCATATTCAAAGTCCAAATAGTCGATCTAAACCGTTCAACACGATGGATATATTAAAATGTGCTTGGAGATCAAATTTTATATTTTTTTGAATTTTTTTACTATTTATTAAGATGGTTACAAAATCGTTGTTTTCAGACTATTGAAAAACAACGATTTTGTAACTATCTTAATAAATAGTAAAAAAATTCAAAAAAATATAAAATTTGATCTCCAAGCACATTTTAATATGGTGATCATGTTGAACGGTTCAGATCAACTGTTTAGATTTTGAAATCGCAAAACTGACCTATAAAAAAACAGTGTCAAGATGTGTCAAAAAAAATAGTATAATTGGATCCCTCCTCTAAAAAGAATGATCGCTACAATTTTGCGCTTCGGAAAATATAGTTGCATTTTTTTTTCTAAAAAACTTATAAATCACTAGGAAACGGTAGCTTCATCATTCTTTAAGGCCCTGTTCGGCTGCATAGTGGGTTCGGGAATGGGTACGGGAAATCAAAATTTTTGAACTGAATTTTACTGTTCACGTAGGAAAAAAAAATTCACTCAGAGTGAATTTTTTTTTTCCACGTGAACAGTAAAATTTTTGCTGCAGCCGAACAGGGCCTAAGATCGTCTGAGCTCCGCTTCTTTTTCCCAAAAACTGAAGCTCGTCTCTATCATCATTTTTTTGGATGAGAAATCATACTAAATTTCTTACTAATTGATTTGTTTATCCCGATTTCAGTCACTGCTTCAATTGGTAATGATACCAATACATTTTTCAGATTATGGTATGCTAAAGATTGATGCAAATCTTTTTTTTTTTTTTAACTAATGTGTTACCTGTAATAAATTCTAATGTAGTACAAATACTCAAATAGCGCTGTATATTCATTAAAAAAAAGTCATTCATCAAAACAAAACAGAATGCCTAAATTATGGTACAAAAAGTATTTATTGACGCAAGGTAAATAGAATGCCTACATCCTCTAATATTAGCATAACATTTTTTACAAAATATTTAAGTGTAAAATAGTAAAAGCCAACCTTCTCAAATATAATTCAAGTAAAATTAAAAAGATACATAAATTTTATTTTATTTCAAGCAAATTAAAAATTATTAATTATCAATTTGCTAATTTAAAATTTAATTTATTTTTTTCGGTGATTGAATAACAAATTTACAAGCAAAAATATCATTATAATTAAAATAAACCGATAAATATTGTTATGTTATTCTTTTTATTTAATTATATTAATAATGATTAATAAGATTGTATTGATATTAAACATTTTAGAAAGAAAAATAGAATTTTCCACAACTAATCTCACGGTACAACTGAACACTCATTTCATCAATCCTGTGCGTACCCGTACCCATGGATTTTCACTTTTTCAAAAGTGAATTTTCATCTCTGTCAAATTCCATCCCGTGTAATCCCGTGACAAACGAACATGCCCGATAATCTTAATAATCAGAAAAACTTTGATCAACAAATACATGATTAATTAATAAAATTCTTTTTGTTTGCATCAAAAGGAATCCTAGTCTGCATCTATTCGGTTAAAACCAACTATTGACAATCATCATAATTATATATTATTATCAAAGTTAAAAAATTTAAATGCATTTTAACAACCGTCGACAAATTAATATTTAAAAAATACAAAATCATAGTTTGAACTATTTTGAAATGAACATTCACATAAAGCAAAATTAATATATACTTAATTAGTTTTTTTTCGAAAATTTAATTAGAAAGTTCGTAGAAGATATTTAAAAGAAGAAAACACTAAAAGTAACTGAAATTTATACTGTGGTTTTGCTCCCAAGGAAATAAAAAGACTAAAAAAGGTACATTTTGTTCTTCAGCGAATTCCGAGAAAATCATCGCTACACGCTGTCATCATCCTTTCAACAAGATTGGAGTAGGTCCAATGCCCATCGGACCTACTTTTAGGTTCAACGAGCATGATGGCCGTCCGATCTAACTTAAGATTTGTGCACATGAAAATTAAAACAGACCTGGCACGAATCTTAAAGAAAATTGACGGTGATTAAACTCATCGAACCAAAGTAGGTCAGATGCCCATCGGACCTACTCTCAAGTGCCTTTCAACAATATCGTTATAAATACACGACGATTAACCTTAACCATGGATTAATAAATAAACAAAAAGAACGGGTGTAGGATAGGTATTGATCCATGATTCCATCCATTGGTGCTCTCTTCTCGAAAATAATCATCATTATCCCCACGAAATCAAACAGGAATTGCGGTGCAAATGCCCCCACCGAATGCACGCAACGACCACAGGACAAAAACCCATTCGCCTTCCACTCTTTTAAAAGTTAACTGCTTTGACTAGTCTAAAATCAAATAATGGAAACTTAATTTATCTATTTTTTAATTTTAATTGATTACTAGTAGTTGTTATTCAGTCGAGTCGTAATTGATTCATTCGTAATCGTAACGCGTTCCGTTTGTAATTTGGTCCACAAATCAGTCTGGGAAGACGCCGACGCGTACCCTGTGCCCTAGCCGAGAGGGAATAGGGACCCCACCTGTCGGTGCCCAATCTAATTCTAAATATTTTTCCTGTATTTTTGTCAAACTGGACTTTGAACATTGACCCAAATATGTAAGAGTTCAGTGGCGGAACCATAAGTGATCGGTAGGGAGGGCCCAAGGGCTCAGGAACCAGGAATAATCGGTAAGGGGGGGGGCCAGGAACCAGAAATCAATTGTAATCTTCAACTAATTTTCTTTTTATTAAAGAGTCTTTATATGTTTTCTGGGGCCAAGGGGGGGCCAGGGCCTAGGCTAGCCCCTGCCTTGGTTCCGCCCCTGTAAGAGTTTACAAATATTGTTTTACGATTTTTAGTTTCATATTGCGAAAAATACTCAGAAAATATTTTTTTTAATAATATTTAACATGTTTGGTAATAAGAAAAACGGAGTATACTAGGAAAACGGAGTATACTTGGAAAAGTAATATATTTTTTTTTTTTGTGCTTTCCTTTCTTCTTCTCTCTTTTGCGATTTAAGTTTGATTGAAATTGCAGAGAAATATTCTTCCGAAATTCTTTTTAATAGTAAAATTTTATTTGACAACAACAAACTAACAGTGTCATTTCTAATAATGCTAATCAAAATGCCTCTTAAAACTATCAAAAAATCTGAGCTGGATCATTTCGAAATATTTAGTAGCTGAAATATCTAATAGTTTGATGGAAATGTTATTTCGGTCCCGAATTTTTTTTTTTTTTTTGGGACCGAAATGTCCTAGCTAGTTTAAAAAAAAAAAAAGGCTATCCAAAGCTATGAAAAGCTGTGAAACTAGTCGGGACCGAAATACCATTTCGGTTCAAAAAAAGAAAAAAATTCCGGGACCGAAATAGCATTTCGGTTTTGATAGTTTTTGTAAAAATAAAAAAAGTAATCATGTTGGTTTTCTAAAAATCAATTTTTTAATTATGGTTTATAAAAAAAATTCAAAAAAATTTGTAAGAGAAATTGAGGGGAGCACTCGAGCATTATCATGTGCTTGAGATAAAAAATTTACACCGGCAAATAAGAGGACACTATTGGATTCTTAATTTAATTTTACACCGGCTAATAAGAATAAAGTTCACGCGTTAAAACTTCACTATATTTTAAGTTAAAGATATCTTCATTATTGAAGTCACCGGTACTCAAAATTATACGAGGAAAATGTTGGATTCTTGATTTAATTATTCCAAAAGGAAAAAATAACTTAATTGAAAGTAATGGTAAGATCTAACCTAATCTTTAACCCGTTTAATATGATGTGGGATTTCAAAGTATAGTGAAGAAAATGATGAATAATTTATGTATTCTTAATAGGATCACTGTCTTAGTTATTGGTAATAAGATCACTAATCTCTTTTCTTGAAAAATAAGTTTCATTTTCATTGAAAACAACACATC
This sequence comes from Carex kokanica, assembly GCA_025461125.1. NCBI lineage: Eukaryota > Viridiplantae > Streptophyta > Magnoliopsida > Poales > Cyperaceae > Carex > Carex kokanica. The sequence goes on from JAJGRX010001459.1 coordinate 361,436, forward strand.
TTAAGATAAATATTTTTTGTTAATTGGATCATAATATTTATATCTCTTTTTACGTGTTGGACATAAAAAAAATAGCCTTAGTTGATGTAGTATCAACTTTTTTTTTCTTTTTTTACTAAACAAATAAACACAACCAGAAACTCTTAAGTGATCAATATTAATTTTTCTTTGGTAAAGAATTTTTAATGGACTTTCATTTTCTAACATAACGCTGGAAAGTCTATTAATTAAATATATGACCATGCGTATTGCATCCGACTAATATTGTCTCATAACATTCATCTGAAATAAAAGTGTTCCTATCATTTCTAATAAGTATCTATTTTTCTTTCGGATACATAATTTTGTTTGGGTGTATTTATACAAATTGTTTAATGCACACTTTCTTTCTTTTTAAATGAGAGAAATTATTATTTACAAGTTTTGTGCCATTATTTGATCTAAATAATTAATTTTTTTGTATTCAATTGATTCTCTACTATGCTAACAAGTTCTTAAGCATAGAAAAACTTTACGTTTTGATTTAAGTAAATGTAGTCAAGTAATACGAGAAACATCATCAATAAATATAACAAAATATTTAAATTAATTATACAAAATAGTAGGGGTCAGGCCCCAATATATCATAATGTATTAATTCAAAAGGCGATTCACTTTTACTAATTGACAAAGAAAATCTAGTTTAGTTTGCTAATTTGCATATATCACAATTAACACAATTATATAAAGAAAATTTAAAAATGAATTCAAAATCCTATCTGAGAATGTCCGAGTCTCTTGTACCATAAGTTTATTTCACTTGATTCCTAGTTGCACATTTTTTTTTATAATTCAAAACACGGAGTCCATTGTCGTAGAACCCCTCACCAATCATCATCACACAGTTGTTTGATCCTTTAAGTGTAACATATCTTTTTGAAAAAAATACATTACAATTGAATTTTTGAATTCTTGTGTAATCTTACTTATTGAAATTAAGTTTGTTGTAGATGAGTTTATATATAACACATTTATAATTTTATATGAGAAGATCTTAATGGTTCTTATACCAATGACGTGTACCTTTGTAACTCAAATATACATCAAATATACATCAAAATACATGTGACATATATAGAGTTTCAAAAAAAAAATATTGTTATGTTTGAAAAACATCACAAAGAGTAATGTTCTTTTAGAAAATTTCACCGTTCAAATACGTTCTACACGAATATCAAAGCACAAATAATATTGCCCCTACACTATCTCCGAATAGGCACCATACACGTCGGTCATGCAAAAGTTGAGATATCTCAGAGGATACACATTCAAGAGTTGCATGTATCGGATCTGCGCCCTTTCAGGTTGAGTTCGGCTTGGCCCGGAGTTTTTTTTTCCGCGTCTAATGTGTTGAGGGCTGCGTAAACTCTAACGTCATTCTTCCCCTTTCTCCTTTCTTCGTTATGATCGCTGCCTCCTCATTTCCTCCTTTTGGACCTAAGATGCGGATAAAAAAGACCAGTATCTCTCTCTTGCGTGTGCTGTTTTTTTTTTCTTTCTTTTGCAATTGTCACACCTCTCACTGTCACCTGCTTGCTTCTCCTTGCCCTTTTGGGAGTTAGGGTTTTGAGATTTGTTGGGGTAGAATGCTTGGCTTTTTGTCGACAGTCGTCGGACTGTGTGTCAGCATTCATGGCACTCCTCTAAATTTCTGTTAATGGAAGTTGTCCTCTAATTACAACCTAATTTCTAATTATGACAAAATATTTCCTCTTGATCATGATATATGACAAAATTATGAGATCATTACCATTTTCAACATAGAGACTAAAAATTATAATTTTTATATTAGTGACTGACTAAAATGAAAAATTATAAACATAACACTTAAAAAGTGTATAATATTTTATAGTTTGGTCTCGCAATACATGTTACATTAGTGCATGATTTTATTTGATAAGAGAGGAGAGGAAAAGTAGAACAGCTCCTTTTGAAGTACATGTTTCTTTTAGAAAATCTAATTGCACGGATTTGATTGCTATGAACTCATACACTTTGGTGTATTTAGTTTGCATTTATAATTTAACATAAATGATTCTGAAAAGATCGATTAAAAGAATTAAACATAAATGATTTTGAATATCATTAAAATTTATTTATAAACCTTCTTTTTCTAACTACTTGATTTTATTCTAATTGAATTCGAAATTTATAAATTTTATATATAAATACATCATTTGTGAAGTAGATTTATTTTAGTAGTTTGAAATTAATTCAACATATTTTGAAATTAAGTTAGTCAAAAACTTAAAACTTGGTGAGTGAAGAATAACTTAGTTACACTCTTATTCTTTAGATAAGAACTTTATTATTGAGACATGGATTTTGTTTGATTCAAAAATAATTTCATTAAAACACATGTTCCTTGAGATGATCTCAATCTGACCAGTAATTATACCTGGACCGTTTCCCCTCCGTGCCGGACACCCAGACCGGTCAATACTCCATTTAGTCCGTTGCGACCAAGGTCTGACCAAAGCTGGCTCATCCCACTGACCCCACCCACGCCAAGACCCAAACACAAACCCGGACCAGTCCAATCTCGGTCTCTCAGTCTATCTTACCAAATTAAATATGAAAAAGAAACCTCTATTAAACCCACCCCTCAAAAACAAAACACAAAACCCATATAAAAAGCTGCTCCCTTCTCAACTGCATTTAATTCTAACTTCACGTCCATCAGCTGACGATCAACCCTCCGCGCAGATCTCGTCCCTCTCTCATCCTCTCGTTCTCTCTCTCTCTCTCTCTCTCTCCGCTAACCTCATCTGAAAATGGGCCAGGCCGGTTCAGCTCCCATAACCCGGTTTCCCTCCTTCTCGAACCGCCGGTCAAACTCCAAATCTCCTCCCCTCGCCTCACCCAACTTTGCCTTGCCTTTGACCTCACCACCGGAGCAGTCACCACCACCTGCCGTTGACTACACCTCCGAGCTCCCAGACGAGGTGCTGTGCGTTGTATTACACCTACTCCCCTCCGGTGACCGCAAGCGCTGCTCGCTGGTTTGCCGCCGATGGTTCTTTCTAGAAGGTCAGAGCCGCCAGAGGCTTGCTCTTAACGCGAAATACTCCTTGTCAGATTCAATCCCTTGTCTCTTGGATCGCTTCTCTTCAGTCTCTAAATTAGCTCTCAAGTGTGACCGTAGGTCTGATAGCATAGGAGATGAGGCGATTGCCTTGATTGCGAGGCGCTGCCCAGGTCTGACCCGGTTGAAATTACGGGCGTGTCGTGCTGTTACTGATGTGGGTATGGAGGCTCTGGCAGATTCGTGCCCGAACCTGTGCAAACTCTCTGTTGGATCCTGTTCCTTTGGTTCAAAGGGAATTGAGGCGGTGCTCCGAGCCTGCATGAATCTTGAGGAGTTATCTATCAAGCGGCTGAAGGGCTTGTCAGACTCCAATGCATCTCCTCCTATCTCAGCTGAGCTGGTGGCAAAGTCCTTGCGCGCAATTTGTCTTAAAGAGTTGCATAATGGTCAGTGTTTTTCAACTATTATATCAAATTCCCCTAATTTGAAGGTTTTAAAGCTGTTCCGGTGCTCTGGCGACTGGGACCTGCTTCTTGAGGATATATCCATTAAGGTTCCGGGTATAACTGAGATCCATTTAGAAAAGCTCCAGGTCAGTGACAGAGGTCTAATGGCTCTGGCTGCATCCCCCAATTTGGAGGTGCTTCACCTTGTCAAAACCCCAGGATGCACTGATACTGGAATAAGCGCACTAGCGGAGAAATGTAATTTGTTAAGGAAAATACACATAGATGGTTGGAAAACAAACCGAATTGGTGATCAGGGTTTGATCACAATTGCCAAAAGGTGCCCCAATTTGCAAGAATTGGTGTTGATTGGGGTCAACCCAACTGCTCGTAGTCTTGAATTGGTCGCCACCAATTGTGCTAATCTAGAGAGACTTGCACTGTGCGGCAGCGAGACTTTTGGGGATGCCGAGATATCTTGCATAGCTGCAAAATGTCTGGCCTTAAAGAAGTTATGTATCAAGGGATGTCCCATATCGGACCTCGGCATGGAGGCACTTGCTGAGGGATGCCCTAGATTAATCAAAGTCAAGGTTAAGAAATGCCGTGGTGTGACAGCTGAGTTTGCTGAGTGGTTGAGAATGAGCAGAGGCTCGCTTGCTGTGAATTTTGATGTGTCTGTTCCGACAGATGGAGCCGCAGATGTCAGTGAGATGGTGGAGATTGTGGGAAGCGATGGAGATATGGATGATCGCTCTGTCATTGGGGAGCAACTGGGAATGTCTAATGGTAATACTCTCAATGGCGGGACCCGCATGTCAGCCTGGAAGGTTCGGTCGAGTTTTTTTACTGGCAGGAATTTCTTTGCGTCAGCTATTAGGAGACTGCATGGGTCACAATAAACAGCGCAAGCCACACCCCATTACTTGGTTCGAATGTTTTTTTTGGCATTGTAGTTGTCATGCTAGGGCTACTGTCTGAATGTTGATAAAGTAGCTGCCTAAAATTTTATCTGTTTATTAGTTTTGTTAGACATTTTTTATGATATTGATAAGATCATAATTGTCTATTTCAAAGAAGAACCATTATTTGAGAACTAGGTTCACACACTTAGTAGTAAAATTTGGCATATGAATGTTTTGTGGCTATGCCCCGTGTCTTTCATAAGGCTCTTAAAAATGGGAAAAATGATGTTTGGATAGATTAACTATATACCGACACCTCCAAATCAAATTGACAAATATAAAAAATTCCAAAGTTCAGACTGTTAAAATCTGGGCGTAGTTGAAGAATTTATAATAGGCTAACTTCCGTGCCATAGTCGTTGGTATCTTTTTAAAATTTATAATAGGCTTTTAATGTTACTGCAGGAGTTCTGAAATCCGGCAGTGTGCATTTATAAAACCAAGTCCGGAATTCAAAACACCATCCTGTTTGATTTTTCAAAGTTAGTTATTCTATATTTGCAGCTGTCAATTCTGAAGTTAACTGTGTGCTGTCCCCAAATTTTCTCTGGAAAATTTCTGCTGGGATTTGAATGTGTTCAGAGGTAACCTACTGTTGTTAAACTGCAAAGATATGAGTAGGTTGGCCATCAGAATTCTCTGATTTGGCAATACACTATTTAGACGGAAATGCATTTTTCAAAATTCAAACCATAAAAAGAAGAAATTATATTAAAAAAAATAGATAATTTCTGTATTTGAACTGAAGTTTAGTATTAAATGTAGAAAACAGAAAATTTAGAAAATTACGGAAATAAATGTGCAACCTTGCTGAGCTGTTTTAACTTTCCCTAGATTTTTCTAAAATTTTTGTTTGCAAGTGCTTATTGGAAAATTCTTAGTCAGTCATGTCTCATGTGAGTGTTCTGATTGGTGCATGAGAAGGGATCCGTATCCTCTGCATTAACTCAAAAGGAAATCTTTTGAGTTAATGAATTTTCAACCATCTAATTTAAAACGGAGTCAATCCGACTCGTACCTATACATAGGGGTCCTTTAATATTAGTGTAAATCTAGTTTGCACGACTCTTGAAGCAGATTGGATGGTCGAAATTCATTAACTCAAAAGATTCCCTTTTTGAGTTAATGCAGAGGATACGAATTCCACGAGAAGTGGCACGTTTGGTGGAACACTTGTCCTAGAAAATCAATTCTATATACCATCCCGTGGATCCTGGCACCTCGTTATCAAAGACAAAGTCGTCGGATTTGAAGGGTTTTTATGACTTCATGTAGTTGAGTAGTTCACATTCTTTGACTTGGAAACTGAGAATAGTAACTTGAAGCCCATTTTTGGTCCAGGGTTTACTTTGAACACATCCAAATATGTCGTCCATACAACGATTAATCTACTGTACAGAGTCGTCGTCGTCGTCGGATGTCATCTAAGTAATTAAAGTTGGATGGCTCCACTTTCATATTTATTTTAAAAAATTAACAGTTTAAATTACCTATGCTGAGTTTAGAGATAAAATTAAACAAAACAAGAAATCAGAATTATAAAACATTCGGTTGGTCCCAATACCAACATGCTTGCTTGAGAGAAGAAGAAGAAAAGGATAAAATGTTATGAAGGATATATAGTTTCATAACTTGTGCATGTATTACGCCATATTTCGAATTTAGTGTAGGTCATTCTAATCTGAGAGGAAATATTAATTTTTAATGATTGAATGCGTAGATATTATAAATCCGTTTTTTCCAAGAATAAGTCGCCTTTTTTTTCATGGATTACTTTACGATATGAATATATCCCGACGATAATTTCCTTTCGCGCACGAAATATCTCGAAGAATTAGAATTTTGTTTTTCAATCTACCACCACCTCAAGGTGTCTTAGTTGTAATATGTTGTTCAACCTCATCACTTATAATCCGTGCAGCCTTCTCTAGTCAAATTCGGGTTTTCTAAAATACCTTAAATTTTGAGTTTTGAGTCCTTTGTAACATAGTGACAAGATTCGCGTATAATATCCGAATTATACCCGAATAATTCGTTTTTTTTGTGATGCCGAACCGAATGCCGAATTATTCGGTTGACCGAACTTTGACCGAATTATACTCGAATAATTCGCGAATTTTATGAACTTTTCCCGAATTTTACGAATTATTCGTGAATTTTTCCCGAATTTTGTCCAGAACATTTTTTTTTTGGTTTTTTTTTTTCTTTCTTGTAGGACTGAGATATCTAATCCGAATTATTCCGAATTATTCCCGAATTATATCCGAATTATTCCCGAATCACGAATTTTTGATCTCGCCGAACCTTTCCCGAACAATTAAGTTGTCACTATGCTTTGTACATGAGAATATCATCGATTTGGTTCTTCTAGAATAGAAAGGTTTTTTAGAGAATCTCTTTTGAATTCTACATTCTTCAAATTCTCTCATGCACTTGTCCAATGAAATAACAAGAGTGAGTTCAAACTCTTTGTATTATGAGGATCAAACCACTCAATGGCCTGCCTAGTCATTTTTGTAATTTTTTTAATTTAACTCATCGTTATTATTGAAATTACATCTTAAAATCTACACATTAAAGATTCATATTCTATATGACACATTAATAACTTTTATTTGAATTCTCTTAGTATACAATTTATATTTATAATTATTGTACAAATTAGCCCATCATTAAATAATGATCTAACACTTGGTTCTTCTTTCCCACTTTTAGTTTTTTTTTTTTTTTTTTTGTTTAAAGCCCTTGGGCATTTTCCATTACCAGCAAAGTTCGATTACAAAGTACAGCCAATTACAAAGACCAGTGTAAAATGAAATGGCAGTACTACACTATAGCCGCTTATCGAGCATGGAAGAGAGGATACGTATAACCTGTGTATGACATCCTAAGTGATCTAGCCAAATTTGCAAGATTGTTGGCTTCCTCATTCTCTTCCCTGGGTTTGAAGGTGCAGCTGAGCTGAGAGTTCCCATCCAGAAATTGAGCAATTCTAATAAGATGAGGGTATGCTCTCCAATCCGTAACCAATAGTGATTGCAATCGTCCTTCCCGCTGCAGTGTTCTCACCAAAACCTCACAGTCAGTGAGAAACTGACAATCCCTGATGCCCAAGCCCAATACGGTCTCAATAGAACTGAGCAAAGCCCATGCCTCCATCTGAAGTGGCGATTCTGCCTTGTCACAGTATGTAACTCCATACTTGATCAGTACTCCTTTTTTGTGAATGAGATACCCGATTCCACCCTCATTTGGCGGTTTAAATGAACCATCCAGATAACATAAATACCCGGTTGGATTCCAGTGGTCCTTTGTGCCAGTGAATAGTACCTCGTTGGTATTTGAAGGGAGTCTGTTAGGAGGTAGTCTTGTGAATAAAGTGGCCTGGATTAACGATATTGCAGCTTTGATTGTTGAGTCCGGTTTACCTGGCTTTTTCTGAAAAATGAAATTACACCGAGTTTTCCAAATGTGCCATGCCAAGGTGAGAGTGAAACCAATCTGTGATGAGTTCAGAGGTGTCCATAAAAACCTCAGAGCCTCCTTGAGCGTCATCTCTGAGACCATTTGAGATCGAAAACCCAATTCAGAGGAAAACCAAGTTGCACGAGCATGGGGACATAGAAAAATCACATGCATGGTATTTTCTACCTGGTGTTGACACAACTGACAGCTTGACTGAAAATCTGGTAGTCGTTTTACCAATTCTGCCCCTGTTGGTAAAGCTCCATGGATGGCCTTCCAGATAAACATCTGGACCCGAGGAGTGATGTTCTTTAACTTCCAAATTTTTTTCCACATTTTCCTGTCCTCCTCAGACACTGTTTGATTAGTTATCGGGTCTGATTGCTGAATCACTTGATACGCCCGTTTAACAGTAAACTCACCATTGGTGGCAGATGTAAACATTAGCTTATCCCGGATGCCTCTTCTCAGAATTAGTCCAACATGCTCGTCCCGTATTCTGAGTGCCTGCTCCGAGCCCATACTCTGAACCAGAGCTGTCCAATCCCAAGCCTGTATGTTAGTATTGAACAGATCCGCCACCTTGAGTTGCTTCTGTTGTCTTGTCGGTACAGGTGTTTCCCACTTTTAGTTATTTTGCCTTTTCCTTCCTCCTTTTTTTTTCTACCTCTCTTGTATAGTTCTGCTCCTACTACAAATTTTAACAGGTCCATCTTATTTCTTTCCTCCTCCTTCATTGACCTGCTTTGTCCCTTTTCAATAGTTGGTCGAGGTAAAAAAAAAAAAAAAAACCACAGATAAAAAGTTGGCACAACAGAAGCGTTGCCAGTTCATCCAATCAAGCACACATAAATGATTAATAAACTAATAAATTTCAAGAGTGAGGCTACGGTACTATGCATAGCACGGATTGGTCCGTGCTACGGCTCAATATTTGAGTTTTCAAAATCCTAACGGTCGATCCGAACCGTTCAACATGATTATAAAATGAATATGTACTTGCAAACCAAATTTTACATTTTTTTGAATTTTTTACTATTTTTTTAGATAGGTAGAAAATCATTGTTTTTGGATGGTCTAGAATTTTCAGATCAAGTGATTTTCTACCTATCTAAAAAAATAGTAAAAAAAATCAGAAAAATGTAAAATTTGGTTTGCAAGTACATATTCATTTTATAATCATGTTGAACAGTTCGGATTGACCGTTAGAATTTTGAAAACTCAAATATTGAGCCGTAGCACGGACCAATATGTGCTATGCATAGTACCGTAGCCTCACTCGAATTTCAATGTCTAGACTTCATTACAACACCACTCGGAGTAAGTTCATATGATTAAAAATGTGAATCTATGTTCAGAAACAAAATTAAAACAAAAGCCCTCGGGGAAACAAGTCTATTTAATAAAAAAAATTGTTACATAATTCCGCAGAAGATCTTATTGCAAAGAAATGTCATATAAAAGACAACTGGCCCTGAACTTTAACGAACCTGTTAATTAATCCACTGTCGATCGAGGTTACTTGATTACAAGTTAAAACTAATTCACGACTAAAATTGGGCCTTAATTTTTTTCCAACCGAATTTGTGACCATTTTTACAGCCCCATGGGCCATGGCACAATCACTTCTCTCAAAACTAATATGGCGAACTGGGCTTAGAGGTTCCGAAAAACTTTTTCTTACAATTTTCATCCTATATCCCTTTTCAAGTCCAAAGCGCACACTTTCTCTCTCGAAGCCGAAAGAAATGGCTTCAGCTCTGCTACCGAGAGGTTTCCAGCTCCGCTATCTCACATACCGCTCCACCGCCGCCTCCGCCGCGGCGGTGATAGCGGCTGCATTCTCCCGCCGCCACCTATCCGGATTCTCCGACGACCCTTCTACCCCACCTGTGCAGCAACCGGGTCCGCCGTCGCCGACGAAGTCGCTAACGGATATATGGATCAAGGAGCCGAATTATAGACAGTGGAAGGAGAAGGAGGCGGAGATGCTGAGGGATATCCAGCCGACTGTGCAGCTTGCCAAGGAGATTCTCCACTCAAACAGGTACACTGTGAATGGTTTCCAATATGAGTTTGATTTTAATAATGATCTCTGCTTTATAGAATCAAATATTGTATGCAAGGAGGAGAAAAGTGAAGGTCTTAGTTTCCCATTATGCTGGATTTGAAATGTTGTAATCAGTGTGTTATATCCATTTGGGACTTCAGTGGCTATAAAGCTGGAGAAAACTGTAAAATCATTGCTGATTTTACAGCTACAGTGGTGTAGTGTTTCTCTATAGCAGTTAGCCACAGTGGTCATAGCAGAAAACTGGTAACTTTTTTTTTTTTTTTTGAATTTCCAAAGTCTGGTTCCGAATATTTTTTATTAAATGTACATGTGGCTTAGAAGAGAATCTTAATCCACTTGCATATTTCAGTAATTCCGGGGGTCTTTTCGGAGGAGTAAATAGAATTATAATGCAATGTGAGATTATGCTCAAATTAATCCACTTGCATTTTTTTATTTTGCTTATATATAGTTGCATGGATTATTGACTATTCATATGTTAGTAGCTTTGTTGTAGCACCATAGTACGGATATGGTACCAAAACTGTTATACATGGTTTTGTATTATGTTGGGAATTTGGGACTATCTAAGATTCCTAGTATAAATCAATGGTTTCTAATTCTATAGTATTAGAATTTTTTTTTTTAATGCAAAACACTTAGTACCTGTTAGGCACACTTGGATTAAGCCTCCCTAGAGCTCATTAGCACTGTAAGAAGTGCTCCTTTTCAAAGCTTAAAACAACTTTCCTAGTCTTCCTTTTCCCCACTTTTCTTAAGCTTGCTCAAGTTTTTAAGCCATGGTTCTACATGGCTTAGCATTTTGTCCAGCTTAAAAGCATTCTTAAGGAAGTTGCTCTTCAATTTTATTGCCGAATGGATTCTTCTTAGTGCCGTTTAAAATTTAATCTTCACACCCTTGCCGAACGGGCTAAGGGTATTGCTTCCTTACCATAGCCCAATTTAATTGAGACCTCACTGCTATGAACTGCTAACAACTATTTAAAATACTGGGTATTGAAAGTTTGAAATGATGGAATTGTACTACTAATATTATAGCATATTTTGACGTGTAGAATTAGGGTGTTCTTAAGTTCACCATGTGAACTCAACTCTAAAACCTATTGGATTGGCTTCAAATGACGAATCCAAACCTTTGAAACCCATCTACCTTACTAGTGATGCGTCTACATGTGAAAATTTTAAATTTTTGAATTAATTTTGTATAGAGTCAAGTGGTAAAAAAAACGTTCAAAAAATGAGTGCATTAAAATTAACTTATAAACCTTCTAATTTTGACCGCTTGACTTATACTAAATTAATTCTTTAAGGCAAAAACTTCAATCATATTCTGGAAGAGACCTTGAAAGATAAATAATGTGTAGCAGGTAGCAGCTTTACTTGCTTCAAATTCTGAACTTCACATATGTAGTTAATTTCAAAGTTGGGAGAGATTATAGTTGATCTATTGGCTCACAAATCCACCCCCTCCCCTCTGTGCCTCTCTCTCTCTCTCTCACTCACACACACACACACAAATATTTTTATTTTTTTTGTTCATTCATCCTTTTACATATTTAGAGTATAACTTCTGTTTTGTAAGTGATCGCAAAATTGTTATTTAAAATGGTGTAATAGAGATGTTATATATATATTAATCAGATACATGGACGGTGAAGAACTAAATAAAGAGGATGAAGAATTTATTATTTTAAAGCTTCTTGCATATCATCCTCATGCGGAAGATAAGATTGGTTGTGGTCTACAAGCTATCATGGTAATGTTATCCCTGTTTTTTCTCTCTTCTTTTTACTGCTTGTTAGTTCTGTTACTATTTTTTTTCGGGGATGGGTGGTGGGAGGTGTTTTGGGAATGTTTGAATGAAGTGGAAAAGCAAGGATGACGATGAATTCATATATGTAGTGACCTATGATATAATTCTTGTTTACATGTGAGACTACGAAGGTAAACATAATTGCCCTAATTTCTTGGGAAATGGGATTAGGAACACGCTGCTACAAATCAGACCAACCTGAATTGTTACAATTCAATTTGGGGCAAGACCTTCAAATTGTCCTGGTTTGAACAAAATATTATCAGTACCATTAAACATACTAATCTGAGAACAACAAGTCATTTAAATGAAGACTTCTTTTGTAAGCAGCATGGCATCAGTGGCAGGAGCCACATGAAAGGTTGAGTTACTGGGCCCATTACAATTTTAAAAAATTGTCCTGTATGTATAGAATTTAAGTTTCAAAAGGAGCAGACCACACTAACAGAATGGGGTTCTCAGTTGACAACCCTGAATTTCAGGAAACAATCTCAGGAGTAGAGTTGTAACTTGATATACACCCCTGCTGCCCACAGGAGAACATGCTTGCCTAATGTAGACTTTCATTTGATATAGCTTGCTTTCTGTATGAGCAATAGTAATTATTTTATGTTATTTGGAAGGTTGACAAGCATCCGCAGTTCACTCAATCAAGATGCCTTTTTGTCCTACGAACTGACGGTGGTTGGATCGATTTTTCATATCAGAAGTGCCTCCTCGCATATATACGGAAAAAGTACCCCTCTTATGCTGAAAGATTTATAAAGGAGCATTTTAAAAGAAGCTTGATGTAGTTCATATCATACTCTCTAGCCTACCAGTCTAATTTGTAGTTCAATTATTCTGGTCCCTAGAAATGCAAGTCATCTCTACTTCATTCCTGAACTTGCCTTTTTTCATCGACTGAAAGAATAGCTGCAGACTTGCACAAAAGGAAAATTGGATTTCAGGGATTGAAACAAATTGTTTTTTTGTGTGTGTGTGTGTGTGTGTGGAAATGTGATCCATATGACGTTTTGGGTGATTAGATGTTACACTTTATCATATAGAAGGTACTATCTTCATAGCATCTTTAATTGGACATAACCAAGGCCCACAATTGCTAGTATAATGCCAGAGCCCAAGTTCAAAACTTCTGTTCCATTTAAGCATTTATTCTAGGGATATTCTATTCCATCTTTTACAACTATCCTCTGAAAATTAGCTAGTAATCATCCAACACAAATTCGTTGAATGTACTGTTCTTCTTGTTGATGCACTAACATCCAATGCGAATCCATAGAATGTACTATCCTTTTTTTTGTTGATGCATCTTTTCACAAGGGATATTACAAACAAATTTCAATATGTTAAGCTAGCTAAGCCATCTTCTAATGAAGAATCAGATGATTAAATTATCAAATTCCTTTTTCAGAATATGATTAATTGAAGAGCTTTAATCTAGGGGAAAGCCGTAAAGTGGAATGTTTCGTTCTGAAATGCTGGTCATTAATGAGTGGATCCATACCTTAGACGATTTCTCTCACTTTACGGTTTGAGATTAAATCTCAGCCGCTTTGAGATTCAGGCTAGTGTAGAGGCAGTATTATTGGACTTTGAGATTCGTGCCAAGTTAAAAAAAACCGGTCCGGATCCACTAATTGTAAAAAAATTCTCTTGTGTAGTAATGAAGAGGATGTGAATTCTTAATGAGTTGGAGCCGAAAATAAAGAAGTAGACTACTCCCGTCCAGCTGCTGTAGAGTTCTTTAGCTTCTTTTATAGCTTATGCAGTCTCTCTCTCACACACATGCACGCACGCGCGAACACAGAGAGACAGACCTAGTTGTGGCCAAGCAAAGTACTTGTACGGGAATCCATATCCTTAGAGGCAGTGGCGGATGGAGGAAGAAGATATGGGGTCAATTGACTTTCATATTTAAAAGAAATAATTATATTTATATATAATTTTCTATAGAATTTAGAGTAAAATATTATGAAATTGTAAAATTGACTCCTATTCTCTGTAGAAAAATTTTATATGATTAATTCTCATAGTTCAAAAATCTGGCTCCACCCCTGTTAGTCATAGGTAACTTCATGGCTGTCTGATTGGAATCCGGACCAATCTGGTCTAAGGTGGAACCCACAAAGCCGCTTTAATAGTCTTGTAGATTTTGATTGGACGGTTCAGATCCAAAAATAAATATTCTGTTATTAGGTGATACGAATTCCTTGTACAGGTGGGGAGCAATGGGACCGCTAGATTAGATTTTTTTGTTTTTTCTTTTAAATTATGTTACAAAACCGATCAACAAGCAAGATTCAGTGTGCTCGTCAAAACTTCAAATGGTAATTATTATTTGCGGTTCAGAATTATTTCTGCTAAGGCTGTAGCAGTGTCGCCTTTGTGGGAGAAAGGTTTAATTTGTGGAATCCGAGCGTTCTAATTGGCATCGGATTAATTTTGATTTGATGTTTGATCGAAACTGTTCAATTCGCATTAAGGTTCATACTCACTTGATATGTATGAATCATAAACTCTTTTTACCTCGTTAGTTAATAGTTAACCATCTTTTTATTTAATTTTTCAGGCTATTAACTTTTTTTCTTATTCAATTTTGCAGAGTTTGGATCTGTTTTTATATGTTAACACTAGAGATATGTTATAACTTGTAAGTATATAAGTAACAAAAAGGGTTATAAAAAAAATCGCACATAATATTTCTCTTAATACTTTTCTGGTATATATAATTTTTTTAATAGTTAGAAAAAACATGCAAATCAAACTTATTCAGTTGAAATTTTTAGATTCATTTAAATAATTGATTTTGCAAATCATAGGATAAATTATGGCCACACTAAGTAATGTTTATCCCTTCATCAAATTAGAAAAAAAAAAACTACAGCAAAAGAAGTGCATTACATCTTCTTTCTATTACAGGTCATATATTCTTGAGTTGGACTGTTGTGCTGTATCTAACACATTACCAGTTTACCACCAATCATCCGGTATTGCGACTTTAATTTCTATTTTTGAGATTTAAAAAGCCGATCTAAATTGTTCAATATGATATTTATAGAGTAGAACTAGGGTGTTCCTAAGCTCACCAAGCCTCTCGTGAACTCGACTGTCAAACCTATCGAATTGACTTCAAACGACATTTCCAAACTGTTAGATGTTCAATCTATATTAAAATGTGGTTGGAGACCAAATTTTACATTTTTTGGAATTTTTTTACTATTTATTAAGCCGGTTTGAAAACCGCTGTTTTCCAATGGTGCAGAATATTAATAAAAACAGCGGTTTTCAAACCGGCTTAATAAATAGTAAAAAAATTCCAAAAAAATGTAAAATTTGGTCTCCAACCACATTTTAATATAGATTGAACATCTAACGGTTTGGAAATGTCGTTTGAAGTCAATTCGATAGGTTTTAGAGTCGAGTTCACAAGAGACTTGGTGAGCTTAGGAACACCCTAGTTGCACTCATTTTTATATTCAAATCTTGTAGTAAAATTTGTATGCACTGGGTCAAGACGCTAAAAATATCAACGGGCTATTTTAATTAATGTGCACAATTATTTTTTTTTGTACCATTTGATCTTGTACAAAACAAACTCAAAATTTTAAATTTTTTTATGTGATTTTTTTTAAGAATAAAATAAAAAATCAATGGCTCACATTTATGATTTGAAAATTTTAAATTTAAATTTTAAATGAAAAATGGAACTGTAGTCATAATAGGACACCAAAAATGTGGTAATTGAATTCCTCCTAAAATAAGTTAGGAGATAGCATTTGTAGTATAGAAAAATGGTGTCCATATTAATTTCTTAGGACTCAAAGTAGAATGAGGTTAATTTATAGATGATCTCCTTTCAAATCAAACAATTTTGTCGAATTGAGTACGACTTCATGTGTAATAGCATGTACTATACAAGAAATAACAAGGAAATTAATTTTTGCATTTGTTCATTATCCCCTCTTTGTAGCTTTTAGGTCTATTTAATTCATAGCTCAAAGTTCCTTATACAAACTGTAATAAAAGAACTACTGAATTTGCTTAGTCAAAAGTGAGCCTTTTAATAAATCCAGAACTTAATTTTTTTTTTTTTTTTTTTTTTTTTTTTTTACAGATTCCGGATAATTTTTTTTTCCAAACTTAACAAATTTTTTTTTTTTTTTTACAGATTCCAGAAAAAAAAATTTCCGATCTTGACAAAGTTTTTTTTTTTAAGAAAAAATAGCTAAAATACTGAAATCTAACACTAAAAAATCGAATTGTTTTTAAAAAATTTCAAAATAGTGTAGAATAATTTAGAAATTATCAAAATAGCTAAAATACTGAAATCTAACACTAAAAAATAGAATTGTTTTTTTAAATATGTGTTAAATTAATTTAAAAAATTTCAAAATGGTGTAGAATAATTTAGAAATTATCAAAATAGCTAACATGCTGAAATCTAACACTAAAAAATCGAATTATTTTTTTACTACAAATAGGGCCGATTTTTGTGCTGAAATACGGTAAATTTACTAAAATGCTGAAATTACAATAATTATGTAGAATTATGCTAAAATACGATAAAATACGCTAAATTACGTACGAATAGGGATGATATCTTTCCTGAGAAGGCGAAAATGACGACGAAACTTTAAACGGCCATAAAACGGCGCTCGAGTGTCCGATTTCAGCAAATGACCACTTTTCGAAAAGCTTGCGAAAATGCGCATGCGTCCGGACTGTCTTTGCAAGTTTTTCGAATTCAGAATCGCCAAAAAACAAATGGAAGAGCCTCAAAACTTCAGTTGAAGTTTCCGATTAAGATTTTCATTTATATTATTCAATCTACGTAGCTCAGTAAATTATTTATGTAATGAACTTTTAGAATATCAATTTTTATTATTTTTGGAATTTTTATTTTATTTTTTATGATTTATGAAAGATGCCACAAAATAGGCCCCATTCATACGTAATTTAGCGTAATTTATCGTATTTTAGCATAATTCTACATAATTATTGTAATTTCAGCATTTTAGTAAATTTACCGTATTTCAGCACAAAAATCGGCCCTATTCGTAGTAAAAAAATAATTCGATTTTTTAGTGTTAGATTTCAGCATGTTAGCTATTTTGATAATTTCTAAATTATTCTACACCATTTTGAAATTTTTTAAATTAATTTAACACATATTTAAAAAAACAATTCTATTTTTTAGTGTTAGATTTCAGTATTTTAGCTATTTTTTCTTAAAAAAAAAAACTTTGTCAAGATCGGAAATTTTTTTTTCTGGAATCTGTAAAAAATAAAAAAAATAAAAAAAAAAAAATTTAAGTTCGGAAATTTTTTTTCCGAAATCTGTAAAAAAAAAAAAAAAATGTTAAGTTCGGAAAATTTTTTTCCGGTTTGGGTAAATTCCGAATTTCAACACCACCATGGTTATTTTTTGTAATTTAATTTATTTTTTGGATATTAATAAAAAATTCGGATTTAATTTTCTTAAGAATTAGTGGCAGAATAAATGAATCGTTACAAACAAATATGATATTTTAGTTTTTTTCGTCTCTAAGCATTTTTCAAAAATTAGGTATTTTGAAAAAGATTGGCTTCAACTTTGGAAGAGATTGGGAGTTAAAAGTGCACTGACAACTGAGGAATTAATTACTGCTACAGTTGAATGCCATGGAAACAGCCACTACCGAGGCTAATGGAGCCGCAGAAGCAAAAGCATGAACAACTGAACAAGCATAAAAAGGAAACTGTCTCTAAAAGGGAGCAAAATATATAAAGGGCATTGCCTTTGAACCAGTGGATATCTGCTGCTCTAGTCTAGTCTTAACTTTCAACAATGAAAGGTTAGGTTTGTTCAATCTTATTTTTATATCTTTAAGCCGAATTCATTTCGGCCCAAGTACTGTTTCCTGACCAATAGAAATAAAGTCCTGTCAAAACCCAAGCGACTATTGTTTTGTTAGGTTCAAAAGGAGTATATTAGAGGAGGAGGGATTCAATTACACATTTTTTAGTGACACATCATGACACCGTTTTTTATATAGGTCAATTTTGCGATTTTAAAATCCAAAACAGTCGATCCGAACCGTTCAACATGATCACCATATTAAAATGTGCTTCGAGATCAAATTTTACATTTTTTTGAATTTTTTTACTATTTATTAAGATGGTTACAAAATCGCTGTTTTTCAATGGTCTGAAAACAACGATTTTTGTAACCATCTTAATAAATAGCAAAAAAATTCAAAAAAATGTAAAATTTGATCTCCAAGCACATTTTAATATATCCATCATGTTGAACGGTTTAAATCGACTATTTGGACTTTAAAAATGGTAGGTGTCGAAGTGTGTCACCAAAAAAGGTGTAATTGGATCCCTCCTCATATTAGAGAAAGATTAAATTTTTATTGAGGTGGGAGGTGAAGTCACTAATTTTTTAATATTCATAAGAGATTTCTTGCAAAAGCATGTGTTTAACATCTTTGTGCAAAAATTCATACAACTACACATTTTAGAAATTAATTGTGAAATGTAAAAAAGAACCTGCCAAATGAAGCGAAAACGAAGGGTTTGGAGAAGGAATTTTGTCAAAAGAAAAAATATAATAGAAGGACGAAAAGTAGATTACCCAAAAAAAAAGGTGCAAGGAAATGGAGAGGTTGAAAATGAAAGGACTAAGACTGAACTATATATATATATATATATGAGATAGGCTATCATGCTTTGGAAAGTAAAGAGAGTGTTTTACTTTCCGCTCATATCTCTATTTTCAAAGTTTAAATCATCGATCCGAACTTCTCAACATGATCTTCATATTGATATGTGCTTGGAGACCAAATTTTACATTTTTTAGAAATTTTTTACTATTTTTTTAGAATTTTTGAAAATCACAGCTTTTCATTAAATAAAAAAATAATAAAAAATTCACAAAAACACTGATTTTCAAAGATTCTAAAAAAATAGTAAAAAATTTTCAAAAAAAATGTAAAATTTGGTCTCCAAGCACATATTAATATAAAGATCATGTTGAGAAATTCGGATCAACTGTTTGAACTTTGAAAATAGAGATATGAGCGGAAAGTAAAACACCCTATTTACTTCCCAAAGCATAGTAGCATCACTCATATATATATATATATATATAGAGATAGGCTAATATGCTTTTAGTAGCATATGGGCCGATATGCTTCCAACTCAAAATCAGATTTTCAAAGTCCAAACGGTCGATCCGAACCGTTCAAGTTGATCTACATATTGAAATCTGCTTGGAGACCAAATTTTACATTTTTTGGAATTTTTTTACTATTTATTAAGCCACTTTGAAAATTGCTGATCTGGTGGTCCAGAATTTGGAAGCACTGTTTTTACTGTTCATCCGGATCAGCAATTTTCAAAGTGGCTTAATAAATAGTAAAAAAATTCCAAAAAATGTAAAATTTGGTCTCCAAGCAGATTTCAATATGTAGATCAACTTGAACGGTTCGGATCGACCGTTTGGACTTTGAAAATCCGATTTTGAGTTGGAAGCATATCGGCCCATATGCTACTAAAAGCATATTAGCCTATCTCTATATATATATATATATATATATATATATGAGAGACGAAATTAGAGGACAGCGAACTGGGAAAAGAGAATTATAACTTCTTTAATCATAACACCATCAATCACAGAATTATAATTGCCAGACATTTTTTAAACTCCCCATCATTATAACTTAAAACTTCTCCACGATACACAGTCTCAACCTTTTCTTTATTCTTAAATTCAACGCAAAACTAAATCTTTTTATAACTGAATACATGTATAAATATAAATTCCAGCGGAATCTTCCCAATACAGTATTTTGATTAGTAGATTACGATGTATGACAGTACGAGCGATATACCTGATTCTGTTTCAGTTAGAAAAAATGGAAACACAAGCATTTCTTAACAGCGTTAGAAATCAGAATGTCTTGTCTCTGTGTCATATACATGCTCTTCATCAAAACAGCAAACTGGCTTCGGATTCCTGAAGTTTAGTTACAGAGGCAAGTCTAATAGTTGGAGATGACCAGTATCAATTAATTAAAAAGTTAAGGCACTGTTTCTGTTCTGATGAGTAATGTCATGCACGGGGACGTCAGCCTGCTCTGTATACAGCATCTGCGTGACTGTCCAGTCGGATTCTTACCAGTTTATGCATTCAACAACCACAAGCAATCATCATGCATGCCTAATTTTAATCATTCAACAAGAGAAGAAAATAAAAAGGGATGGCTAAATCGCCGAGATAACTCTAAACAGAGAAAAAGAAATCAGTATAAAGTGGTAAGTTAATTTGGACAAAATCAAGAATAAACTAACACCTTGTTTGGATGGAGAGTAGAGGAAGGGAGGGAATGGAAAGAAAAGAAAATTTTCCGTCCAATCGTGTTTGGTTGATAAAATTATGTTGGAGGTGAAGGGTATAGGAGGTTAAAAGTTTAACCTTGTATTATTGTAATCAATAGAATCGGTTTCCCTTCCGATTTGAGGTGTAACGAATGGAAAAAAAATTTGTTGCAAATATTTTTAGAAAAAAATAGCACAAATGCTCAACCCTATATCTTACTTGTATATTTCTTATACAAGTTTTTTGTTACAAACCTACAATAACTACTGAATTTTTCATTAACCTTCTAAATTTTAATCAACCAAACAAGAAATAAGACGGAAATGAAAGTTAAATTTATTTTCTCTCATTAATCATAAAGAGGTTAAATATGTTAATCTTCCTTTTTATTTCATTCCATTCCCTTCTATTCTTCACCTCCCCTTACTTTCTCTACTCTCCATCCAAACAAGGTGTAAAGCACCATATGAATTTGAGCGGCAGAAAAACGAATAAAAAAAAAAAATCAATATAGCAGTTCAACATTTAAAGCATGAGAAACAAGTAGATTGAATATGATAGGCTTGGCAAGTTGGCATAAGATGCTTCTCACGGGTATTGGCTCTTTGTTCTGAACTCGCTAAGAAAAATTTAAAGCAACTTTTTTTTGAGAAAAAAATTTAAAGCAACTTAAATGGGGACTAGGAAACAGGTACTTGAATACCAAATTATGAATAGAACCCACATTTAATATGCGAGAAGATGCATTTAATGTTGTTTTTTAGCTGTTCTTTTGGGGTCCTCTCTGCTCCCGTTCGGGGAATGGACTCTGCTGCTTTTCTAGATCCAACCATTCAAAATTTTTTATTTTGCGCATCTCGATAAAAAAAAATTTTCATACACAAATCTCGACGAATTTTGAATAGTTGAATCTGAAAAAGTTGATTGCTGCTTTTCTCTAAGAAAAGCAGCAGAGTCGGACACCCCGTTCGGCAGGTCTACCAATCCATTAATTATCCAACAGATACAATGGGGTTGGCGCGAAACTCGATTGTATAAGTTTGAAATTCCATATAAAATTCTTATATTTTCTTATTGTAAAATTTGACATTCAAATATTTAGTCAGTGCTTGAAAATACGCTGCATGAGCCGCGTGTACTTATGCGATCTAGGGATCAGATGCATAGAATAGAAACATACAAAGCATTTAATAACATTATAGATTTTTAAAAGTTTTCATCTTGTAATATTGTATTATTTTTAAGTAATCTAAGATTATGTTAATATCTTATTATGTTTTATTATTTTGACTAAAAGTTTCTTAAAAATTCTATTTAATTCGTACACATTCACATACATTATTCGCATATCACTTGAAACTTTGCATTTAACAATGAAGTACGCGCGTCTATTGAAGAACCTATGTGAAATGGGCTATTTGCCTCTCCCTCTTTGCGGTTGCAACATTTAATGAATGTAACATGAGGAGGGATCCAATTACACCTTTTTTGGTGACACATCATGACACTGTTTTTTATATAAGTTAATTTTGCGATTTCAAATTCCAAACAGTCCATCCGAACCGTTCAACATGATCACCATATTAAAATGTACTTGGAGATCAAATTTTACATTTTTTTGAATTTTTTTACTATTTATTAAGATGGTTACAAAATCGCTGTTTTTCAATGGTCTGAAAACAACGATTTTTGTAACCATCTTAATAAATAGCAAAAAAATTCAAAAAAAAATGTAAAATTTGATCTCCAAGCACATTTTAATATATCCATCATGTTGAACAGTTTGAATCGGCTATTTGAACTTTGAAAATGGTAAGTATCAAAGTGTGTCACAAAAAAAAATGTAATCGGATCCCTCCTCATGTAACATATATAATAGCTTGCACAGGAAGTCGCAGGCTTTTCATTTTGACTCCAGTAAGTGACAAGAAATTTAATTTGTAAAATTTTCAAATTGTTCCCAACTACCGTTGAAATATGTGTTGCTGTGTACAAAACAATGTTATAATATTCTTCGAAGGGCGGAATTTTTAGTGTATTTTTCAGAGAACCTCAGAATATCAAAACTTAAATTTGCCATGAGCCGTACGGCACGATCCGACCGAAAAGATAAATAATCATCTCATGGTGATGGAGAACATTGATGGTCTCAAATTTTTTAATAAAATTTTGCAATGAACCCACAATTAATATTATCTACTCTCTTCCTCTCTCAAAAGACAACTGCTGTAATCCGCTATATTACTATAGTGAGTTCGTTTCACCGGCCGGTCAGGTGAAGAGGTTGTCGGTGAAGACCACGACCTGAACGAATCATTGCTGCTCGACAAATTCTCACAGCTGAAACATGTATTGATCACTGCATTCGGGCTTGCCGGTGGTGACTCAGGACAAAAGTTACAAAGGAAATGTTTGCGCTTGCGATTGCGATTGCTAGCCGTTATTCCCTCTAGTATCAGATCATAACATTCTTGTGCCTTCTCCTGCATTTAATTACGCAATTAGTTCAAAGTTTATTATTAATAGATTATGTAATTGAGCAAAGATATATCCTGTACCAACCTTTGAAACCTTAATGAGAGATATGACACGCTCTGTTTCATTAAGCTCCAATGCATGAAGAAGTGCTGCAGTTGCCCAGACTGATGGAGCATACTTAACCCATCTCCAATCTAACAAAGGGAGAAATTATTTAGTTCCCAAAATCAATTTAAGCAAACAGAAAAAATGAAAATAAAAGAACAAACACCCACCATTTAAAACCGAAAGAAGGATCCTTTCGCACCGGGTGGTAAGGTAATCACCCCTTTTCTCAGAATAGAGAAGAGAAACCAAGGGTTGCACGAAAGACAACGCGGTGACGGAATTCAATCGCCACTGAAGCGCCGATAAAACCAACAATTCCATTCTTCTAACAGTCTTTGCCTCGAACAAAAACCCGGCACCACCATCTGTACCGGTCTCCTCTTCCCAGGTAACTGGCAGCTGTAGGTCAAGGATGAGAGGTACTTGGCTCTCTTCTATCTTGGCCGCTAAAGAGAGACAAGCAACTGCCACAAGGCGGCCCATCCATGGTTTGTCAGGTTGCAACTGTAATACCCCACTTAAGAAACATCGGTCGAGGTAGTTGACAGAGAGAAGAGCGGTTTGTGTAGTGAAACCGTGTGTCAACACAGCACATGCCACCCATGCGACCATGTCTCTTCTCGCTCCAGAGAAGAGGTAACCGAGAGAACATGATGTTTGGTTTGCTGTTTGGGCTTTTGGGTTGGTCTCTGTTTCTTTGTGGGAGAGAGAAGACAAGAGGTGTAGATTGGTTTCTCTCTCTTCTTCAGCGATGGAGGCCGGTGTGGTTGTTTCTATCTCTTCATTTTCTTCTCGGTGGTGATCAAGGAAGTCTAGGTGCTCTTCTTGACAATAAAGGGGGTCGATCATGGTGGAAAATGCCATTTTAACCTAAAACGCGCAAGGATTTAACGGCGGGTGATGTCGCACAGAGTCACTGCTGGCATGCGAGACGGGTGGTTGATCGAATTGCAGAGAAGATTCAAAGCTTGAACAAGGTCAGTGAATTGCAGTGAATTTTTTTTTTTATTTTGAATTGTAAAAATGAGGACTGTGGGTTGAATTATCTCTTGGAGTTTAGATTGGTTGCGGAGATATATAAAGGGGCTCTGTGTTAGTTGTCTCTCATGAACGTTATAATGTTATCTTATTCCTACGGGAATGTTGATAAAAAATTAAATACTTATTAGTCCTATTAAATGCTGCACATAGTGATTGTAGAGGACGGGAAATTAATGAAGCACGGGAATTGCTAGTTTAATAAACTTCACTAATTTATATACCATATCCAATATCTCAGAATTCGTATCCTCTCCATTACCTCAAAAAAGAATATTTTGAGTTAATGTATTTGAATCGTCTGATTCATTTTAAGATTCGTGCAGACTAAATCTACACCAAAAGGTTCCTGAATTATAAGTTGTGGCCGGATTGACTCCGTTTAAAATCAGACGGCCAAAATGCATTAAAAAAGATGCTCTTTTGAGTTAATGCAGACGATGCGGACTCCCTATCTCAGGTCCAAATGGCCGAATTTTTTATTTATATCCAAAAAATAATAGAAATTTCAAAAAATATCCATGTTATCTTGAAAATTCGAAAAATACCCAAACCGGAAATTTTTTTTCCGGATTTGGCCTCTAAATCCGGAAAAAAAATTTCCGGAAATTGAACTCCAAATCCGGAAAAAAAATTTCCGGTTTTAACATTTTTTTTTTTTTTTTTTTTTTTTTTTAGAGTTTCCGGAAAATTTTTTTCCGGATTTAACATTTTTTTTTTTTTTTTTTTTTTAGTGTTTCCGGAAATTTTTTTTCCGGATTTAACATTTTTTTTTTTTTTTTTTTTTTTTTTTTTTTTTTAGAGATTCCGGATAAAAAAATTTAACTTAACAAATTTTTTTTTTTTTTTTTTTAAGAGAAAAATAGCTAAAATACTAAAATCTAACGCTAAAAAATCGAATTGTTTTTTTAAATATTTGTTTCATTAATTTAAAAAATTTCAAAATGGTGTAGAAATACTAAAAAATCGAATTGTTTTTTTACTACGAATAGGGCCGATTTTGTGCTAAAATACGGTAAATTTATTAAAATACGATAAATTACGCTAAATTACGTATAAATGGGACTTATTTTGTGGCATCTTTCATAAATCATAAAAATAGTAAAAAATATTCCAAAAATAATAAAATTTGGTGTTCTAAAAGTTTATTACATAACTAATTTACTGAGCTACGTAGATTGAATAATAGAAATGAAAATCTTAATCGGAAACTTCAACTGAAGTTTTGAGGCTCTTCTATTTGTTTTTTGGCGATTCTGAATTTGGAAAACTAGCAAAGCTAGTCCGGACGCATGCGCATTTTCGCAAGCTTTCCGAAAAGTGGTCATTTGCTGAAATCGGACACTCGAGCGCCGTTTTATGGCCGTTTGAAGTTTCGTCGTCGTTTTTCGCCTTCTCAGTGAAGATATTATCCCTATTCGTACGTAATTTAGCGTACTTTACCGTATTCTAGCATAATTCTACATAATTATTGTAATTTAGTGTAATTCAGCATAAATCAAGTAATTTGGCTTGTTTTAGTATAAATATACTAATTATATATAAAAAAATGTAATCTAGCAAATATTTAAAAAAACAATTCGATTTTTTAGTGTTAGATTTCAGTATTTTAGCTATTTTGATAATTTCTAAATTATTCTACACCATTTTGAAATTTTTTAAATTAATGAAACAAATATTTAAAAAAACAATTCGATTTTTTAGCGTTAGATTTTAGTATTTTAGCTATTTTTCTCTTAAAAAAAAAAAAAAAAAATTTGTTAAGTTAAATTTTTTTATCCGGAATCTCTAAAAAAAAAAAAAAAAAAAAAAAAAAAAATGTTAAATCCGGAAAAAAATTTTCCGGAAACACTAAAAAAAAAAAAAAAAAAAAAATGTTAAATCCGGAAAAAAAATTTCCGGAAACTCTAAAAAAAAAAAAAAAAAAAAAATGTTAAAACCGGAAATTTTTTTTCCGGATTTGGAGTTCAATTTCTGGAAATTTTTTTTCCGGATTTAGAGCCCAAATCCGGAAAATTTTTTTCCGGTTTGGGTATTTTTCGAATTTTCAAGGTAACATGGATATTTTTTGAAATTTCTATTATTTTTTGGATATAAATAAAAAATTCGGTCCAAATGGACTATCATAATTGCATTTATGACGCAATTATGATATACAGTCTTGACCGTTGAATTTGAATCAGACACATCAAAATCACACCGCAATTATTTTAGAAAGTTATAAAAAAAATTGCGCGATTCGGGTCGAATACTCAAATAGTTGAAAACTTGAAATCGAGTACTACAGTTGTACCATAAATTCATCCTTCAGGGAGAGCTAAATCCTCTGAGGTAACAGAGTATTTCTGTTTAGATCATTTGGACCAATTCAACCGGAGGTAGAGGTGAGTAAATTGCTCATAACTCGTGACTCGCTCGCTAAAAGTTTATTAACAACTTGTTATGACTCATTCATTAACTTAATGAGCCAATCATGAGCATACCCCAACTCGCTCATTAAGAACTGAGTTACATAAATCCTGCCACATCTAATCCCTTGAATCAAATTTGCTTAATAGCTGTTTGATTTTATTAAAATTTGCTTATGGACAATTTTTTGTTAAATCATGTACTGTTTAATTATGTTGGATTATGACAATTTGTTAAATTTGAAAATTAGTTTTTGAATGATGTATCTCAAACAAAAAACTCAAAACAAAGTTCAAATTGCTTACAAGCTTAATTTCTTAACGAGTCACTTAATGAGCACGAGCATACTCCAATTCGCTCATTATCAACTCGCTCATACCACAACTCGCTCATTATCAACTCGCTATAACTCGCTCATTAAGCTAATGAACCGAGCATGAGCATACCCCAACTCACTCAAACTCGCTCATTAATCACTCCTAGCCGGAGGTAAAATGTATAGACCTCTTTAATATTCGTACGAGTTTTGATCAGATGGTCCGGATCTAAACAAATATTTTGTTACCTTGGGTGATGTGAATTTGCTAAATCCCTGTCTTCCCAAATTGTCCACGTCACTGTGGCCTATTTGAACAAAAAGTCGCCAGTTACGGTCAGCGTTGGACAACACCTACAGATACATAAATCTCATGTAGAAAAAAAAATTATCTCATACCAAAGAATTCAAGACGCAAATGAAACATTAATGACACTAACACAATCCATATTATGTTTCATTTTTGGATCATGTCTAATCCCCAGATTTCCATCAAGTATTTATGTGATTAAATTTGGTAATTTCTTACCACATGATCCGCAGAACATGATCATCATTTAACCCACATACTAATCTTGTACCAGTAAATAGTTTTCATTTTTAATTACCAAGATTAAGGACATTTAGAGTACTTATTACTTAATTATTATAGAGTTCCATAGTTCATGTCCTCAACCTGAACAATCCATAATGTAATCAAACACTCAAGAAACAAATTATTCTTTAATTTCATGAACAAAATAACTATAAATAGTTGGCTTCTAGATCATAACACTATCAGAATCACACCATGTCACACACAAGAGAAACAACACAAGATCACAAACAAGAAAGGCAGCACCAGGTCACAAACAAGCAAGGCAGCACAGCCACGTAACAAAAACAGCAACAAAGCTGGTACCAGCACAGAAAAAAAATTCAACTCACTATAACTTGCTCATTAACAACTCGCTCATAACTCGCTCATTAAGAAATTTGATCACAAAAAAATTGATCATTAATATAACCCAAAATTTGATCACAAAAAATTTGATCATTAATACACCGTTCTGAATTTGTATATTTTTAAATTCTACATTTTTATTATTGTTTTGATAATACAAATTTGTAGGTATATGACAAGGAGATAGCTTTGACCTTTGAGTATATGACATGTAGGGCCGTGAGAACGACAAGAAGATAGTTGTTTGATTTTGTTAAATTGGCTTATGGACAATTTTTTGTTAAATTATGTACTGTTTAATTAGGTTGGATTATGACAATTTGTTAAATTCTATAAATGAAAATTAGTTTTTGAATGATGTATTTTAAACAACTCGGCAACTCACTCATTATCAACATGCTCATTAACAACTCGCTCTAACTCGCTCATTAAGCTAATGAGCCGAGCATGAGCATACCCCAACTCGCTCATTAATCACCTCTACTAGGAAGGCACCAAAGAGCAAAATCGCAAGCAAAAAGGCACCACAAACCTCTAGGGTTTTGAATTCGCAAGCAACAGAGGTAAACAGAAAAGAGAGAGAGATATTTTTCTCAACACATGAGCGAAAACAAAGAGACAACGACCAAAACAGAGAGAGAGAAAGCACGTATATAACCCTCGAGAGAGAGAGAGAGCCGCGCAATAGTCAAAGCCACAGAGGGAGCGGGTGCACTAATCGCGCTAAGGAGCGTGATTTAGTCGTCGCTACGGGTGAGGGTTTGAAAGAGGCGGTCCCGGCCAACAGAGAGAAGGGAGAGAGGGAAGAGATTAAAAGGGGAGGGGTCTGCTTTAAGATCCGTGCTGAACAAATTGAATGGTTGAGATCATTCAAAAATTAGAAGAGGTTTAATATGGTAAACATCTAATGAATTAATTACATTTAATCACATAAAATCAACGAAGCTTGGGTTTAGAAATTTATACGAATTTTCCGAATGTTCGTTTTTAATTTATAACTTGTTTATAACTTTATTAAATTTTTATTAACAAAATTCTCATTAACATTTTCATTTTTATAAAATTATTTATTCCTAATATGTCACAAATTTTGTATTTCATTTTATGAAAATCCTATTCGTAAATTATTAATTTAATACTTTGTAGTTTTAGGTTGTTTTTAATAACCTCTTATATAATTAAGTTTTACCTATTTAATTAACTACAAATCTTTAATTATTTGAAATTTTATAACTTGTTAGTTAATTAATTAGTTAAAATTTTCAGACTATAACAAAAAAATTACAAGAGAAATATCATAACAAGGAACTTACAAATAAGGCAATACAAATTTAGAAAAACAAATGAAAAAATAAAATTGGTGGTCAGAAGTTATGGTTCCAGACTTCCTGTAAAATTTTCCTATGTCATCACAAATTTAAATTTTAACATGAACAGAAAGACTGAACCGGATTGTACAGCTGAAGTTTAATTAAAAATATATTGTCACGGAGGGCTTGGTTGTTGACTGGGAAATACAGAGCTATAATTTTAGGAACATATAATCATGTGAGAACATATTGAACATGCAGCATGTATTAATTTGATTAGCAAAAGGTTTCTGGCTTTATTCCAATGCGTTGATATCTACAAAATTACATATGATATGACTTGTGGAAATGAGTATATATGCTAAGGCTGTCGCCTTCATGGGAGCAAGTGTTAACTTTGTGTGGCACAAGTACAACCTATTAAAATCATTACATGTTATATCAAACAGATAATTTTTCTCCTCACATACACTTTGTGTTGTAGGCTAGAAATTAAATGAATTTGTTGGTCCAGGCAAAAATAATTTAATGAAGTCCCTACTCATTAAATCTTACTTGAAAGTATGGCATTGGACTTTGCATGAACTTTGGATATATATTGCAGCAGGAAGTAACAAAGAACAGAAGTCTGAAGAGGATCACACATAATGCATGCAAAATCTGAAATTTCCTGCCTTCTTAAATAAGTCCTTTGTTGTTCAAAATAATTTAAATCATCCTGTCCACATTAATTGATAGATAATATTTGAGTCATTTAATCTCAATTAATGCTCTCATATTTCTTCCTATCAGCAAAATATAACCAAATTTATCTTCTTACCAAACAAAAAAGGGCAAAATACACAAAGCCTTTGGAATTAATTAGCTGTTATTTTTTCTTCTAAGCCTTCTAATATTGGATATTTTCTTTAATTACCAAGTATTTGTCATGTTCAAAATTCAGTGTGAGGTGAGTTAATAGACTTTGACCTTCATCTCTTTCTCAAAGCAAAAAATAATAAATACCAAGTAGTTATTAGCTTCTGTAAACACTAAGTAAGGTCACAAGTATTATACAGTGTACCATCCAACTTCAATTAATGACAAAAGGACTTCAATTTTTGTGTGATGTCCAACTTCAATTATTAGTGTACGTACAATTTAACTTCTTAATTCCTTTATCAAAAAAAAAAAAAAACTTGTCAATAATATCAGGGATTTGTGAATTTTTATAGGCTAATAATTATTGATTTATAAATGTACTACCGTTACTTAACGGGCAATATCTGAATATTGAAAAGACTAGGAAACCAACCAATAATAATAATACAAATGCGTATGGACTAGAAAGGGAAGATTTAGCTAATTTCCATAGAGATTTGGTTGAATTTGAAGAAATTGATAAGAGGAACTATGACCAATCCGGTTTATGATAGCAATTATGTTTCTAAAATTACTATGAGATTCAGTGGTTTTTTTTAGTAAAGTTGGGGTCAAACTATCCAACCAGTTTAATATTCACAAGAGATCTCGCAACCGAGTTTCGAACCTGTAACTTCCTACACAAAAGATATTGTCTTTGTCACTAAATCAAAAGTTAATTCTCTACTATGTGATTCAATTGTTAAACTTTTTTTTTTTTAAAGAAAGATAAATGTCAAGTCTTCAAATTCTATACTGCTATACAACAAATGATTTTTCACATTCAGATTTTGATCTCATGACTTCTCATATCAGAGAACATGTGCTTTTACCACTAAACCAAAGATTAATTCTTATTAAATTCAAAGTGTACTACTTTAGCTTAAACTGAACAATGTAGTTTTTAGGTATTTTATGTTTTACTTTTTTTTTTGGTTTAGAGGTACTAGCTAGTGGTTTGGTATTTTCTTTTGTAAAAACAACTATGACTTTTTTTATGAAATTCATGGAATTTTCCTACTTTTATCAAAAATAAAGAAAAAATAGTAATACAGTTGCAAACCTGAGGTACCAAGATATGCCGAAATTTCTATTTTTAGCATTTTTCCAAAATAAATAAACCAAACACTCATATTTCTGGGGAATTCAATTTCTATTCAGGCCGCTCCGGTGTTCTGCGGCCCCAAACACTAGGGTCCGCACAATGCCGATGCGGCCCCAGTCAGGGGGCCGCACAATGCCCCTGCGGCCCCAGTTCCTTTTTTTTATCAGAAATATTTTTTATTTGTTTTGGTTTTTGTTTTTAAAATTATTTTATTTGTTTTAGTTTTTTTTATCAGAAATGTTTTTTATTTGTTTTAAATGTCGTTTATAAAGAAGCCATAAAAATAAATATAAATGAGTCATAATAATCTAAAAATAAATATAAATGAGCCATAAATAGAACAATATATTGCTAATGTTCTCACGAGTACAATAAAAATATGTCTAATAAATCTAAAATAAATAATGTTCTTACGAATACAATTAAAACATTGATTTAGCTCCTAGATAAACATCAAATCCTTTGATTACCTCTCAACCTGCAAATTTACAAACAAATAGTGACTATTAAATCTGATTGTTTCAATAATTTTTTAAAAGTTAAAATTGAATAGTAAAATAAATTAACTATCTCGTGCATTACGAGCAGCTATGTTATGTCTTTCCTGTGTATCTCGGCCGGCTTGGTGTCCTCTTCTCCTATTATTTAGTACGTCCATCCATTGTGAAATCATGTTGTGTCGTTTTCTACCCAAAGTAATATTTTTTTGTTTCTGGAACAAGGACAGGGCCCTCGTGTTCAGGCCATTCTAACTAATTGTCATACACATGTCATTCACCCATCCATGTGTTGACCAGTGTTTGGATGTGGTAGTAGTGACTTACAAAGCTGTCAGGGTCGATGCCTCGGAGACGGCACACATACAAAACATGAGAACACGGTATTCTGTTTAATTAAGGCTTCTGGCATATGCATTCCACTGTGTTATCATCCCTGATGACCACCGTGTATTTGAAATTGGCCTTGGTAAACCAGCCAGAATCGTTAGGCAGAAAAGCGTGAACCCTCTCTTGTATGGTGTTTACCTCGAACTCGTTGTAGTTGCCAAACCCCCCAAGCGTCTTCATAGTATTGGACCTCCTTTGCGCAAACCATGTGAGACAATTGTAAAATGTATCCTCAATTATTGCGGCTACTGGTAACTTACGAGATGACCTGAAAACATTATTTAGCGACTCAGACCCGTTTGTAGTCGTAATTCCCCAACGGTAACCACCGTCCAGCGCTTGAAATATCTTCCATGGTTTTGGACACTCGTTCTCATCTTGATCCAAATACTTATCCATGTCGTCCAGCCAATTGAGAGCACAATCACATACACCCCCAAGTGCTTGCATTCCTTGCTCGTATCTCCTCATCTTCCTCTTAGCCACACATATCCTAAAAAACTTGATTGCCGCCTCACTGCAACCATTCTTCTTCATGTTCTCGGCTATGTGAGTAGCACAAAGACAGTGAACGCATTGATCCTCATCCTCATCGTTGCATCCCATATCATCTTGTCTGAACACCTTTGTGATACCATTTCCCCTATCAGTGATGACATACATGAATCTGGAGCGAATTACATTGTGTCGCAACCATTGCATGAACCACGCACAATCTTCGAAACTCTCTAACTCAACCAGTGCAAAAGCCAAAGGGAGAAGCTGGTTTTCTTTATTGTACCCGGTTGCAATCAACAATTTACCTATATTAAACCATCAATCAATTAAAACAATCAAATTAATTTAAAACAAATTAAATTAACTAAATTAAATAAAGCAAATTAAATTAATTAATTACCTTTGTACCGGCCTGACAAGAAACAAGCATCAACGGTGATGACTGGTCTGAGATGCTGAAAGCAGCTATGCACGATCCAAATGTCCAAGCCGCCCTATGAAAATACTTGTATGGTCCAGGTTTACTGGTGGAAAATGAGGTCACCTCAAACAATGTTTCTGTGATTAATTAAAAAAATAAGTTAAAATTGTTGATTTTGTTACAATGGGGTAAAAATAAAAGGAACAATATAGTACCCGAGTTTTTTCTCTTAATTGCCTCCAACAATGGAACTATAAGAGCGTATGACCCCTCCCAACTACCAAATTGGCGGGCAATTGCCAACTCACGGCCACGCCACAGTTTGTTGTACGCTGGTATCTGACCGTTGTATCTTTCAGCAATAGCGATCCTGACAGCTTGGATACTCAAATCAACATCGTTTCTCATGTGAGCCGATATGCAATCGACGACCATAGTAGCCAACAACTGTGCATGATCTATTCTTTTCGCATCCGCATGACAAGGATGTTTTGTTGGGCACTTGGAGACAGGCCATTGTGTACCGTAACCGGTGGCACTCGTGAATATGTATCAACCACATCTACTGTCCTTGCACTTGAACCTCATTTTGGTTGTGTCACTGTGCATATTCCTTATCTCTTTGTTGCAAAGAATGTGAAACCTGGCAATTGCGCTCTTCATTTGCTCTTATGAGTCATAGGTTTCTCTCCGACAATTCATTCTTATGCTCTGTTGTCCTTCCAAACAAACCCGCATTTGCTTCCTGAAATCCTGATGTGTCATTGAACGCCGAAACCGGGTGCTCAAACCCGCAATCCATCCTGAAAAACCTCTGTCCAAGCACATGCCTGGTATCTTCCTGGTCACTCTAATCGCTCATACTCTCAGGATCAACATCACCCCAATTTTCCTCTGCCTCTTCTAATTTCGAATCAACTGTATCATCATCCTCATCCGGATCGAAAGATTCGCCCCAAGAAGCGGCCCGACTAGTAGAAGGCTAGTCAATCTAGGATAGGGCCCGACGGGGGGCCAACTACTAGATGGTCGGTCCCTCTAAACTGGGGCCCGACTGCTAGACGGTTTGTCAATTTGGGGAGGGAACGGACTTGAGCCAGATGAGTTAATCCGACTACGACCCTGGATTAACCTCATAAGTGGGTTGGTACGCCAGACTCAGGTAACCTCCACATATAGTTCAATTACCTTGTACCCACCCCCAGGAAAACTCATGGTCTGGTTGTTCAGTATCTGCCAGACTCCATCATTTTGAACAAGAAAGAGTTGGAACCAGGTTTGTGCTGAACTAGTGGGCATGCTAATTTTGGCCTGAATATATTAAGGTCATACTGACCCTGATCCAATCCCAGACTCTGACAAATAACCGATTTAATCCCCCACATAATCAGTACCCGGCATTACCGGAATCATAGTAACAAGCCCGATACTATAATAAACCCCATTAGGATCTGTTTAAACATCACCACCAGTGTAAATGAATACAATAAGAGCCATTTTGAATCTAATACACAAGAAACCTAAAATTAAAAATTAACTAAATTAATTATTATCTACTGAAAAATAAAGACAAAAAAACATACAGATCAGTTCTTGTCCAGGAGAGAGATTTGGTGAATATGAGAAATTAATTTATTTCTCCTGGACAACAATATATAGAAAAACTCACAGGGGCCGCATCGATATTGTGCGAACCCCAGTGTTTGAGGCCGCAGAACACCGGAGCGGCCTGGATAAAAATCGAATTTTCGAGAAACATGAGTATTTTGTTTTTTTTTTGTTTTGGAGAAATGCTAAAAATAAAAATTTCTGCAAGATATGGACAGGATTTGGTCGGCCTCAGACTCCTCAGTTCTCTCCTTGTTTACCGGCTGCTAATTAAGCCTCAGCTCTCGCTTTTTTACTTGAAAATAATACAGAGCTCAGAGAACAAAGACAGGCCAGTTCTGTGACTCCATTTCACTTTCTCAGTCTCCCTTGTCATTTTCTATTTGGTTTCCAGAGCACAATCCAGATTTATTTATTTTCAATTTTTCTCCTGTTCCAACAACTTTAAAACAAACAGAAACACGCACAATCTTATGTTTCACACATGTTAAATTTCCTGCAAAAAAAGGTAGTATATAAATTAATAAACTTGATGAAGGCATAAAAATATTGGTATTGATCAAATGATTAATTTAGATGTATTTCAAAAGGAGGTGAGGTTAAAAGTCTTACTTAATGATTAGACAATTGACGGTTCTCCGTGTAAGAAGCCATAAATTTAAAACTTGGTTAGATAATTTCTTTATAAATATTTGAAATTGTGAAATTTGACCCTTAACTTTATTTTTTAATAATGTTCTCAAAATCATTTTATGTAACAAGTATTAAGTTTCATTCTACAATATCATACATGAAGTACATAACATTTAAGTTAACTTGTGTTAGACATAATTATTAATTAATTTAGGAGTAGGGTTAAAATGCACCATTGGTTTTGTGCTCCAATCATGCTCCATGTCATTTTTTCCGTTTTCAAAGTTCGAACAATCGATCCAAACCGCTCAAAATGATCTTCATATTAAAATGTGCTTGGAGACAAAATTTTATATTTTTTGAAATTTGTTTACTATTTTTTTAGATAGGTACAAAATCACTGTTTTGGATGGTTCAGAAGCTTCTAAAAACAATGATTTTGTACTTATCTAAAAAATTAGTAAAAAAATTCCAAAAAATATAAAATTTGGTCTCCAGGCACATTTTAATACAAATATCATATTGAGCGGTTCGGATCGATTGTTCGAACTTTGAAAACAGAGAAAAAGATGTGGAGCATGATTGGAACACAAACTAATGGTGTATTTTAACCCTACTCTTAATTTAGATAGGACCTTTAACTTTCTATTATATTTATCAGAATTGGGTGACATGTGAGCATCACAATACAATAATACAATAAGACCCTTTTCTCAAGAAGTCCACTAAACAAAAATTGACCCTTAACTTTATTTGGTTTAATGAAAAAATATAAAATTGATAAAAACGGATTAATCAATTGTTTAGTTTGAAACGAAAGGTCCTCACTAAACCACAATTGGATCGATAAACATCGGACTAAACATCTCTTTTGTTTGCATACTACGTTGAAAAAAGAGCCTTTGTTTTTTTCAAGAAAAATAGGCTTTATATTTTAATTTTATTAAGAGAATTCATATATTAATATCTTCACTGCTATCAGTGCTATGTCATGGTTGATGTATCAAGAATTCACGTTAACAGAATTATGATTTCGTTATGAGAAGTGTTAAATGCCTTTA
This sequence comes from Carex kokanica, assembly GCA_025461125.1. NCBI lineage: Eukaryota > Viridiplantae > Streptophyta > Magnoliopsida > Poales > Cyperaceae > Carex > Carex kokanica. The sequence continues at coordinate 397,352 of JAJGRX010001459.1, forward strand.
TTTTTTGGTGTATTCATTATGCTTTTTTTTTAAAATTTTTAATAACTCAAAACTAAAAATATAAAAGTCAAAATAAAAACGTTAGATGTGATCGATATCATTTTATCTATGCACATGTAAAAAATTATAACATTTCAACTTTGTTTTGGTTGTCATTAAGAGCTCGTAAAAACATACTAATGTGGATAATTACTATACGTTGTTGATTTTGTAACTTATTGATTCACATAAAAACAAAATTGAAACGTAGGGCTGCTAACGAGTCAAGCTCGGCTCAAAACTCAGCTCGGCTCGTCATATAACTAATTCGACTCAACTCGAGGTCGGCTCAGTTTTGAAGAACAAAGCTCGGCTCAATTTAATGAGTTTGAGCATTCGGCTCGGCTCAAACTCGGCTCATGACTCGCGAGCCCAACTCATGTCATAAGTCGCGAGCTCAACTCATGCCAAGCATTAGAAAAACAAACATTTACTTGATTACAAGTCATAACCTTACCTAAACTATTCAAATCAAGTTTTAAAATAATATGATTGAACCGAATTCAAATCAAGCTTTTTATAATAATGCGATTGAACCGAATTCAAATCAAACTTTAAAATAATGTGATTGAACAGATAAAAACGATTTCAAATTCTCTACATTAAAATTTTCTAACACCCCACTCTTAAATAGTAATTAAACAACTATTAGACAATACTTTGTTGTCAAATGTCGCTAAATTTTTTTTAAAGCTAGATCCAAATAATTTTTTTCTTGACCTCTTACAAAAGGAATACGTATACAATGTTAACGATAAATTTTATATTTTGTAAAAGTTTGAACCAAATAATTGATTTTTTTTTTGCCTTTTACAAAAGCTTTTGTTAAGTGTGAATCATATGCACGTTTGTACAGTATTTTTGAATACATGTATTCAAATTTTTAAATATATTTTTACGAATCTACAAAAATAATAATACGACTGTTGTTTTTAATACATCACGTATAATGCCAAGCGTAAAACGCGCCGCAAGAAAATTATATTTTTTTTCCAACCCTCAGCCTATTACATCATCAAGCACAAAAAGAAGAGACTCATTGGCTCATGAGCCGGCTCGGCTCGGCTCGGACTCGGCTCGGTTTGAGTGATAAAATATGAGCCGAGTCGAGTTCGGACTTTATTTAGTTTAGGACCTGACTCAATACAATTTATTGAGCCGCTCAACTCATTGGCTCATGAGCCAGCTCGGCTCATTAGCAGCCCTATTGAAACGTGATAATTTTCTATGAGCACATAGAGAAAATAACATAGATCACATCTAACGGTTTTATTTTAGAGTTTATGATTTAAATTTTGAGTAATTAACGTTTTAAAAATGGAGGCATGGTGGAGGCACAAAAAATGGAGGTATTTGAACCCTCCTCTTTAGTTATATACTTCAAGTATTTTTTTAATAGTAGTTCTTGATCTAACAATGAACGGAAAAATTAACAATGGAGTTGAAAATCGGAAAATTTAATATAAAAGATTCTTCAACCAAATTACACAATATGTGATTTATCTTAATAGAGTTATGATTTTGTTAAATACTTTAAGAATTCACCTTATTTGATTAATTTAAATTTTTTTGACTCGATTTAATAGTAACGATGGTAGTACCAATAAAAATAGTATACAAAATATTTCATTATTATAAAAAATGAGTGAGGCTATGGTGCTATGCATAGCACGGATGGCTAGTGTACTACGGCTCAATATGATACTTTTTAAAATCCTAACGGTCGATCCGACCGTTCAATGTGATAACCATATGAATATGTACTTGCAAACTAAATTTTATATTTTTTTGAATTTTTTTACTATTTTTTCAGATAGGTAGAATTTTGATGGTCCAGAATTTTCAAAAAACACTAATTTTTCTACTTATATGAAAATAGTAAAAAAATTCGAAAAAATATAAAATTTAGTTTGCAAGTACATATTCATGTGGATATCACATTGAACGGTCGGATCGACCGTTAGGATTTTAAAAAGTACCATATTGAGCCGTAGTACACTAGCCATTGGTGCTATGCATAGCACCATAGCCTCACTCATAAAAAATTGCATAGATATTAAAAAAATGTTTCTATCCTTTTACTCAAATTGTCTATTGGTGTTCCAACTTTAAACCTAAAACTTTTCAAAATCTATCTATATTTGTGATTTTCGGGTAGTAATTATCATCCCTTCGATGGCACATGTGCCATCTTATAGTGTTCGTAATTATAATATACACGTCCCATATGAATGATGTTACGGTGCTTTGGGAAGAAAGATGGTGTGTTACTTCCTGCTCATATCTCTATTTTCAAAGTTCAAATAGTCAATTCGAACTTCTCAACATGATCTTCATATTGAAATGTGCTTGGAGACCAAATTTTACATTTTTTAGAATTTTTTTACTATTTTTTAAATTTTTGAAAATCATTGTTTTTCTAAATTTTTTATTATTATTTTATTTAATGAAAAGTTGTCATTTTCAAAAATTCTAAACAAGTAGTAAAAAAATTCATAAAAATGTAAAATTTGGTCTCCAACCATATTTCAATATGAATATCATGTTGAGAAGTTCGGAATGACTATTTGAATTTTGAAAATAGAGATATGAGCGGGAAGTAAAACACCCTCTTTACTTCCCAAAGCTCTGCCCCATATTATTGTGTTCGCTATTTTAATTTAAGAGGTATAAGAAAATTTTCTCTCTAATGATCCACAAATCATATTTAGGTATCGTAATAGTCCGAAATGCGAATTCATACAAAATGTTGTGCGGGAAAAGTAGGTATCTAAACCGTATTTTAAGTAATTAGTAGCTAATGCAGATTCATCAGAACTTTTACATAGATTAATTTATTTATATTAGGAATACATATTTCCAATGAGGGTTCTAAGTAACTCTATTTTTTTATGCTTACATAGTATCTCTACTTTTGAATTTTAATTACCCAAATCTCAAAATCAAAATTTAAAATAAAATATTAAGTATGATATATGTAACTTTTTATATACGCACATAAAAATATGTGATGTTTCGACTTCATTTTGATATGCATAAGTACTTTGTAAATATCTATAGATGCGAACAAATTCTGATATTAATTTTTGAGGTTCTTGATTCTCCTCATAGAACAATGAAAATGCAGCCATCTTTTTCATATGAATAATGAAAATAATATAGATCATATTTAATAATTTTATTTTTTAAGTTATTGGTTAAAATTTTGTTCTTAAGAATCTAAAATATAAAGATATAATGAAGCCAAAAAAAATACAAACATTTAATCTTTTTCAATTTGTTCTCCATATTAAAATGTGCCTGGAGATCAAATTTTACATTTTTTGAAAATTTATTACTATTTATTAAGATGGATACAAAATTGTTGTTTTTCAAAAAAATCTGGATTTAAAAAAACACTGATTTTCAAAAATTCTAAACAAATAGTAAAATATTTCCGAAAAATGTAAAATTTGGTCTCCAAGCACATTTCAATATAGATATCACGTTGAACGGTTTGGATCGACTGTTTGAACTTTGAATCCAACGATTTACCATCCAGTGCACAAGATAGCCTATACATTGCAATGTACCTAGCCCAACTATATATATATATATAAGTTATGTTTAAAAATGAGATAAAATAAAAAATAACAAAATTATTTTTGTATCAAAAGGGGATATTAATATTATATTTTTAATTTCTTCTGTCATATTCGATTTCAAACGTAACATTAAAAAACCCCGGTGAAACTAGTATTTTTCTTATTTTTTTAAGAAAAAAGAGGAGGCTCTAAATCTTTTAAATTCTAATGTTTGATGTGTATGCTCTAGAACTAGCTTATTAAAAAAAAAAAAGAAGAAACAAAAGGTGAGTTGAAATCGACTTTACATTCTGATTTGAGAATTACAAAATCAATAAGTTTTTATTCAATTTTTTAGTTCAACCCGCTCTCCTTATTTATCTCTTTGTTCACCTCCAAATTTTATAGTTCTATAATAAGTAACTAGCTATAATCAGATCCACTCACACCTTAACTCACCTCTGTTTCAGTGGCAGAACAACGTGTTAGTTAGGGGTGGCTAAGCCGAATCCGTGTCCCTCAGGTACCTGAGGTGCAAGCTAAAAAAACGGACTGCCCAAATTAATGAACAGTCTGGATTTACCCGAGGTGCAATCCGGTGCCTATCAAGACCGTAGGGTATTTGCTTTAAGATTTGTACCATGTTAAAAGAACGGTCCGAATTTAATTACCACTTGCACCTCGTATATACAAGGTGATACGGATTCGGCTAAGCCACCTCCATAAAATTAAAAATTAGCACTTGAATCCTTTATATTTTATAATATATATATAAGTACTTATACATATTAATTCTATATAAGATTACGGTACAATAACTTAGTTACCACCCCCTCCAACAAATCTTAATTTTCCTAGTTCCGTCCCTATCCGCTCTCTTCTCTTTCTCTCCGCGTACCTCCTGAAACTCAGTTCAGAGTAGGTCCGATGCCCATCGGACCTACTTTGGTTTGATGGGTGTGATAACCATCCGATCAGCATCGTGTACTTCGCATCAAAAGCTGTGCGAGTCTGTATCAATTTCCGTGCGCACAGATTTAATGCTAATTGTACGGTGCTAAAGTTCATTGAACCTAAAAGTAAGTCCGATGGACATCGGAGTTACTCCTATCTCCCTGAAACTAGCTCTAAGAACTTCTCATGTGAAAAGTTTGTCAGTAGTTTTTTTAATCCTGTAAAACTGTAAAATCTAGGTAAGGAAAAAATGCTTTGACGGTAAGCTAAAGAAGAAGCGTCTTCGTAGAAGCCAAAAACAGTCTTAGAAAATGTCATAAGAGTAACATGGCCAGTGGGGTGACATGCCTGGGAACAGCGAGTGACAAACAAATGGACTTTGCTAAAACAGGCTGAGAAATTGATGGTATGGGAAAACAAGAACATGTTGACTTATTGAGTGAACTACTAAACTGTGAATTTCTGTCGCTTAGTTGAAATTTTGACTTTTTATGACACCTCGTCGCTATCAAATGAAATTTATATATATACTAAATTTTGGTAAATGTCCTTGTAAACATCATATATATCATATTTGAAGAATTGGCTTTCTTTTCCTTTCAATTGACAACTTAAAATTGTACCCATTATAAATACCATTTGATCAAACTTTTTTAGAATATAACTAATAATGATAATAAAATTAAAATATACAAACTAAGTTTTGCTTCTCTAATTTGCTAAAATAAACAAAGTCACCAAAGTAATAAACTTATTATCTAACTTTATCCTTATTTGATAAATATAGAATAGAAATCACCAATATATTTTGTTCTTTTGCTATAGTGTATATAATTTTTTATTTACAAATTATCAAACTTGTTTCTGCAGTAACAAATAAATAATCTCCCCAGACTAGATTTATTTCAATATAAAATGTGAAAAGCAGTACACAAAAAAATTATAAAAATTATAGTTATTTTTTTTTAACTTCAGAACTAGTAAGTATGAATTAAGTTCTTTAGTAGGTGTGTTTTCTTATTTAATTTAACTAATTAGAGGCGCTTGAATGAAAGTATATCCTTGGAAAATTGGGACACCTTTGTCTTTTCTTTGGTTTGTCTGATGACAACTTTGGATTTTGTGTGCCACATTGTGTACAACTATGTGCGTAAACAAAGTGTTGCGGCCTTTTGCTGTACAAACGAATATCAATTTTTCTAACGATATGAGTAGGGGACTAGAGGTACACAAAAAGCTCGTAGCCCGTGATTCGATTGAATTCGATTCAAAAAGAAATTCAGTCGAAATGAATCAAATCTAGTTCGGTTCGAAATTGATTTGAATCGAACTCGAACTGAGTCTGATTCGGTTCGAAACTCTTCTTTTTAGTTCTAAACCCTGCTTCAATTTCGAACCAGTTCAGTTCGAAACTAGTTCGAATTGCACCGAATCAAACTCGAACTCTTCTTTTCAAAAGAAAAAAACAACAGAATATTATATTTTGCTTAGAATACTAACCTGGTGATATAACTGTGCAATTATACACAGTCAGATAAATAATATTTTATTATATTATTTAAACGAATTGGACCCGATCCGACTCGCTTTCGAATCAAAATGACCTGTCACTAGGGGTGTAAACGGATCGGATATTATCCGATTTCATCCGGATCCGAATTCGGAAAATTACTTAAATTATCCGATTCGTATCCATATCCCAGACTATCCGTATCTGTATCTGTATCCGAAAAATTATAATGGATAAGAATACGGTAAGATTTTTAACTATCCGTAATTATCCGTATCTGACCATTTAACGGATTAGCTATTTTCGAAAAAAAAAGTTCATATTGAAATTTGACTTCGTGCTCCGAATGAATGATGGTTTACTCAATACAATATCTCTTCGGCGAAACAGAGGATATCTCGATCGGGGAAGAGAAGGGGTAAATCCCATATGACCAATATATTTGACAAGTCGCACTATATGTCAAGCCAAGCTTTTCGGTTCGGTTCTAGGACGTTGAAAAGATACTTTTCGTATTCCTAATATTCCAAAATTTGAACAAAAAAATGCATATCCTTTATTCACTTCAATAAGGAAAGGTGAAAATCCATGATTTCTTGTCGATTCACATCCCTAAACTACAATAAATGTACTCTATGTTCTTAAATTGATTTATTAAATTGCATATACATACCAATAATTTATTAAACTGCATATACATATATATTTTGATGAACGATATAACACTATGACATAATTAGTGACTAGTGTTTTAACAATATGATATATGTTTTGTAACTAACAAACTTATTATGAAAAATATTAGATCTAATTTATGAATGAAAAAATTATATTTATATGTTATTCTTTACTAGAATGTACATTAGTAATTTATTTTTAATTATCTGAATTATATTCATATCCGTATTCGTATCCGTCCGATATCCAATCCGTATCCGTAACCGTTTAATATCCGATCCGTATTCGTATCTGTATCCGAAAAATTATAACGGATAAAGATACGGTTTGACCACTATCCGATCTGTATCCGACCGTTTACACCCCTACCTGTCACGTCGCAATCTAGTCAATCTAATCCGATCCATTATAACTTAACCTTATATTATAAAAAATAATATTTTTTTTTATATTCAACAAAAAAAAAAAGTGGAGCGGACTAAGAATTCGTATCCTCTGAGTTAACTCAAATTTTGAGTTTAGATCTGGATCGTCCAACTTTAATCAACACAAATATTAAATGATCTTGTGTATTACTGGCATGGATCAGACATTCAGACTTGCCCGAATTCTAATCTGACGGTCATGAGCTAAACTCAAACGGTGCATTAATGCAGGGGATGCAAAGGATGCAGACTACTAGAGTCTTGACTTGGATGCTTGTTGCTGCAGGTCCGGATCTCCTAAAGTAACTCAAAACTTGAGTTTGAATTAAGATCAGTATTCGAGTCAATCTAATTCGTGGTAGAATTCACAAGCTACTTCAATATTTGTGCAAATTCTAATTAAACGGTTCAAATTTTGAGTTACTTTGGAAGATATGAATGCTGACTCAAGTTCGAGTCATGTAAAGCTCAATTTTGAAGTTCCAAAACTGAAAATCGCTGTCTATCTTGTGTATTATGTACATATTCTAAAAAAAACAATTTCTTAAAAGTCAAAAAAAGGAGAAAAAAATAAAGAGTCAGATCATTGAAATGGGTTAGGAATAATGAAACCTGAACCTGACAAATTAACGATTGTATAAATAGTGAATTAATTCAGTGTCGTGTTATGCTTGTCAATATTGTGTTAAGTCGTAATTGTTAGATGTGTCGGGTTGTGCTGGTATGTCTAGCCGGTTAGACAGTGTCGTACCCTCTAGTGCTAAATATTTGTCAGTAATGAATACAACTCGTGTTATGTTGTGCAGAGGCGGATGCATGAACAAGAAATAGAGGTCAATTGACTTCTGTTATTTTAACTTTTTATTTATGTATGATTTTCTATATAATTTAAAGTAAAATGTCATGGACTATATAATTACTTTTCATTTTCAGCATAAAAATTGTATATGATTGATTTTTCATTTACGCTTGACTTCCATAGTTTGAAAGTCTAACTCTGCCTGTGGTGTTGTGCACATCTATAAATACAGTATGTAGTTGCACGATATGTCTTGTGCCGGTAGTTGTCCATGGTGTGTCATGTATAACGCATGTCGTATTTTATTTATTCACTACGTATGAGTTAAAAAAATTGATTTTTTTTTTCTAAAACTCTTAAATTCTAGATAAAATATGGTAGGGTTTCATATGTCAAGAGTTACACTCGCTTAAATGACTTCCGCTGAATTTTTTCTAGTAATTTTAAAACTTATAATTAAATTATTTGGGAAAAATCTGATGTTGATTTTGAGAAATAGAAGAAATATGACCTCTTACTCTCTTAGAGTTCCTAAAAAAAATAATTATCAATATTTGAATTATTAATAAAAAAAAATTGTGACCTCTTCATGTGAAATTTCTACTGCTGAAAAATAGAAAAAATAAAATATATTGTTGGTGGCCGACCAAATATGCAGCACAAAGTTGGTGTTAGAGGGTAAGAGAGCGGAACGCTGGAGAGCACCTTGCAAGCTCTGTGATTTGCCCTAAATCGGAGAAACAAAATTGCAATAGCACTTTGGAAGAGGTGCCAATTCAAGCAGAGCATTTGTACAACAGTACGAGTAATTCTATTACAATTTGTAATTTTAGAGATGTATAATAATTTTATAAATAGAAAAAAAAAATTGTTTTAATAAAATTGCTTTCAAAATGTTATATCGGTGAGTATTAATCTTTAGTCTAGTGACAAAGGCAATAAAAAAAATATCATATTAATGTTTGCAACAAAATAATTTTTTTTAAGATAAAAGATCGATGAAATTAAGCCATTTAATTTTAAGATTCACCGGAGATTCCTAAATAAAATTTGAAGAACTCTTGCAACAAAATAATAATTAGTAGATTAAATCTTTACACAAAGATGCTGTTCAAATTCTTCGGACCAACTTGCATTGTGTTGTTTGTAACAGTAATTAATTAATAAGGAATAACAGTGGCTACCAGAAAAAAAAAAAAATCTATAGAATAAATTATGAAATAAATAATGGGTAACTATAAATTGGAAATGCATGCAATAAAGAGGAAATAACAGAGGAGATGTAATTGGTTGGAAAGAAATAATGAGTCAAGAGTGCACTGGCGACTGAGGAATTCATTGCATGCCATGGAAGCAGCTACGATGGAATGCTAATGGAGTCGCAGTTTCGCAGAAGCTTTGCATGAACCAGCATAAAGGGGCATAAAGGTCTCTGAAAAAGGGAGCCATTTAAAGGGCATTAGCTTTAGACCAAGGGACATTTGCTGCTCTCTAGTCTAGTCTAGCTTTCAACAAATGCATGTCCAAATTACTGTAGCTCTATAGCTATTTCAAAGATGCATGGTTTCTTTAATTCAAATTCATTTTAGTAAAGAAATTGTCTATGATTATTTTTCTCTGAGAAACAGTTTTGCCAAAATTCTACCGACGACTTGTTAGCTTTTAGCCATGCAAAAGACATGCAAGTACGGAGCAAGGCATCTAGAAATTTCTGTATCTTCTTTTTCTCTGCATATTATATGGTTAAATTTTTAGCATACAAGAGCTACTACTAAAGCCAAAGTAGTTCATAATTTACCTCCCCTGTTAGATTCCTTTCCCGTATAAATGTTAACTTTGTGTTGTGTCGATCCAATTTCAGTATAAGTAGTACATAGGGATACGGTATTTATGTATTATTCCTTCATTATCTATTATGCATAAATGTTAGCTTGTGTCGATTCAATTTTAGCATAAGTAGTAAATAGGGATGCGGTATGTATGTATTATTCCTTCATTATCTATTATGCATAAATGTTAACTTTGTGTTGTGTCTATTCAATTTCATTCAAAACATATATGCACCTTTAATTTCATTTCAAAACATATAAAAATCCGACAAAGTTTACAGAACTCTAGGAATTCTCTACGACAGAGCAGAAAATTCCCAGACAATTTTGAGTATATATACTTTTTAGCCATATACTGTTAATGCACTTATATATAGTATACTTATGGAAATTTGCAATAAATTACCTCTATTAGTACATTAAATGAAAACAAAATATATACAAAATTAATGCATTGTTCGGTTTTCACTTTTGAACAGAGGTATACAATCCTACTCGTTGCTTAGCTATCAGTGGTCATGCACACGCGCGACATCAGTCTACTATGTTTCCTGTATCTTGATGCCTATATATTTGAATTCTTCTCAGTCCATGCATAAAAAACCACAAGTAATCATTCGTAATTTTAATCATGCAACAACAACAAAAGTAAAAAGATAAGTTAATTAAATAGAACAAAATAAAAGAAATTCCCAAGGAATTAATACAATTATAGTGAGGGTTTGACAAGCTTAATTAGTAATGATGATTATAAGTATTTTATGATAATCTATGAAATAAAAGTGTCTTAAGATGATTTAAGGGGAAATAAAGTTAAAATACATATTATAGATGGAGTTAAGTTAAATTATTAAATTCTCTAACTTTTGGCATTTTATACTCTCATTTTACATACTAACACAACACATGAGAACAATTTAATCCTTTTGTTTTAAACTATTTTATCGAGTCTGGCTACAATGGCATCCGTATCGGTGTTATTTCAGCCTATGTGACACTGACTCCAAATCCATCAGATAGACTTCAAACAAAGAATTCAAATCGTTCAAACCGTCTACCTTACGAGTGATGCATTTACATGCAAAATAATTTTCAAATTCATTTTGTCTAGAAGTCGAGCGGTTAAAAAAGAAGGTTTTTAAGTTAATTTTAATGCATTCATTTTTCATTATTTTTTTACCACTTGATATAAAACTAAATGAATTCAAAATTTTATAAATTTTGCATGTAAATGCATTACTCATAAGGTAGATCAGTTTGAACAATTTGAATTCGTTGTTTGAAACTTATTTGATGAATTTTGAAGCCAATATAAATATTGCTAAAATAACACTGATGTCATAGTTTTCAAACTTCTATTTTAATTTATTAACAAAAAAGTCAAACCATTTTTAGAAGTCCTATTTTTTTCAAACAGAGATGATTCCACACTTTATCTTAATTTGTTTGGATAGAATTTGTGTCGTAGATATTGTTATGTTGTGACTCAAATTGTTTTTGTATCTGTTGGACCATCTATCATGTATTTTTTGTTGTTACTTTTACATAAAATTTGTAACATATAATATCTAAGAGAGAGAATGATAGAATTACCTATATAACTTTTCTCAAAAAAAATTACCTATATAAATTTTTTTTTGGCTGCCAATACCTATATAACTACTAATTTTGGGGCACTTTACTTTGTTCTGATTTATAACATATTTTTGGTTACCAGCATTTGTATAACTTCATAATACCGTTTGAGAACCATGCATGCATGGAGTAATTTTTTACCAGTACTTGTATAACTTCATAATACCGTTTGAGAACCATGCATGAAGTAATTTTTAATTTTAATATTGTTTTTGTCATCATCATCATCAACACAAAAACAGCAATATTATTATTACTATTATTTCAGTAAAGGTTGGAGATTATTATTATTATTATTATTATTATTATTATTAGAGGAGGGATCCAATTACACCCTTTTTTTTGACACATCTTGACACCGTTTTTTTTATAGGTCAATTTTGCAATTTCAAAATCCAAACAGTCGATCCGAACCGTTCAACATGATCACCATATTAAAATGTGCTTGGAGATCAAATTTTTGAAAACAACGATTTTGTAACCATCTTAATAAATAGTAAAAAAATTCAAAAAAATGTAATATTTGATCTCCAAGCACATTTTAATATATCCATCATGTTGAACAGTTTGGATCGACTATTTGGACTTTGAAAATGGTAGGTGTCAAAGCGTGTCACCAAAAATGGTGTAATCCGATCCCTCCTCTTATTATTATTATTATTATTATTATTGTTATTGTTATCAATTCATCATCATCATAAATGCCATTAAAGACCAATAGGTATCAATCCGAGTACCTAGCTGAACACTTGAACGGGCCATTTTTTTACTGCCCATTTCTCCCTTTTACCGGTTTAAAACAAACACAGACATTAGCATTTAGCAGTATTCATATTTGGAGACACCCATGGAACTAGGGCTCAGTGATAAGTCAATCAATTGGTGGGGGCAAAGAAACAAACAAAAATAAATATACCGGTATCACATTTAAAGCAGGAGAAGTATGTAAATTAAATCTGATAGGAGTTGGCAAGTTGGCATGAGCATGATGCCTCTCACGGGTACTGACGCTTTATTCTGAACTGTGAAGTGGTGAAAGAAATTTAAAGCAACTTATAAGGGGACAAGGTAAGTAGGTAACTAATACTTGAATGCCAAATCATAGAATAAAGCACATTTAATATGCGAGGAGATGCATTTAATGTTTCTAGTTGTTTTTTTGGTTCCTTGCTACCGCTCGGTTGAACTATGTACCAATTTGGCGATCCAAAAGATACAATGGGGTTGGCGGGAAATCTATAAAAGAACCCATTGACAGTAAAAGTATTTGAAGTGCAATGTAATTTTTTTTTTTTTTTTAAAATAAAGTTTTATGAAATTTTACTCTTTTTTTTTTTTTGCAGAACCACTACAGCAAAATTTAGCATCAGCGACCGGTTTACTAGTCGCTGATAGGTACGGTGCCGGTTGTTGATGCCTCATCCCGGTCGCTGAAGGCATCGTTGCTGATGCTCTCCGATGACGTCACCAGTCGCTGACTGACGTCATCCCTGTTGCTGATGCTCTTTCAGCGACCAATTTTTGTTGGTCACTGTTGGATTTTGCTGACGTCATGCAAAGGCTTCAGAGACCAAAACAACGGGTCGCTGATACTCAGAACCGGTCGCTAATACTCTTCTGTTAGGTTTAGGGTTTATTTTTGTTATTTACTTTTCCCCATTTATATGTTTATGAAAATCAATACTGTATTATTAAAAAATTATGAAGAATTCTAAGTTGAGATAAATTATTAAAAACATTTCAACACAATTTGTAAAATATATAAAACATTCATACAACACCAACGCATGTTCTTAACAATACAACACAAAATCTCATAAATCTAAAAAATAGAAATTCAACTCCTAAATGAAGCATTCAAATCCATCGCATTTCAACCTGTAAAATTGCAAAAAAAAATGTCTTGTTAAATATAAATTGTTTCAACAAATTTTTTGAAGTTGAAATTTAATAAAATAACCATAGGCAACTTCGAACATCACAAATAATCGCAACAGCCGGCCGGGAAAATCAACAACCCGAGCAAGCCAATAATCAAAAAGGGTGTTTTTAGCGTTTACCCGTGAGAAAATCGCAAGAAGGCAAGAAGGCAAGCAAACCCCCAATTTCTAGGGTTTCCAGCGAGAGAGAGGGGTGCGGTTCCTTGGGTCAGCGAGAGAGAGGAGTGCGGTTCCTTGGGTCAGCGAGAGAGAGGAGGAGTACGGTTCCTTTTTCCAGCGAGAGCTTGTGGGGACGGATCAGCAGAAGAAGCGGCGGGATTTGTTTTTGTTTTTCAAAACCTGTAACGCGCGAGTCAGAGAGATGGGCGGGGTTTTTCAGGGGCAACCTTCAGCGACCGGGACAATTGGTCACAGAAAGATCTGGGCGCCGGTCGCTGAAGGTCTCGTCGCCGATATTTTTTATTTTTATTTTTACTAATTTTTTTTTTAGGTCTTCAGCGACTAGCGATTTAACCGGTCGCTCATACCGATCGCTGAAAAGCTGTTTTTATGTAGTGAACTAACGCTGCAATGCTTAATTTCATGTGCACAATTTTAAATTTAGTACTTAATGAAAACATATCAGCTTATGTATATTACTTAATTTGATGATTGGCAAATATCCAAATAATCCGTCCTTAACCAGTGCGCAAAACGACACAGACATTTAGAATTTCTCTATCAAATTGGAAATTAGACAGACACATCATCCAGTTCACAGAATCATATATTACACTCACTACGGGTGTTGCATGCATTCTAAAAATTCTCTCTTACATAGTCATTTTATAATATACATCTCATAATATATCACACATTTAGTGATGAAGTGGGTCTATCAAAGTAGTGTATATAATTTGAGTAAAACTATGATGTGATGTGCTCACCAAAAAGTTTGGTGAGTATAACTCTATAATCTATCGTATTCACTTCAAACAAGATGAATCCAAACTGTTGAAACCGATGTATTTCACGAGTGATGTGTGTACATGCAAAAAATTTTGAATGTTTCGGATTTATTTAGTACAAAGTCAAGCGGTCAAAATTGATGAAAAATGAATGCATTAAAAATAACTTCTAAAACTTCATTTTGGATCATTCATTTTTCATCAATTTTAACCACTTGACTTTAGACTAAATGAATTCAAAAAATTCAAAATTTTGCATGTACGCACATCACTCGTGAAGTATATCGGTTTCAACGGTTTGGATTCATCTCGTTTGAAGTGAATCCGATAGATTATAGAGTTATGCTCACCAAAGAGTTTGATGAGCACATCACACCCTAGTTCTACTCATATAATTTTACCAGATCCAGCCCCTATTATAATATTTTTTAGTTTTGTCCCTAAGGCTATCTCCCTCTTTGTTGTTTCTAGCTTAAGCAAGAATGAACATAACATTTGACATGGAAAGTCGCAGGCCTTTCCTTTCCTGTAAGCCGAATTAGGATTTAGGAGCAAATGGTTTAATTTTAGAGGAATTACTTTGAATGATTTTATGTGTTTATCTACACTCCAAATTTTTTTAAACTAAACATATGAAGTGTTCATATACGAATTCACATGTATTTATATCAAATATACAAGGTGCTCATCATCATTTTTCTTTGTCTAAATGATCATTAATAAGTTTTAGCAGCATTTTAATTTCTAGTAACATAAGTTATAGACTACGTAATCAAGTATGAATATTTTTATAAAATATAACACATCTAAAAATACATAAAAAGTACAAACATATAATAAGAAGTGCAATTATCACTCCTACTTCCATTTTATTTTCCTTTTTCAGGTTCGTAAAAACTTCCGAATTATTCCAAATACCCTTAAAAAATTGTTTATAAAGATATAACAAAAATATAAAGAACATATTAACCAGATTTAAATAATGTTTTGAAATGGACCAGCCGGTCCAGGACCAGACCGGACAACCCGGGGTTCCGACCCGGACTAGCCCGAACCGTGCCCCAAATCCGGACCGGACCGGACCAAGGCTAGGGACGGTCCTGCCACGGGTCTGACCCGTTTTTTTCCCCCGGCCCGTGGACCCGTCCCGGACCGGACCGGACCAAAAAAAAATTGGGGGATTTCATGTACCATAGCCTCACTCCTTATAAATTTGGGGGAATTTCATGTATACCCATCAAAAACTTCTAAATTATGTGCAGCAGCCCTAAAAAAAAAAAAACCACTGGACCGTGGACTGGACCTGGACCGGCCCGTATCAATTTGGATCACGGTCCAAGCACGGGTTTCGACCGACCCCCAATTACTCGGACCGCCGAACCTGGACCGTGAAACCCGTCAGATCTGTGTGGACCGTGGCCCGTTGAAATCGTGACCCAATCGAGTCTGGACCGGACCGGACTGGCTCGTTTTCAATTCACTAGATTTCAACCACGACATGATGGACAATAGATACATACAGAAAATAAATCACCCAAATCAGGAACTTTTACTTTAGTGTTAGATACTTACACTTTGTGGGACCTAGGCAAGGTATCCATTTTTGCTCGAGTTCAATGATGAGCGATTATGATAAGCGTTGAAGGGAGGAAGCGCCTGGTTATTTTGGCAGGAATTTGTTACCACCAATCAAGGAGTAACTCGTGCCGATCATATATAATATATTTTATGAGGAGGGTTCAAATGCCTCCATTTTTCATGCCTCCACCATGCCTCCATTTTTAAAAACTTTAATAACTCAAAATTTAAAACTTAAAAGTCAAAATAAAACCGTTAGATATGATCTACATCATTTTATCTATGCACGTGTAAAAAATTATGATATTTCAATTTTGTTTTGGTTGTCATCAAGAGCTTGTAAAAAACGTACTAATGTGGATAATTTCTAGACGTTGATTCTTCAACTTATTGATTCACATTAAAAACAAAATCAAAATGTGATAATTTTTTATGAGCACATAGATAAAATGATATAGATCACATCCAACGGTTTTATTTTGACTTTTAAGTTTTAAATTTTGAGTTATTAAAGTTTTAAAAAATGGAGGCATGGTGGAGGCACAAAAAATGAAGGCATTTGAACCCTCCTCATATTTTATACATTATGTTATAATTTGTCGTACGACATAAAGGTAAACTTGGATACAGTATGTCAGAAAAGTGGTTCTCGCGGTTTAATTCACATAATCTATTATATATCTATTTATTTTTCTTTTGTTATTTATTAATTTAAGTTCTTTGATGACCGGCAGCTCTAAGTCTGACTGGCCCGAAAGAACCTACCAAAAAATGGAAAGTTACCAGTCAAAAATATTATACATGATAAAAAAATCTACACTAAAGCACAAGGGAATATCTTCTTTATCACCTAAAGCATTAACAAATTAGACGAGTCGGATTTAAATCGTTTTTTTTTATATCAAATCAGTGTAGAACCGTATTGTTTTCGAATCAGTTTATTTGTGATTTGGGGGGTACTTTCAAGTTTGAATTACCATTCGATCATTACAAGTTCAGATTTTATCTAAGTTTCAGAGTACTTAATGACTTGTAGAATATTTATGGGTGATACCGCTATATAGATCATAAATTGTTGGGTCGGATTAATTCACATACGTGTATATATCACCCATGAATTACTAGATAATTTTATATTCGAATCATTTATCCGGATCGAATTTATTCGTGTTCGGGTGATGGCAGATATAGATCAATCATTTTTTACATTTTATCGTATCAGGATCAAATTTGCATGTTCGATTTATTGATTGGTTATTTTTATTTGGGTCAAATTTTAAGCCCAAAAATCAAAGGTAGAGACACAATCCTCCTGGTCAGGGGCGGACCCAGGAATTTGATCAGGGGTAGGCACAATGAATTAATCGAAGCAGCGTACTTGGCCAATGAATAAATTAGAGTAATAAATCTATTATTCTGAGCCAGGGGTAGGCACAGTATTGAATCAGGGGTAGGCACAGAAATAAAAATACACTGAGTCTAAAAAAAAAAAATTAATTCAGGGGTAGGCACTTGCCTACCCCTGGGCCTTCATAGGTCCACCACTGCTCCTGGTGATACTTTTTTTTAATTTGTATCTATTTTTACAAAGGATTATAAGATTTTATTACCAATGGTTAGGTCAAACCTATAAATAACAGCATGAAGGCCCATGTAAAAATAAGCCTAGGAAAAGCCTGAGGTCTAGTTGCTTTCAAGTAACAAGTACAATTTACAAGTTTACTCACACCATGCAATAATATGATAAAAAAGCCATCTTGAATAAGGGTCTCCTCAATGAGGGCTTAAGTTTACAAAATGCTTGATCATTACAATTAGCCTGAGCAGTGACCACCTAGAAAATATAAACAGATTTAAAGCGTTTTTGTATTTGTATGGATTTTGTAAAAATGTTTTTGTATTGATTTCCAAGGATATTACACGCCTATAAATAGGCTTATTGATTTACAAGCTGAGCTGTGCAAAATGTTAAAATAGCTATATGAGCTGTAAAAGAAAACAACGGAAAGAAAACTGAATTCCTGAATTCTGATTATTCTCTGAAGAAGAAGAATCATTCTAAAACCTATTGCCTCAATTGCTTGATAAAACGGAGAGCTCCAGTTATGGTTATTAAGATTCCAACTGAAATTTCTTTAGATCGAATAAACATAGAACTGCTCATCCTGTGCATCTAAATCAACAGGGCAGGATTCAAGGATATACATAACCCACAGAAACGGAGAAAAAGAAAAGAAAGAGTTTGGTGGAGATGATGTAGCAAATTTAACATTCACAAAACACAACCCAAAACCCCTCAGTTTTAGTAAACAAGCATCATTCCAAAAAGCCCATAGCAGAACATAAAACAAACTTGATCAATTTTCAGGCTTCACAATATAACCACTAGCCCGTACTAAATTAAAAGGTGGCATCAAGCAACAATGCATGAAGAAAACTCAATCTCTTCATCTCTCAGAGCTTCATGAATTAGCCACATCAGCCTAAACACAACTAAAATAAACACAAAGAAGCATTATCTAGCATAGTTAGCTACCCCCCAAGTGTGCATCAAGCTCATTAAAATTATTGTCATCCTGGAGCCGCACAGCATCCAGCTTCTGCTGCAGCACCTTGATTGCATTTATTACCAGCTGAGGAGCCTTAATTGCACCAGTTGACTCAACGGTGAAGATGAAGCTATCCTCCTTAGCATATATCTCCACCAAGCCAGGCTTCCCCATAGCCTCTGCTTTCTTTATCACCTCTTCGTCATATGTGTATGCCTCTGCATCCATCACCACCACCTGATAAAAAAATGTTAAAAAGAAAAAATTTCAGATAAAAATCAGTAAAGTTGTGCTAAGAATTGGAAATGAAGATATCTGTTCAAAATTTAAGAGGTGACCTGTTGGGTATCAGGGTCAATACTGAAAACCTTGGTGGGGCTGCTGTCCACCAAGCTCTCTTTTTCCTCGAATGTCAACGTCTCCATCAGTTCTTCATTGATGTGGATCTGAGGCTCGTACATGAAGGTCACAGTTGCAGCTGGAGACCATTTCGCATGATCTTTGCCAATCCCTTTTCTGGCTATGGCTCTTAATTTCAGCTCCTGGCCACGCCGCAGTTTCACAATTAATATACCCCTGTAACAACAGTAAAAATAATGAGATATTTCATTACAGCTTTTGAAGTTGTTCTTGGATTAGAAGCTCTATCATCCAATATGTGACTATATGATCATGTTCCTTGTACTCTTCGTTGGTAATGGACAAGTACAAGAGTAGAACTAGGGTGCTCCTAAGCTCACCAAGCCCTTCCGTGAGCGCGACTCTAAAACCTATCGAATTGACTTCAAATGACATTTCCAAACCGTTAGATGTTCAATCTATATTAAAATGTGCTTGGAGACCAAATTTTACATTTTTTGGAATTTTTTTACTATTTATTAAGATGGTTTGAAAATCGCTGTTTTCCAATGGTGCAGAATTTTAATAAAAACAGCGATTTTCAAACCATCTTAATAAATAGTAAAAAAATTCCAAAAAATGTAAAATTTGGTCTCCAAGCACATTTTAATATAGATTGAACATCTAACGGTTTGAAAATGTCGTTTGAAGTCGATTCGATAGGTTTTAGAGTCGCACTCACGAAGGGCTTGGTGAGCTTAGGAGCACCCTAGTTCTACTCCAAGTACAATATCTGCAGTGCTTCTACATAGGAGTTACAAATAAGTATCCCAAATTAACTCAATGAACCAAAAGAAGGTAGAAAATCTACTAAACATCAATAATCCCTTACCAGTACCAGACATGTAGGTTTCACCATATAAAAGCACCCTGACTATGTTTAACTGATCAGCGCCAAAATCTTAGATTGGTAAATCAATGCTGAACTAATAACTAATAACTAATAATGTGGCACAGACATGCACTGATGCACCATACTACAGCACTACCAATCAAATCCTCGCCATGAACCTGCCGTAGTCATTAGAACAGTTGGAATTCTAGCATTTATTAAATGAAAACCCACCATGTTTACAAAAACTGAAAGAACATTCACAGAAATCTCAGTGTTAAGGTTTAATTCCAATTGTCTAAGCAATTCGTTCACAGATTTTTCTGAGTGAGGGACCTAGGATTAGGTTTAACTGTCTAATCCAAAAAACTTCCAACAAAATCTATATATGCATGGCATCAATTTTGTGAAACTAATTAACCAACAAAAATGTTAGTAAACTCCGGAAACTGGGTTGTCTAACCAACAAAAAGGAAGCAAAAGAAAATCCAAAAATTTCATTACCTCTGATTAGGGTCATAGCCATCCGAATCAAACGCCTTCTGCACATCGACAGGGACCACCCGGGGGTCAACAGAGTGGAGGTCGGCGGAGGTAACATCGAGGGTCTGATCGGACTCGCACTTGGCAGACAGGTGGAATTCAACGGAACAGTACTCGCACTGGCCGTCGCCGTCACAGGAATCACAGTCCCGGGAGAAGCGCATTTCCATGGCGTTGTCGGAGGTGAGGGGGATGAGGCCGAGGCGGTGCGCTAGGAACTCGTCGTTCAGTACGGAGGAGTTCACTGAAATCTCCACCAAGTCGATGGCGACGGTGGGCACCTCGGCGATCATCACGCGCCTTAAAGCGTTCGCCATGCTGGCGTCCGTCTCCCGCAGCTCGAACTTCATGAAGTCATCACGCATCTCGCGGATCCGTACCTTTGGGAAGCGCTGGTAGGAGACGGTGTCCTCCATTGGGAAGGGTTTCCAGAGCAGAACCGGGAGGAGAGAGAAAGGGGGGGGTTCCTGAGCTGGGGTTTAGGCCTGACTGGGGGGTTACTTGGTATGGACCAGCATCCTCTTTAGTACTTACAGAACAGTAAATCATTTTACGGTCCAGATTTACTTTCAGCCGGTGCCTATTCGGGAGATTGAAGGGGGCAGTATTATTTGTGCTTTGAGATTCGTGCAAAGTTAAAAAGAACGATCCGGATCCTCACTGTATTTTCCGTGGTTCTCAAAGGATACGAATTCTACCCGATATTTTTATTAATAACCTAAAACAAAAGGAAAATATCAAATATAACTCCTGTTTAAAAAATTTTTCAAAAATAACTCAACCGCCCCATTTTCTGGCGGTCCAACCCCCCCTAACCGCCCCCCCATGGGGCGGTTAAGTAGAAATTTTTTTTTTTAATAAAACCCGCCCCCCCTACCCCACTGCCCTAACCGCCCCCCTCTACCCCAGCCCCGCCCCGCCCGCCCAGCCCCTCCCCGCCCCAACCCTCCCCTCCACTCCACCCGGCCGGCCACCACCTCCTCCCTCTATCCGGCCGGCCACCACCACCCCCCCTCTCTCTCTCTCTCTCTCGGCCACCTTCTCTTCCTCTCGATCGATCGTCTTCGGGTAAGTTATCGTAACTTATTATTTTATTTTTTGTAGGAATTGAGGTGTTAACCGTGTGCGGGTTGTTGATTTTCCCGACGCGATTAAATTGTACGGTTTAGGTTAGAAATTAAATTACGGTTTAATTAGGGTTTAGGCTTTAGTTTAAAAATTTAATTGTTAAATTGTGCGGGTTGTTGATTTTCCCGACGAGATAGAATTGAACAAAACTAGGAGTTAGGGTTTATAAATTAGGGTGTACAGTTTAGTTTCCAATTTTTTTTAGAAATTGAGTTGTTAACTACCGTGTGCGGGTTGTTGATTTTCCCGACGCAATTGAATTATTGAAAATTAAGGCGTTGTAAATTACGGCCTAATTCAGAGGGATTAATTAAGAAATTAAATTACGGTTTAGCGATATAAATTATGATTTAGGGTACAAAATTAAATTAGGATTTAGGTTTTAGCGAAATAAATTAGGATTTAGGGTACAAAATGTACTGCAGGACTAAACACAATAAGCCCAACGTCGACTGGAGAGTGCGCCACGCAGATCATTACCTCCGAGCACAGTCTCCACATTTTCACATGTGGCAGCCTCCTACGGCCGATGATGTCACACTGGGCGCAGGGCCTGGGGGATTGTGGCACTTAGTATGGTATCAGAGGTGGGGCATGCCCTCGGTATACCTCACGGGCCATTGGGTTGAGACCCTTCGACGGAGGCTTTCTCGTGCAGAGTCGA
Source organism: Carex kokanica (assembly GCA_025461125.1). NCBI lineage: Eukaryota > Viridiplantae > Streptophyta > Magnoliopsida > Poales > Cyperaceae > Carex > Carex kokanica. The sequence goes on from JAJGRX010001459.1 coordinate 419,364, forward strand.
GAGGTTTTGTGTCTTTCGGACCGATCCAGGCTCGTCAGGTAATTACTTACGAAACTAACATATTTAAAGCATTAAATGTTTATTTATTTTTTCCTGAAAAAGTTAAAAAAAACACTTTGTACAGATTCTTACCGGTATCAGAGGAGTGGCACACAGCTTGGTGTGCATGGCACAAGAAGGTTGGCGAGCAGTGGGATGTACAATGCTCCAGCACAGTGCCCCTATGGTGGAGGACTCCGGCTTTGACGGGCGCCTCGTTGGCATGTTGCGTGACAGTGGGGAGAACATAAACTGGCGCGAGATAGAGCCCCCACCACTTGATCCGGATCAGCCCAGAGTCGCTATTTACGCTGATGAGATGCCGCCACCTCCTCCAGGTAATTTGATTTTGTTGTACACAGTCATTTCTCGTTAAAAAAAACTATTCTCATTAATTTGTCTTCTATTCTGCAGTGGATGACTCAAGTTGGGGCTTCCACGAATGGGTGCTGAATAATGATGCGTGGAACGCTTACTACAATGAGCATGGAGTTCCGGTGCAGGTTGGACAGGTAGCAAAAATTTATTATTTATTCAACTTACTATTTATTTGTATGTAGCAAAACTAACATTGTTTTCATTAAGGATAGAGCTCCCCCACGACATGCCACTCCGAAGTTCACTATGGCTGACCTTACCGGAGATTATGCCGGGGATGAGGGACTGAGCCTCCACATACCACGATATCCGGAGACCAGACAGCACGATGATGAGGCCAGTGGGAGTGGAGTACAGCATGCAGATGCCTATGCATCTGCTATATTTGGCACACCGCCTCCTCCGCCTACGTATCCATCGACCTGGGAGCCATGGGAGGTGCCTACTATGCCGCCCATCCACCCACTAGTGGAGGATCCATGGGCCGAGGCGGATACAGCCGCACAGGAGGAGGAGGTTCACGTGAGGTGTGTACAGCCGCCTAGGGACCGGCATCTACCTCGTAGGTTGGATCTCTCTGGTCGTCGCCCTCATCCTCATCGTTAGGTTTTTTGTTCTTGTAGTCTGATAGCTTTTCTACTATTGTATATTCGGTTTGGAGTGTTTTATCTTATGTTGCGGACATTTAGATTACGTAGTTTGGATGTTTTTTTAGTGGACTTACCATTTATATTACATATTTTCCACTGTTTATCACGTTATCCAAATCGACAATCAATACAACACCCGTATAATCGACAATTATTATAAAAGAATCGACAGTTCTAACGTCAAACGACGCATCCACGTTCAACCAATTTTTATTTAAAATTACAATAAAAAAAATAAATCATTTTCATATAAAAATTACAATAGAAAAAATATATCTTACAATATATATCTTAATATATCTTCATATATGTTGTAAATATATCTTAATAAAAAGATATCTATAAAAAAAAAAAATTTAATATAACTATAAAAAAATATATACATCTTATAAATATATCTTAATGAAAAGATATTTACAAAAACAAATATATCTTAATATATCTTACTAAAAATATATTTTACTAAACAAAAATATCCTAACATATCTGTAAAAAAAAAAAAAAAAAAAATTTCTACTTAACCGCTTCATGAGGGGGCGGTTGGAGGGGGGGGGGGGGGGGGGGTTGGACCGCCAGAAAATAGGGCAGTTGGGTTATTTTTGAAAAAAAATTCAAACGGAGTTATATTTGATATTTTTATTTTGTTTCGGGTTATTAATAAAAATATCGGGAATTCTACTTGGTATTACCCTCGCAGTGGTTTCGAAGGGAGATACTGGTGGTAAACAGGACTAAATGCTATGTGACTAAGGAGCCCGTTGGCCCAGCTTAATTCTTTTGTTATTGGAAGGCTTGGATACTTTTAGACGGTGGGGTTTGGTGTCTGGATCGGATTTGGGGCCTATTGTGTGATTACAAATGAGGCCTCCTTTTTTTTTTTTTTTTTTTGAGGAGAATGAGGCCAACTTGGATAGTGTTACTAACAACCTCAACCTGTCACTGGTGCTTGAAATCAGCCCCCAAATGAAATTTGTGCTTCGTCGAGTTTTCGAGACTACGGCGTGGAGCTTACTATCTTCTATAAAATAACGAGTGGTTAAGACCGTTGACTTTGTATACTATTCTGTTGCACTTATAAATAAATGATCTCATAGTAGATTCATTCTGGAAATTTTTAAAAATTACTGTTTTCAAATTTTTTTTTTTTTATTCAAAACAATGATTTTCAAAAATTCTTAAAAAATAGTAAAAAAAAAATTCTAAAAAATATAAAGTTGGTCTCCAAGCACATTTTAATATGGAAAACACGTTGATCACTTCAGATTGACTATTTGAACTTTAAAACTGCAAAAACAAATTTGTAGCATCAAAACTCAAGAACTACCATTTTAATCTCAACCCATGCGCTCTCTCTATATTAACTTGTGATTATGACATCATCACGTAAATAAAATAATGTAGTTATGATTATTTTAGAGTAAGTCTGTCGACATATAATTACGAATCTTAATTACAAATCCAATATATATCGAATATCCAAGATTTCACAAATCTTATTACACGATCAATAGAAGGAATCACATATCTTAGAGATCATAAGAGTTAACTAAATCCATTTTCAGCACTACATATAAAAAAAAAGCTCCAAAATCAGACCCATTCCTTTTAATCGAAACATAATCCGACCCATTTTTCCTAAAAATCAGCAGCTCAACCGGAACTTTATGAAAATGACCCAACTCAAGTTGATACGCAATCAGATCTAAGCAAAAACAATCCAATTTGATCTGATGAACATCAAAAGACAATAAAAAGAAGCAATCAAAACTTTAAGAATTATTTAAAGAGAGAGAGAGAGAGAGAGAGAGAATTGGTATGAAGCAAGAGAAACAGAAGATTTTTTTCTTTACGTCAACCTTCGATACACCCTTGGCAGTTGGAGTTCCATGCAAATTTCACCTCTGTCCCAAAAACAATTTGTCAACAATAATTCAAATAAGTAAAAATCAAATCCATAATACAAAGATCAACGAAAAGAAAATAAGAAAACTTATAATCCTAACTCTTTTAAATTTGGTAGTATAGTATCATGCGAAAATGTGAATAAGGCATTGGATTTCAACAAAATTTCTAAATGGGATGAGTACCCATTGTAGTGTTTTATAGCATTGTTACACATTGATTGCGCAAGAAGCAGGAATTATAACAGTGTTCTAATCTATAATAGCAGTTTCCTTGTTAGTTTTCCTATAACACTGTTCTAATCTATAATAGCAGTTGTTCTGAGCACTGGTACCGACTCGTACCAGTTTCCTATACTACTGGTATGTAGACTTAAACCACCAGGAAATTGATTATAAAGGAAATAAGAAAGAGAATGTTTATTTTGCACAAAAACACATAACAAACCATAAAAATGTTCATACCAGAAAATATCTCTCAGAATCAGCAAGGTGTATTCCAGGTCCTAGAGCTGAACCTTTAGCTGCAAAGTCTCAAGAAAGAAGATCTTTCATGCACAGATCATCTCACTCGTCTCAACTCGATCGCTTTACATGACATCTAGTCTTCTCATATGGTGACCAATACTTTGTCATCCCTGTCATGTTGTGAATGCCGTTGTTATGGATAGTTAGGTAGAGGTGTGGATAATGTAAGTGTAATATATATAGTAAGCACCTGTTATGTTGTTACAGCTGTTGATTTAGCCTCATGCATACCCTTATCTGATACTTAAATTATGTAGTAGTCTAGTAAATACTTATCTATTTATGTGAGCTGTTATATATATAAACTGTCATGCCAAAATTAATGAACAAAATTATAGTAATATGCAAAATTATATAACATTGCAAAAGCATTTGCTAAAGATAGTCACCTACACATGGTAGCATTTTCTGAAGATCCTCCTTTGATGAGCCGAGCATAGCACAACTTTTGAACTGATAAACAAAAGCAAAAGTGATATAAACCAGACACCTGCAGAAAGACTTATAATCATTTACTTGATAATAATGATCATGTTTTAAATTCGTTTCTTATTATTAGCATCATGTTGGTCCAAAAATTTTGGGTGTTGTTTTGCAAAGGCACCCCTGAAGATAAATTGCCAAATACTAATTACCAATCAAGAGAGAAAAATCCAAGAAATTACCTTAGTGACCATCCATTGCCATAGATAAGCGAGCTGGTATCCTCGTCAACCAGCCCTCTCAAGGCTGTTATATTTTTTGGTCGATAGTCAACCAAAAAATACTTCAAGAGGCTCTGTGTCAAGAAAATACTTCTGGAGGCTCGGTGTCAAGAAAATACTCAGCCTTGAAGGTATGATTGCAAATCCCTACAAAAAGAAAACAAAAGGAAGCTCCATCAATGCCATGCCCCTTGAACTCAAGTATCAATTTAACTTCCATAAACTGTTGTATAATAATAAAATCAAGTTAAGATATCATCCCAAATGGATATTGGTATCTATTCCAATATTGGTTTTGCAATCAAAGAGGACAAGTACCAGAGGGTCAATGTGAAAATCAACATCATTGATCTTCTCCATTTTTAAGTTACTTCATCTAGTCTAATTAGAACGTAAAATATCTGCAATTAAACCCATTAGATGAACCTTAAAAGGAAAAATACTTTGACTTAAATCAAGTGAATACTCTTACAAATATATCCAGAAGAATTTCCCAAAACCCTTCTTTACCTAACAATTTGTGGAACTTGGAGTATTCATCGAGCATCCAAGCCATTGTCTGCTTCAAAAATAGAATATCAGTAAAAGTGTCCAATACGATACAAAAAACAAAATATTGTGTAACTCTTGTTATAAAAAGTACATGTTGTCATAGTCATAGTATTATTCAATTATAAACATTTTACTTTTCCGAAAGGAGTTGGAATACAGTGAACTATTCTCTATTCTCCATTCTCTATTTCACATTGTTGTTAAACATCTATAGAGAAACTAAAAATGAACTATTAGAAGCATTGGACATCTACTTACGTATAACATAAGTATAATTTTCCAACAGCAATCTTCTTGGTTCATATGAATGAGCTCGTGATGATGGATCTCCATTGGTTATCTGATACAGAATTACAAAAGACACACAATAAAATGGCGATATCAAGGAATACATATATAGCTTCCAAAATTTCAAAGCTATGTAACAAATATCCTTACCAAAATTAATATGCCTCATGGTTTAAGTAGCCTAAAATTAGAGAAAAATAAAGCTAGTCACTATAGTAAAAAAATTGGTTCAATTTTAAAGTAAACAAATTCCTCATTCTGATCTTACAGCCCCAAAAAAATCTCAAATACTTCTATTGTACAAAAAAATTGCATATTTCCCTAGTGATGTGAAACCCGAAACTCAGTTTTTGGAATTGACCAAAGTACCATTTCTATTTTCATAGATTTATTAAAGAAAGAATTGAGGGAGAGGCAGGGGCAGAGCCAAAAAGTTTCTAAATGGGGGTCAAGCACAATATCAAATATTGACATCAATAGAATGATCACATAGAAATTATTGGATTGCAACAATGGAACAATTTTCACATTTTTAATACTTTCTTCAAAGGACTTGCTGGACTCCTGATGTTGTATAACAAAATGTCTCTTACATCGAGTGATTCTGTAGAAGTTATAAATAAATTAACCTGCCTGTTCACTTCTTGTATCATTTGAGCAGGTCTGAGAGGAGTATGTGGGCCATACTACACACAACATAAAATTTAATTAAATAATGGAAAACTTGAAAGTTATTTATAGGAATGCTAACAAACTCAAACTTTAACTTACCATCAGAGAATCCAGCATTCCTAAGGAAATAATATGATAAAGATTAGTTAGTATATAAAATAGTGAGAACGATCATAGAGTATTTTTGTATCAGTACTTCATGACATGACCTTCAAAAGAGAACTCCTAATTTTGGTTCTTTTGTTATTTTCAATAAAACTACTTTTAATTGACATCAAAATGTTTTTCATTGATTGCTTCCTGAATATATTCAAATTTGCAATAAATGTAATGGTAAGATAATTGAATAATGTAGGGTGCAAAATGCCAATTTTGGCTTTTCTCTTTTCCTCGATCTAATAGAATGCCAAACTAAAATCAGCAAGCAATTGAAAAATAGAACCTCTACCTTCATATCACTGATTCTCTCTGATTACTGAACTTCTAATCCAGTCTCTCCTTGGCCTCCCAAGCTATGCTCCCAAGAGTCCATCCATGCAAATTTTTGCTTACAATGTTTCTTGGCTGAAAAATAGAATCATCAAATTATAGTAACTTCATCTGATCTCTAAGAAATTTGTCCAATACTAAGATAAACTTCTACCTTTCCAGTCTATTCAAATTTGAAAAGGTGGCAAACTAAGATAAACTTATTAAGCTAATTTGAGCAAGCAAAACACATAAACAAAGATTCAGAGAAAGAGAGACAAAGAAACCTTGAGCAGCAGAGACTTTGAGACCTTGAGAAAGGCGTGGATAGGCGAAGAAAGGCAGAGAAAAAAAGGTGGAGAGAAAGATGGATAGAAAGACGGAGAAAGGCGGAGAAAGGGAGTGGGATTCATTTTTTCGTGGAAATACGGAGAAAAAAAGAATTGCTCAAAGTATGAGAAGCGGAGAAGAGGAATGAAAAGTAGACTGGGAGGCAGAGAAAGAAGGCCGTGAATTTAGTGAGAGACGGTGAAGAAGGATTACGGTTTAGGCGAAATGAACGAAGAACTGAAACACGTGTCAACAAAAGAGTTTCAGATTGATTAGAGTCCGTTGGAAACATATCAGATGGCTGGAAATGAGCCAGCACTGCAATGAACAATGCAAAACCCTTCCAACATTATATATATAAAATAGATATGCAGGTGGTTGTTGATTATTTTTCTTGTTTTTTTTTTAAATTTGGACTCTAGTTGTGGTTGAAATGTAGTATATCCCTCCGAAATTTTTATTAATATCCTACAAAAAATAGCAAATTTTTTTTAAAAATACTCTGACCACCCCATGATTGGGCAGTCTGCTTCTGGTACCAAACCACCCCATGATGAGAGCAGATTTGCCATTTTTTTTAGAGAAATTTGGATATATACCCATCACAACTTCTTTAATTAGATATTTATCCATCCAAAATTGAAAATTAGATATTTCCCCATCTAAACATAACATATTTATTAATATACCCATTTTCAATTTTTCTCACTAAAAAATATGAATTAATATGAATTAAATATTTCAATGACGATACTACCCTTATAAACCCTTTCCTAAAACCTTCCCGCGCAGTAATTCGTGCAGACTTTTCTTCTTCCCTAATCCTGTCCTTTCTCTCAAAGAACAATAATTTCTTCTCCTCCCGCCCTCCCTGTCCCCCCGCCTGCCCTTCCTCTCTTCTTCCTTCCACAAAATATGTTTATCATGGAGGAAGATGCAAACAATATTGATCCATTTTCTTCGATGATTATAAGTTCTAATAATAATTCTAATACTAATCGGGATGACAATGTTTTGAGCAACAAAGACGTAACGGCCCGTAAGAAGATGAAGTCGGTGAGAAAGTGAACAGATGTGATGGTCAATTATTCAAGGTATGTAAAATTGTAACATATGATTTGGAGGATAAAATTTGATTTAGGATAAAATTTGTTCAAACTGAAACGACATTGTCCAAGGTTGCAAGCCTAATGCTCTATAGATGTTTGTGCAAGGTTCAAACAAAACTGATTTAATAACATAAATTCAAACATATATTAGTATATCAGAAAATTTAGGCCTCGGACCCAGGATTTTCTTATTATGCGGCAACTATGCCACTTTTTCTGTGTGGAAGGCAAAATCACCACTATCCAAACAGGATTGACTAGTCCTTAAATCCCGTACCAGCATACCAATATTATACTAAATCTGTACCAGCACAAAACAATGAGCAAAGAAGGATAATGCATCACTGGTATTTGAGAAAGAACAATTCATTTTGGAAAAAGTTCATTACTTGCAAATCCCTTTAAGATAATTTTCTAAAATTAATATGACATGTAGGGAACCATTAAACATCTACGTTTAGAACAAGTTTATGATTTTTACATTAATAGGTAATTGAAATAGGCTAATCAATCTCAGCTCGTGAAAAATTTACTTTTCAATGTATCTTTACTGCACCACTGCACTACTTTACCAAGGCCATAATAATTCTATTGTTGTTCAAGTATCCATCTTATTATGTACTACTTTAATTCATTTTTCTGACATAATATCATTTTTTTTCTTCTATTTCCAGCATAAATTCATCGCGCTACAAGTTGAAGGTTAAATACGGTGGACAATTTAGACCAATCAATAATGGAAAAAAGGACAAGTATTGGTATGGCAAACAAAAGACCTTGTATTTTGAGGAGAATTATTCTAGTTTCGTAGAGTCGTTAGATAATGTGAGCTGACTCTATCACAAGGATGATAGTCCAAAACTATGTTTCTTAGATAATCGTGTTGTCAAACAATTCTTTATTCAACTTGAGGATGAAGAAAGTTACCGGTTGATGCATACAATGCATGAGGAGGAGAAGGAGGTTGTGATATATGCGACTGTAGATAAGCTGATTGAGAGGGACATAGTTGGGGAAGATGAAGGTCTTGATATTGGCGAACAAGAGGATTATGAAGAATGGTCAGATTATTGTCACAGTGAAGAGAGTTATCATAGTCGCAATAGTGACTCTGGAGATGAGACTAATGATGCAAACGAATCTGCTTACGAGGGATAATTCTTCTTGTATGATAAGAACGACCCTAAAATAGAGGTAGATGCCAAGTACCCAGATGTTGTTGCATTTAGAAGAGTTTTAAATCACTATGCCGTTATTAATGATTTTGAGTATCATTTAAGCAAGAGTGAACCGGCACGAGTGACAGCAATTTGTGCAAATCCTCAGTGTAGTTGGAGGATTTATGCAACTGTGACAGAAGATAAGGTAACTTTCGTAGTTAGAACATTGCAAGGGAAACATACATGTTACGGGATTAATAATTGTGGTAATAAACATGCAACACAAGGATGGATATTAGAGAGAATTATTAATGATCTGAGAAAGGAATGAGATATAATAACAAAGGTTTTAAAACAGAGATTAGAACCAAAATTTGGCGTATCAGTGCCTTACCATAGGGTTTGGGAAGGAAAAGAATTAGCAGTCGGGGAAATACATGGAAAATGGAAGGATTCTTTTGTCCAAGCAGGAGCATTAAGAAAGGAGTTGAGAGAAAGAAATCCTGGAAGTGTTGTTGAACTGAATACTGAACCTCCTGATGGGAATAATCGTCATTTCCAATGGTTCTTTGTTGCTCTCAAGCCTTGTACAAGTGGATTTCTCATGGGATGTAGACCCTATATAAGCCTTGATGTTTGTCACTTGAAAGCCAAATGGAAAGGAGTACTTGCTGCTGCCACGGCAATTTATGGCAATAATTGGATGTTTCCTATAGCGTTTGCTGTTATGGAGAATGAAAGTGAGGAATCATGGGAATGGTTTCTAAGATTATTACATGAAGCAATAGGAATGCCAGAGGGTCTTGTTATATCATCTAACATGCAAAAGGGGTTACAAAATGCCATCGAGAATGTGTATCCATTAGTTGAGCATAGAGAATGCATGAGACACCTTTTTAACAACTTCAAGAAAAAATTCGTGGTAACCTTTTTAAATTTGGACTGTGGGGAGCTGCACGGACATACTCCCAATCTCACTTTGATGCTTTAATAGCTGAGATAGAGGCTAATTGTCCAGCAGCAATGGAGTTTCTTAATAAGGAGCATACCAAGTTGTGGAGTAGGAGCAAATTTGGAATAATAGGAAAGTGTGATTATCTCACCAACAATATTGTCGAAGTATTCAATAGTTGGATATCTGAAAAGAGGCACAAGCCAATTATAGATTTGATTGATGCCATACGACAAAGGATAATGGTGAGGTTTAATGAAAGAAGAAGAATTGTGCGAAATTGGAAGGGCTCGATTGTACCTAAGGTGTTGGACTACATAAAACTGATTTCTCGAGTAATATTACTTGCTACAACTAATACATTATGTTACTAATTACATTCTATTACTTGCTAAAACTAGTTCCAATACAGTGGCTTAATCCTTCACTAATTACATTATATTACTTTCTATTATACATATCTAAATTTCTCTTTTTTTTAGGAGTTGAATGGCTATAGTGTCCATAAAAGCTTGGATTTTTCAGCTGAGATAACAAAAAATGGATTAAGATGGGAAGTGAATTTAGAAGAATGAAGATGTTCTTGTAGAGCATGGCAAGTGAAGGGTGTTCCATGTGTTCATGCGGCAGCACTCATTGTCTTAATTAGGAATGCACGGTGGGAAGATTATGTTGATTCGTATTTCACAGTGACTCATTTTAAGACAACTTATTCTAATGCAATTGCTCCAATGCCAAGTAAAGATATATGGATGAAACACGAACTTGGTTACAAGATGCTCCCTCCAATACTAAAAAGGCAAGTGGGGAGGCCAAGAAAGAATAGTCATATAAAGGCGTGGGATGAGGTGACAAAGAGGTCCCACAAGTGTACACGATGTGGTTTGTATGGCCATTACAGGAGCACATGTAAAAATGCCGTCCCTTCACAAGATAATGAAGATAGCTCAAAAGCAAACAGGAAAAGGTTGTATTTTAATTTGTTGATCAAAAGTTAATTTTAAAACTTTTAAAATTTACCACGAGTAATTTTTTCAATTTTTTTGTAGGAATGCTAACATTGGTGCTGCACAACCAAAGAAGAGGGCATGTCCGTCAACTATTTTCAAAATTATTGAAAAAGAAAATATATAGGCTTTAGTCTAGTATCTTTTGGGGGTGCTAACATATTCACCCATTTTTGTAAACATGAGTGATATATATTTGGAAATGACATATAGCAAATGATAGATGGTAATGTATTTTTTGTAATAGATATTTGAGAATATTTCAATTTTTACCAGTTTGTACTAAGATGAAATGCATGAGCTATTTGATTTGTGTGCTATTGTGTAGCTTCATCTTTATAAATCCAATTTGATTGAGCATCTCGTGAATTTGTGCAAAGGTCAAAAATTCAGAACCACCACAATGAAACCGTAAGTATATTCATTGAATTTTATAAATCCAGAACCACCACAATTTATAAATCCAATTTGATTGAGTATTCATTTTTTTATTTGAAACCGTAAGTATATTCATTGAATTTTGGAGCATTCAGAACCACCACAATGAAACTGGTACCAACACTTGTACAAGGAGGCATACGGTACCAGCAATCAGTTAAAAAGGTCAAAAATATGCACAACAATGAGGATAATACTAGTCTCATTCAGCTATTTTTACTTGAGTTCTTTCTGTTATTGGGTTTTGACAATTTTTTATTTTTTTATTTTTATTTTCCACTTAATTATTTAGTTTTGTTACTCAAATGTTTTGAGTATTGTACTAGAGTGAATGGAGGAGAGGGAAGACGGGGGAGAGGAAGGGCGGGCTGGGAAGAGGTAGGGCAGGAGGAGAGGAAGAGTGCGATGGTGTAGCTACCGCGCTACTAGACTGACACTCGACTCAACCTCTTAAGTGTGATACAAATTTTATTTGGAGTCGCCACCCGTTAGAAAATGGGAAATACCATTTATTTTGGTCTACAGAGATAACAGGTTCGTGTCTTGGTTATGAATGTGGAAGGTGTTAGGCACCACACTCACCCGAAAGAAAACCGGTCTTTACTAATTTCTAGCCTTCAAAAAAATAATATTTCAACAATAATGCAGATTACAAAATGAAGCGTACAAACCATAACACTTAAAAAAAATGAAAAAAAAACGAAATAATTAAAAGAGGATAAAAATAGAAATTTCAAGTCGCGTAGATCATCATCTTCATTGTTAGAATGACTGGATAAAAATAGAAATTTCTCAAAAGCTAATTTTCCTTCACTCTATTTTTGGGCTGATCTCCTTTCCTCTTTTTGCTATGTTTTTATTGATCTTATCAGCCCTCCATGAGAATGTGGATATGGAGGAGTATTTATCGTTGTTTGATGTCTTCTTGTAGCTCCTAGTGTCTCAACATATCACATATTAGTTGTCTCTTCTCTAAACCTACATTGAACACAATTTTGATATTATTTGTCTCATAAAGTAACACTTAAAACAAAAGACAAACTTATCTCAGGTGCTTTAGTTATTTAACACATTCTTAAAACATCAAATATATCTAGGAACATGGCAGCCAAATTCTCGCTATATGCATTAATATGAGTTGAATGATATATTCTTCTATAGTTTTTGTATAGTGTTTAAATAGTATTTCCTATAGTTTAAAATAGTACTGGATAGTACCATGTCTCACAAGAATAAGCTTCAATGCTCATTGCTCCTTTGATTGACTTTCTTATAACTATCCATTTTACTTTCTTTACTTATAAGAAAATGATTGCCCAGCGGAATGATTTTAATTGGTTTTTTAACTTTCTGTGTAAAAAGAAAGTTAATATACAACATCAATGTTCATACTTTATTTTAACACATAATTATTTCTTATTAAGCTGCGATTATCATAATCTTGATACATATTAATTTAATATATCTAACTAAAAAAAGATGTAATGCAAAAATGTTCAAAAGTCTTGGAGGCATTTATTTGAGCAACAGCATAGCAGTTCGTACTTTTGGTGCTTTTGAGAAATTTTTTAACTAAAGTATCAGATTAGAAATTTTAAACATGGTAAAAAAATTAATTTCTTATTTTGACCCTCAATGTTGTCAAAAATTTAATTAAAATATACTTAACTCTTTTTTTTTAGTATACGTTTATGCAATTAGACCAAAGTAGTATATTTTCATGTTTTTACTACCATCCATATGTTTTTTTTTTCATTAAGGGTAAACGCCAAATAGGTAAAAATATTTTTACTTGCTATAGGGTCAAAATTCACCTTTGCTAAAGTTTTACTCAAGCCCTGACATGGTTGCTATAGATTCTCCTATAGTTTTGATATAGTATTTGAATAGTATTTCCATAGAGTGCAAATTTGGGACTAGTGTACCAGGCAACGACAAAGTATTAATTGAAGTCTATAGTTGGCCACTATTGCATATTTCTAAATATAGTGCAAGTAACGTCAGAACATGTTGAAGTCTATAGTTGGCCACTATTACATATTTCTAAATATGGTGCAAGTAACGTCAGAACATGGTACATATATATTAGGCTCCTATTTCTTGTGCAAATCTCATACTTCTAAATGATACGTCTCACATAGGTTTCTAATTAAAGAATAATTGCATGGCTTCTTACATGTAGTTAAAAATATATAGTATGACAAAAACTAGTTGAAATAGTATTATATGGTGTGACACGTAAAGTGCTGGACCATAATATATCCATGATGCATATGGGTGTAAACGGAAGGTCACAAATAAGCTAGTATACACAATAGAAGGCTTTAAATAAGCTAACTATATATATTTATGATAATTTATGTTGATCTTTAGGATATATTTATGTGACATATTAATAAGCTCCTCAAACTAATCAACGTTTAAAATTGTAGATATATAAATATTCTCATGATTCATATAGGGAGTATAGAATATTTAAGTCGATGTAAAACTTTGACTGACCACTAACTAGAAATTTGTCTAATATGAACTAATAAAAAATGTTAAGATTGTGATGACAAATAACTTTTTTTTTTTGAAAATCATACAAACCGTGTGGATTATTTAAGGAAATAGATTCTATTAAAGCTTTTATCCTTCACTAGGAGATGTTACTATCAAAACAACTTATGGTGCTTGAATTATTGCACCAACAAAAAGAGACAATCACTGCTTATGTCAGCGCATTCTAAGATTCCAAAACAGCTACTTGATCAAAATATCATAATTCTCATAAATGCAAAAATTTGATGGCCTCACATGGACCAAATGCATGGCTCCATTTATAGTAGATTAGTAGGTAAATAGTTCCACATATGGATTGTAAAAGATGACAATAGGTGCCGTGTGGATTTTGCCTAAACCATTGCTCTTCACATATTTTGGCTACTGCATAAATATTGATAGTTACCATGGTAAAAAAAATTTATGCGGTAGTCACATATCAAGTTTCCAATTTTGCATCATAGTTGAAACTTGATAATCAATTTTAACACACTTTTGTTTGCTCTAAATTATTTGTGGTGTAATTTAGTGCATGGAATAATATTATTATAGTTCAAACTAGTGATTTTTTGTAGCAATAATATAGTACGACATTACTATAGTTAAATAAAGTATGCATTGTGGCATCAGAAAGTCAATTATCACAAAAACTAAATATATATTTTCCATTAGATTTTATCTTAAATTTATGAGATAATATACTTTAGAAATATATTTTTCTCATTATATTCTTAGATTTTATCTTTATGAGATGATATATATACTACTAGAATTCATCTTAAAACCGTGGATAGAAAAATCAACGATCAAAATGACTGACGTGATAAGTATTCCCGCAGATAGAATTATTTGAGAAATATATGTTACAATATTTTCTTTCTTAATTTCAAGTATTAAAATGCATTGTCGTAATTTATTCTTCCAAATTAAGGCATAAAAAATCATGCAATTTGGCATAACATGAATTCTTTTAAGCTTAATCCAATAATATTCAACTTGTTGTGTGCATATTCAACTAAATATTAACTAAAAATTGAATTGTAAATCATACATTTTTATAGAAGCATGAATGTTACATCCTTGATTTTAGAACTCGTGTTCGGTGCAAATATATTATTTGCTTTCAATATTATACAATTTTGGGTGTCTACAGATGGGGAGTGAAGAAAAGATCGATTCTAGAGGAAGAGCGAGATTGGAGAAGAAGAAAGATAACTATCGTGCAGGAAAGTTTTAGGAACTAACTGTGAAGGTGAAGGTAGTATCGTCATTGAAATATTTAATTAATATTAATTAATATTTTTAGTGAGAAAAATTGAAAATGGGTATATTAATAAATATGTTATATTTAGATGGAGAAATATTTAATTTTTAATTTTGGATGGGTAAATATCTAATTAAAGAAGTTGTGATGGGTATATATCCAAATTTCTCTTTTTTTTTATTGAGACTATTAAAAAAAAATTCGGTATATCCCTCTCTGCTTACGGTGCTCATGTGCTTTTCAAGTCATTTTCCAGTGGAATTTGAAAAAGTAGATAGGATTTGCCTGGTCATAGTTATGGGCCAAGAAAAGTCCAAAAGATCATGAATCTGCTTATATACCGGAAAAAAGTAATGATTTTAGGTGATAAAGTTATCATTTTAGCAATGTCATTTTCTTTTTAACCCATTTCAATTTTTCAAATTACTTGATTAAGTATATCACAGTTCACACAGAGAACAGATCAGGACACAATTGTGCCAGCAAGTGATGTATATGATTCTTTCAGCCGAATGGTTTTTTCCCAAAAATTATTTTTCAGTAATAATTGGCGACCTCATATTTTTGGTCTCTCGTTTGGCCACTGCTCTATAGTTAAAAAATTGTATATAAAAGGTGCCTCCTATATAGATACATCAGCAAAAATTTAAGCAATATTAATTTTGTCTATCGCATTTAAAATATATATTATAATTTGTAAGAAGGCATTTGTAGTTACCAAATCAATGAGATATATATTAATAATTAATTTCTTCATGTCAAACATGCAAGCTGCATGCAATATGTCCGTTACAGGGCTGCAGTGTTTTCAATGAGATATATATTTGAACGAATTGCATCATCCGCACCTACTAATTACTGATGTTTGCATGCTGTTTTTACTCTTTTGCATATGCGTCAAGATATATAATTTCTCTACTTTGAAGAATATATGTGCTGATTTATTAAGAAAATAAAACCATAGGTCAGATCTCATCTCAATTGAAATTTCAAACCATATGCTAGTTATATCTTAAATGATGTCACCTGTTGTTTTTAAGACACGTCTACTCTCTTTTCAAAAATAAAAATTAAATAAAGTCATAAATAATGACAAAAATTTCTCTGCGGAGGCAATTCAATCGTTTGTCATAAATGACGCCACCGGTTCACTCTCTCTTTGTCCATCACTTCTTGTATTATTATTTCGAACGAATTAGGTTCAGTTTGAGTTTGATTTGAATTAATTTCGAACTAAGTTTGGTTTGAATTAATTTCGAACAAATTCAATTTCGAATCGAACTTTTTACGAACTTTTTCGAATCAAACTCGAATCGAACTACGAACTACGAATTTTTTGTGCAGCCCTAACATAATCAATAACAAATAAATAAAATTGAGTATAAAAGAAAAATGAGATAACCCGTCACACGAAAGACAACACATACCACACCTCTTCTTCTATCTCTTTTTTATTAATTCTTTTACAGGTGGACCCACCTCATTAAATCTTCCTTTCTCTACTTTTGAGGAGAAAGAATCAAATCCACTCTAATTTTGAATTTGAAATCCGTACCCTCTCTTCATTTTCTAACCCCATGACAAGTGGCCCCCACTCCCAATTTATGCTCTCTCTCATTGACACGCGGACCCCACCGTAATCAGCCTACAGCCTATTAATTATAGTGTTGATTAATAGCAAAATACATAAAATGGCATCATACCCACCGTAATCAGCCTACAGCCTATTAATATCCAAAGTTAATTACAAATTAATAAATATAACCAACAACTTTGGGAATTTATAAAACTATCCATACCGATCATTTTCTGGCCGGTTTTAATTGTTTTCTGTACGTATTTTAGCATAATTTAACATAATTATTGTAATTTAGCGTAATTTAGTGTAATTCAGCGTAATGTAACATAATTTCAAGTAATTTACCGTATTTTAGTATAAATATGCTAATTATATATCAAAAAAAGTAATCTAACAAATATTTAAAAAAATTCAAATTTTTAGTGTTAGATTTCAGCATTGTTGCTATCTGTGTCTAAAAAAAAAATTAGTACCTGCCATTTTCTGACTGGTACCGAAAACAATTAAATCGGCCAGAAAATAGTCGGTATAGATAGTTTTATAAATTCCCAGAGTTGTTGAATATATTTATTAATTTGTAATTAACTTTGGATATTAATAAAAATCACGGAGAGGTACAAACAATTAATGGGGCTCTCTCATGTGCTCTCTCATGCCTAGTCTAATCATATGTGTACTATTACATCATTTTTTATGGGAGGTACAAGTTATCAGAATAAAATGCAGAGGTACAATAGTACAATAGGATTGAACACAAGAGAGATACAATAGTGTACTATTGTGAATTGTGAATTGTACCTATTGTGAATTGTGAATTGTACCTCGCACCAGAGTCCAAATGCAGTACTATTGTGAATTGTACTATTGTGAATTGTGAATTGTACCTATGCATCCAAAGTAATATTTTTTATGGGAGGGCATTAGTAACTTGTACCTCTGCATCCAAAGTAATATTTTTTGAAATTGTTGAGAGGTACAAGTCACATATCTAGGATTGAACACAAGGTACAAGTCCGTATCCTCTCCCACTATTGCTTCATTTATTGATGCACAAGTCCAAAGTAACTTGTACCTCTGCATCCAAAGTAATATTTTTTGAAATTGTTGAGAGGTACAAGTCACATATCTAGAATTGAACACAAGGTACAAGTCCGTATCCTCTCCCACTATTGCTTCATTTATTGATGCAGAGGAGTGTTGAAATCTTAAAAGGAGTGTTGAAATCTTTAAAAGGACATACCCACTATTGCTTCATTTATTGATGCAGAGAAGTGTTGAAATCTTAAAAGGACATATCACGGGACATATCTCAATTCTAGTGGAGTGTTGAAATCTTAAAAGGACATATCACGGGACATATATCACCATCAAAAGGACATATCACGGGACATCTAGGTGGAGTCTTGAAATCTTAATAACAAGTCTCTCTCTCTCTATATATATATAATGACTCCTCAAGTCTTTTTCTTGCACGTAAAATTCTACACTTTTCCATGGCCATGGAACAAACGATTCGGTTCTCCAATTTTCAAAGTTCAAACAACAAATTCAAACCGTTAGATGTTCAATCGATATTAATAAATAGTAAGAAAATTACAAAAAATGTAAAATTTGGTCTCCAAGCACATTTTAATATAGATTGAACATCTAACGGTTTGAAAATGTCGTTTGAAGTCAATTCGATAGGTTTTAGAGTCGAGCTCACGAAGGGCTTGGTGAGCTTAGGAACACCCTAGTTCTACTCTATATATATATATATATAGAGAGAGAGAGAGAGAGAGAGAGAGAATGGCTAAGTTCAAAATGTTTTTTCCATGGCCATGGAAACGATTCGGTTCTCCAATTTTCAAAGTTCAAACAACAAATCCAAAACGTTAGATGTTCAATCTATATTAAAATGTGCTTGGAGACCAAATTTTACATTTTTTGTAATTTTCTTACTATTTATTAATATTTTTTATTTTGTGCTTGGAGACCAAATGTTCAATCTATATATTTTTTATTTTGTATAATTAAGTAAAATTGGAGTATGTAGTGTTATTCAGGCTATCAATTATAGTGTTGATTAATAGCAAAATACAGAAAATGGCATCATACCCACCGTAATCAGCCTACAGCCTATTAATATCCAAAGTTAATTACAAATTAATAAATATAACCAACAACTTTGGGAATTTATAAAACTATCCATACCGATCATTTTCTGGCCGGTTTTAATTGTTTTCTGTACGTATTTTAGCATAATTTAACATAATTATTGTAATTTAGCGTAATTTAGTGTAATTCAGCGTAATGTAACATAATTTCAAGTAATTTACCGTATTTTAGTATAAATATGCTAATTATATATCAAAAAAAGTAATCTAACAAATATTTAAAAAAATTCAAATTTTTAGTGTTAGATTTCAGCATTGTTGCTATCTGTGTCTAAAAAAAAATTAGTACCTGCCATTTTCTGACTGGTACCGAAAAAATCGGCCAGAAAATAGTCGGTATAGATAGTTTTATAAATTCCCAGAGTTGTTGAATATATTTATTAATTTGTAATTAACTTTGGATATTAATAAAAATCACGGAGCCTATAAAGAAAATTCCAGATTAACTTCGGATATTAATACGACTCTGTTTAGTTAATTTATTCGAATAAAGGCTCGTGAACCAAAATAGAAAGCTTCCAAAAATGAAACTATAATAAACTACATTTCATGAACCTATAAAGAAAATTTTGGCAAGATTAAATCAAAAGTTACAATAAGATACCGGCCATTAATTACAGATTAATAAAAATACCCACGGTTGCCGCTCGTGTATTTCATTTTCCAGCCACTTCTATCAAAATTTTCTAGTTCCGCTCCGTCATTTTTAAAAATACCCCAAGTTAATTACAGATTAATAAAAATACCCACATATCAGTATTAATTTCAGTTATTCAATTAACTAAGGTCGACGTAAACAAGTAAACATTTAGTTTAACATTTTTTTTGTAAGAAAAAATTTAATAGATCGAATTGTAATAATTAAGAGCTAGACACAAGTGGAGTCTATTGATTCCAATAATTTAAATAAGTCTGATTAAAAACTTTCTAATAAATTATAATTATTTTATGAAATTAATATGGACCGTGTAAAATTGTTTTAATGTACTGGAGCATTACTCAAGAAGATTTGTTTTGATATTGGAGATAATAAAATAACTAAACATAATTATTTTTTAGAGAAACTAAACATTAATTTTGGATGCATCAGATGAGAAGTATCTGGAAAATACATGCTCACATGGACACATGGTACATCTCAAGAAACATCAATAAAAGATAGATGTCTGCAATGAGGTTTTTAAAGTATGCACTTAAAATGCACTTTTATAATACATCTTAAAAGTATACATTCAAAATACACTATAAGAAAAATACACTATAAGAAGGGGTCAATTGTTCTCTATTTATTTTAATTTTTTTATACTTATATATTATTTTTATATAGTATAAAGTAAAATGTCATGAATAATAATGTATAATTGATTCCTATTTGTAGCATATTTTTTTTTATTTATAAAAAGCACTATTTGTGTTTGACCTTCATATTTGAAAGTCTGACTCTGCTCACAATACATATATTTTCTTATATTAAGCACGTAAATGTTCTGCTTCATCAATAGCCGAGATTAAAAGATAAAATTTTGAATTAAAGACTATCCCTATGATTTAGTCTCTTCTTTTGATTCTATGTATCTTTTTTATTTTATTTTATGTGTAGAACTTTAAATTTATTTAAATATGTACTCGCTACATGCAAATTGTATCATATTCTGATTTATCCTTATTTCCTTTCAATTTTTAGATGTCATTTGAAGAATTTCTGAATTGATTGGTCATGTCTTCATTTGTTTTCATTTTTATATCATTTAAGAAATATTATTTGTTATTTATTATTTTATGAAAATATGTCAAAAAAAAATTAAAAAATATACATGTCATTTAAAAATATTATTTACATATAAATATTATTTAAAAAATATTATTTATTATTTGATCTAAATTATTTTATAAAAACATGTTATTATATATGAGATTTTTTTTCTTTTATAATATGTTCATGTTGCGTTGCAACGTACATGATACCAGTAATACACAATACATGTACAAAAGCACAAAGCACGACTCCGCAACTTCAGAATTCTGGAAAGTTTTGTTTCTTTCTAAAAGAAAAAAAAAATGATAGACGAGGAAATTCAGATTCAGATGGAAATAGTTTTCCTTTATTTAGAAACTACCCAATCAATCCTTTCTCCAAAAAAAAAAAGAAAAAAAAAAGCACCAAATCAATCAGTGTCACTGCTTCATGAGTCCGACTCTGGTGCTTTTCCGATTCAAACCATTCAAATTTGTTGAGATTTGTGTTTGAAAATGTTACTTTATCGAGATGCGCAAATGAAAAATTTTGAATAGTTCGGATCGAAAAAGCACCTGAGTTGGTTTCCTGCTTCATAGAGTATCCAATTTTCTATATAAAAAAAAAAACATATATCGTATTCAATTTGATCACTGCCTCTTAATTGTTCCATATTCTTTTTTGACAGGTGCGCTACTTGACTACTTGAGCCGCAGACAACAAAGGGTGGAACTCATATTCTCTTAGTACTACATAGACTGTGAAGTAATTAGATCTGGACTGTTCTTTTAACTTTGCACGAATCTCAAAGTACAAATAATACTGTCCCTTTCCAAATTCCGAATAGGTACTGTTTTTTAGTTAATCTGGACCGTAAAGTAGTGGGCCCACTTGTGTGGTACCACAGGAGATATTTTTGTGGTGTGTTAGGAGAATCATGGATACAGTAAGATAATCTTGGAACTTCCCTCTTCTCTCTCTCTCCCCTCCGGTCACCTCTTTCTTGTCTTGCTCAAGTAAACAATGAAAAGCTATCATAAAGGCACGATCCCCATAAATATAAAAAGAAGAAGCTTAATAAAAGCATCAAATCCACCACAGTCTCCACCTAAAACCACCATTTCTAACCTGGACCTCATATTTGGCCACTTCCAGATTTCTCTCATCTCTATTTACCCCTCTTCCTCTTCTGAATTTGAAGCCATCATCTCCACCATCCAAACCAACCTTCCTGGCTTCCTCAACCACTTCTACCCTTTTACTGGCCGTATCGAACCCGACCCTGTAACTAACCTCCCTTATCTTATTTGCAACAATTCTGGTGCTGAATTCGTTGTTGCAGAGACTGAAACAACACTTTCTAGCATTGATTTTGGAGATGTGGATCGATCTTTCAACCTCATACAACTCCCATTCGCCACTGATCTCGCGCTTTCTCTCCAGCTTGTGTGGTTCGCTTGCGGTGGGTTCTCTCTCTCATGGAGCACCAGTCATTTACTCCTAGACGGTCATGGTCTAACCGCCTTACCAAATGCTTGGTCCGAGTTTATACGTACCGGTACACTGTTGCAGTCCCCTAACCATGAGAGATCTGTATTTGTTCCCCGGTCACCGCCACGGTATAACCCTTCTATAAACCAAGAATTCACACTATACAAACCAAATGCATTGATCAATGTTCTTAGTGGCGCGAGTCTCTTGAGAAAAATATACCGGGTTGAGGCTACTGATATAGACAGGATCCGTGGGGGTGCAAGCGGACATGTTAGGGCAACAAGGCTCGAAGCCATTTCAGCGTATCTGTGGAAGCTGCTCGCAACCGCTATAGGTGAATTGGATACCACTTGTCGGCTGGCATGGCTTGTTGATGGGAGAAAAAGGCTAGGCCCCAAGTATAAGGAAGCCATACAAGGTTACCTAGGTAATGTCATATGCTACACTTCAAGAGAAGCGCGTGTAGATGAAATTAAGAAACAGTCGCTGGTATACGGGGCGGGTTTGACGAGGGAGGCAATAGAAGAAGGATCACGTGAAGAACGGTTTGAGCAACTGGTGGATTGGATGGAAGAACATAAAGCTGCTGGTAAATGGACTGAGACAGTAGGGGTCGGATTAGGAGCCCCGACTATTGTAATTAGTTCATTTTTGTCATTTCAGGTTGAACTGGATTTTGGGTTTGGTTCTCCCGTCATGACATTGCCCTGGTTGAGGCCGGGCCGGCTTGGATCTGGTTTCTTCTCCATTTTTAAGAGCCCGAGAAAAGATGGTTCATGGTTTGTTAGTGCACGGCTGTGGCCGAGGCTGGCAGAGGTGATGGAGCAGGATGTTGAGAGGGTGTTTAAGCCAGTTACAACAGAGAGTCTGGGATTTGTTCCGGCACCGGCGAGCCGGTTGTGATATTGGAGTTAGCACTGGAAGAACAGGGAATGCATTTTTTTTTTTCAAAGAAAATGATCGAATTGAATTTTGATCCTACTGTATTAGTGAGATACCACTGGTATCATACCAGCAAGTGAAAAACTCGATTACCATAGGCAACGCTGCCTTCAAAACAATAAATAGCAATACCGTAACTATTATTAATTTTGGATCTGGAGTTATCATGTTAGTTTTTTAACTAAAAGATTTTGTCAGATATTGCCATGTTAAACACAACTTTAATAACTGAAAAATAGATATTGTCGGGTAGATGTGATTATACTCATAAATGCCCTTACAACTGTGTTAATACAAGTAAGACTGGTATAAATTTAGCTGAAAACGACATATAGAGAAAATACCCAAATCCACCACATGGAGGCTTAAGCCTTACTCTAGAAGGAGAAGGAAAGGAGTAACCAAATCTGACCGAATCATGTTTCTTCAAAACATTAAAATTTGAATGAAAGAGTCTGCATACAAACTTTTCAACTTTTATATCTCCAAATCGAAGTACAGAGAGGCGTGTATCCTTTTGTCCCCGAGTAGAACTAGGTGGTTCTTAAGCTCCCCTTTGTGAGCTTAAAAACGTATCGGTTTGACTTCAAACGAGACATCCAAACCATTGAAACCGTTCTACTTCATGAATGATATATTTACATGTCAAATTTATAATTTTTCGAACTAAATTAGTATAAAGTCAAGCAGTCAAAAAATAATGAAAAATTAACTTATAAATTATTTTTTTTGACCGCTTGGCTTCATACTAAATTAGTTCAAAAATTAAAAAATTTGACATGTAAACACATCACTCATGAAATAGATCGGTTCAACAGTTTGAATGCGTCGTTTGAAGTCAAACCGATTGGTTTTGAGTTAAGCTCACAAAGGGGCTTGGTGAGCTTAAGAACACCTTAGTTCTACTCTTCGTCCCCTCCCTTTACGAATTTGTATCCTCTGCGTTAACTCAAATTTTGAGTTAATATCTGGACCGTCTAATATAGATCCGCACTAATATTAAAGGCTCAGTTATAGGCATAAGCCGGATTGATCTAAATTCTGATTCTGAAAATCAACTGAAACGATACTTTTTTTTTTTGATAAAAGACAACCAAGTACCCGTTTCATATATGAAACATTGAAGTTTTAATTACATAGTACTACTGTTTGGCCACTGTAGCCATACAGCAGCAATTGCTGCTGGAAACAATGAGGTACCTGTGAGACTACAAACCAAATATTTCGTTGTTAAATTCTTATTTGTATACAGCAATGTCATGATTTCATGACTTAAATAACAAATTTAATTTACTTTGATTGAACTGTAGTAGTGACCTCTCGTTATTGCTCTTATGATGTTTGTTTATAATTTTCTAGTTAGATAGAACTGGAATTTAAGTCAAAATCATTACTCTAATGAGGTCAGGATTGAAACCATTCTTTCTAGTAAAAAGTGAAAGCAAAAATGACCTCTATATGGTTTCCCTTTAAGCTTAAGGACAGGGCGGATTCAGGATTTTCGTCGGGATGGCAAAAAAAATATCGAATCGGATTTAAATTCATTAACCAATTGGGTACTCGATAAAAAACAATACTTTAACTTATACTTTCCAATGCCTTGACTTGTAATTTATTGTTTTAACTTATAATTATAATTACCAATTAATTAACCCTAAATTTAACCCGAATTACAAATCAAACGTCCAAAGTGCGGCAAAAAAAATTCCGGAAGGAGACAGAGTCGGTTGGAACCGATAAATCTCCACTAAAACTCAAAATTCAGAAGGAGCAGCTACTGGATCTGCCCCTGGTTGAGGATGGTGTAGACATACTCAACCTCTCAGTTGGGCCCAATAGCCCACCATCTGCAACACGTACCACGTTCTTGAACCCATGTGATGCAGCCCTTCTTTCAGCAGTGAAAGCTGGGGTATTTGTGGCCCAATTCTTTCAGCCCGTGGATCACCACTGTTGCTGCTGGCGTAGATGATTGGAGGTACAAGAACCAATTGAGTCTGGGAAACGGCATCCATTTACCTGGTCTTGGAGTATCCCGTAAGTTTTTTTTTTTTTTTTAATGTAGCATGTCAACATCTGTTCTTTTTTGTTTTGTGATATGTAAATAACAAGTGTCAATGCAGAAAAGAAAATAGTCCCAAACAACATGATTTTATGCATCTGCAAGTAGTTTTGTACTTAGGACTAGGGGTGAGTAAATTGCTCATAATTCGTAACTCGCTCATAACTCGTTCGCTAAATGCTCATTAACAACTCGCTTATTTACTTGATGAGCCGAGCATGAGCATACTCCAACTCGCTCATTAGCTCATTAAGAACTGAGTTACATAAATCCTGCCACATCTAATCCCTTGATTCTTTTTTTTGGAATCGCCTAAGAAGCAAGTTTGAAGCATGCTTGTCATAGGATCGCTGGGCTACAGAAAGCAGGCCCCAAAACCATCCGTAATATCCATTAACAGATTAACTACAGGCCCAGACCCAACTACTATAACTTGAAGTCTTGAACGGGAGTGAATAATAATGAATATTATTTTGTTTTGAACTTGTAGCAGAAAATTTTGGAAAGTTTTTGGTGCGGTTGCAAAATCTCATCACCTAAAGCAACTCGACAACTCGCTCATTAAGCTAATGAGCCGAGCATGAGCATACCCTAACTCGCTCATGCTCGCTCATTAATCAGCCCTACTTAGGACTTCATGGTATCGCTTTCTACACTTCATTGGTGTACATCAATTGTTTACCCTATGATGCAGTGATGCATAGAACTTCGGTGCACCATTTTGACTAGCGTGTGTTTATTTGTGGTTTCATTTGAACAATTACTTGCAACTTTATTCTATAATTTTATTTACTTGCAACTTTCTTCTATAATCCTCTGCAATACGTTAACGCAGAGGATGCAGACTCTCCCTTTACGTACTCTTAATGACCCTTCACTTCTGGATTCGCGCAATGCATCAGATTCGTACTGACGTTAGAATCGCGCAAGTTTTGTTCCTCCAAATTGTTGCTGTATAAACTAGTTATCGTGCAAAGGCTCGTTTGTATGACTCGATGTACAATTACAGGATCTCCATTCATGAAATTAATTAGCAATTTCGATCAGCTGTCAAAAAATAAAAATAAATTAATTTCAAATAACTGTTAAAGAGTAAAGAGAAATTAATTTCAAACTTAATTTTACAACTTCTATATCCATGCAATTGATTATTATTATTACCAGGTCAGCGAATTTAATTAGATGTGACTATGAGAGAGTGAAAGCGGAGATAAAAGTTTTCATTTAGTGAAATCTTTCAAAATTTACAATTACACTGCATCCATAAAAGTGAAATTGAAAGTGTCAACTAGGATTTTACAATTCATTTTGTAAGCTGTGGAGATGCTCCAAACAACACATCTGGGATGAGTGTCAACTAGCCGGAGGCCTCACGTTGCTTCGGCAATTGCCTTTGAGGCATAGGAAAATGTATATTAAATATATATATTAGTTATGTATCAACAGATTAATTAGCCTTGCTAGAATTCTTCTTACATGGTATATCCTAGAATCCATTGACACAATTATTACAATTGATGGCCCAAGGGAAGCATGAACAATCAAGAAAATTTAATTAGAGCTAAGAAACAAAGTCCTTCTCAATTTCCTTTTTCCATACTGCTTCAGTCCATTAGAGGATGCACGGTGCATTGCAAGCTTAACTCTAATTTACCTTCCAGCAATCCTATGATCATTTTTAGCTTAATTGCACGCAGGGCATCTGGAACAGGCGAACAACAACACCTAAAGAGAAATATAAAAATAAATGGATGCAGTAATTGATTGTCTGCATATGATTAAATCATCTTCACTTGTATTGCAAGTCTGCAATTTAATTTAAAGTGATTAAGGTTGTCAATCTATGTTACATTAATGGATTAATAGTGTTTAAAAGCATTGCAAGCTTAACTCTAATTTAGCTTCCAGCAATCTATGCTAGATTAATGGATCATGGTGTTTAAAAGCTTTGATATTAGTTACTGAAAGGGCTTTTGTTTATTATTATTTGAACTTGTAGGTTGTAGCATTAGAGTACTGTAGGAGGTTTGGTTTTGCTATCTTTTGTCAAGAGTATGTAACTATGTATGCCATGACCAGCATAAATAGAATAATGGTATAGTAGTTTTCTGGTATGATATGGCATCAAAAAAATTGTCAATGTACTGACAATGTACCATTAATCATGACAGGTTCTTTGCTAAAAGCCCAAATTGAAGTAAAATAAAATCACTTAATTGTTGAATTTCATGATCAGATTTATTAACTATGAAACAATTAGGTTCAACTTGTGTAAAGTCGTTGATTTACCCTTAATTAGCACTTGAGTATCATTTGCAATTAGGTTCAGCTTGCGACGGGCCTAGGGACCAATCCCTCAGCGACCCAATCGACGGCCATGACATCGTTCTCATATTTAAGAGCTCCTCCTTCGATTCATACCTATCAATAGTAAGAGATTACAATATTATCTTAGCTTTCAAGCAACCAATAAGTTGAAGTTAAAAAATGATTCAAAAAATTAGGGAGAGAGCGAGTACCAGCTTAGATTTTCAGAATTTCATTTTATTAGATCTCAAGTGCATTCAGGAAATATATTAGTTTCATTCTTAATTAAATTTCAAGTGCATTCAGTAAATATATTAGTTTCATTCTTAATTAAGCAGTCACTTTCGGAAATTAGTAATCTTAACCTTAAATAAACTTTTATTATATATATGGCTCTACTACATTAATTTACCAGTGCCTTACAGCCAACACCAAGGTATTCAGAGTTGCAGACCTCATATTAATCAGTTACAAAAATCCTCCAAAGTGAACTATGTTTCAAAAAAGGAAAGTAAAAAAGAAAAGCAAACAGAATACCTGGAAGGGAATAGGAGATGCATGAGGCTCTCCAGTTTCACCATACGCCACTGCCGGTCAATCTGACCCTAGCTCTTCCAATCGCCTCACATATCCCACTCTTTAACTTGGCACATCCTTTTTCAAGTCATAACCATAAACAAAATGAGAAACCAACCAACCACGATTCCAATTTTAGTTTAGGCTACTATTGCTAAAGTCAAATAAAGTTGCAAATACACCAAAATGGATCATACCACATTACACAAATTCTGATAATATTAGCTTTCGTTGCCCAATCAACCAACAAAGTTTCCCCACATTTGCTTGATTTGAGTAAAAAAACCGAAAAATTAACATTATGACGTTTCCATCTCTCAATGAAAGAATTTCCTCAAAGAATATAATTATCTCCAAACAATAAAAAGACCTCAATCCATTACATGATCAGAAGCGTAATCACCAATCGGTAGAAACAGTTGATGAGATACTTGTGATAACAAAATGTATAAAAGAAAGCATTAATTCAATAACGCAACAAACGAAAGCAAGAAATAAGCAGGTCTATCTATCTATCAAAGAGAGAAAAACAGACCTTGATCACTTGAGCGGAGAGAGATAGAGACGTTGACAGATTGAGCTGAATATGATTGTGTTGCATCCATGAATTATCACAATTGTTCTAGAATTGATAACTCGAGCTTTAATAACTTTATAAAGAGATTAAAAAGTGTCCTAGAATCAAGGTTAATTATTTGAGCTACTAATATTACTTAGAAGAACTTAAAATTAAATTTACATGTTCTAAATACTTTCAAATTTTTAAGCAGTAAAATGAGCCTAGAACTTTTAACAAAAATGCAATTATTTGTCTTTGGCACACAGATTTCTGGCCTGTACCAGAAGATCCATAGAATTTGTTCTTTGACTGGTACCGCATCCTCTGGTGAGCAATACTATTTAGTCAAAAGGTTATAGATGGAAGCTTTCTATTGATAAGTGATGTTACTTTATGAATCATGAGATTGTTTTTATCATTAATAAAAGACTCAATTATCGAAAGGCATGAGAAAAACAATAATCAGTTATTGTTTCAGGAGATTTTCAAATATCTGACCTTTAAAAACTCGAATAAAACTATAATCAGTTAAGCTTGGCATACCTTTATTGCCAGAAACACCGATAATGCAAGCATTGCATAAATCTCCTGTTTAAACAAATAAATAATCATTTGTTTGCCAGTTGTCAGATTTAAAGTAGCTCATCATTTGTTATACAACTTATGTTAATGAACTTTAGGAAAAGTAGAAACACTATGCTGTGGCCTGTAACACTCTGATGCATGGCCTATTTTAAAATGGAAAAAAAAAGCTGACTTTCAACACTCTTATACAACACTCCAATCTTACAGATTAATTGTATAACCAGTGCCAACCACTGAGTCACAAAATCCATCAGCAGTTCAGAGGCCTGATTAAATGGTTTTAATAATCTGAGTCTAATTAGTAAACCGTTTTAGGAATCTAAGTCCAACTTTAGAACCTATTATTCTTAATCGACTTGATTATTGAATGAGGAAAGCTATTGTTGAGGCACAATCATCATTATTGTTAATCTAAGTCCTTGAGTTGAATAAGTTTTAGCTTATTGTTCTAGTAACCTAAGTCCTGATTTAATAATGAAGAATAGATTAGTAAACGGTTTTAGTAATCTAAGCCCAGTTTTTAAGACATGTATTACTCATAATGAACTTTATTATTGATTGAAGAAAGCTACTATTGAGGCATAATCAGTACTACTATTAATCTAACTCCCTAAATTAAAGAGGAATGTGATAGATACCTCAGCGCATGTGGAAAAACTGAGCAACAACACCAAATTGCATGCATTAATCCTGATTCCAAACAAAAATGAAGTTCAATGGAGACATGGCGGTGCTCCCAGTCCCAGACGGAGACGCGATCGGAGGCGTCGGCAGTGACCATCCATGGATGCGTTGGATGGGACTGGATCTTCACGAACTGAGTAAACAAAGGAAATCAATAGATTTGACCAGTATGGTATCTACTTCTCTAGCACACATATAAGTTCACTTCTCTAGCACACTTATAATAATTGATGGTCACTTCTCTAGCACACATATCATAAACAAAGGAAATCAATAGATTTGACCAGTATGGTATCTACTGATATGATATCTACTATCTACTGAAGCAAATCATAACAGAAGAAAATTTCAGATCAAACCATATAAGATGCAATCAACATGCAACAAATATCTGAGATGGACTTTATGCTGCAATTTGTAGAATAAAATTTTATAATTTAAATAGCATATCAAGCACAAACAATTAGGCTTCCCCATTGACTCATACCTTTCATGTACACTTACTGAACAATACCAGTCCAAGACCAAACCAAGATCATAATGTTTGGTACCCACAACTACTTAGCAAGATGGTATTATGCAAAATAGCACTGAATGTTGTATTTGTACCCAAATTCTAGAAAAAATAATGCTATAAAGAAGGGTAAAATACAGTTACCTGCCTCCTCTAATGGCCTCTGTGGACTTCCCTTTGGAATCTGTAGAGAATGAAATAGTTAACACTTAACAGTACTTGGGGTAATTCAATTTTCTAAATACTTGTACCAAACTGTGGATTTTTAGTATTTGCAAAAATACTCTAGACACTTGGTATACATTCAACAAAGGAATCACTATGAGTTGCTTACAGTCAAATTTAGATTCTCAGTGTCTGCTCTACTATTTCTTAACTTGAGAAGAAGTTTCCATTCTACTAAAAAAAAAATGTCGAAATTAAAATTTAAGAGGTACCTGTTTCACCCTCTGCTAGCTTCTCCAGCTTTGCTCGCACTAACCGCCTCTCATCTATTCCTCCGGCTTTAAGCTCGTATCTAACTGAAAAGGCATCGGCGTATCAAATCAGTCAACATTTACGTGCATTAATCCTGATTCCATACAAAAATAAAGTTCAGTGGAGAGCTAGCGGTGCTCCCAGTCCCAGACGGAGTCGTTATCGGAGGCGTCGACAGTGACCATCCATGGATGCGTCGGATGGAACTGGATCTTCACGAACTGAGCAGAGGGACAATATCATGTAGATCCAGAGTGGTATTGATCTTCGTCCTGGGTTTTGGAGGATTGGGATTGGGATTCAGGCGGGGATTCGTTGGAGGAAGGGGGAGAGAAAAGGGAGAACTCGGAGGAGAAAATGAGGCGGATGGAGGAAAGGGAGGAGTGGTGGGATTGAGGTTTGGGCCATGGAGCGGAGGAGGATCGGAAAGGGAAGCGACTGCCAGAAAGTTCGAGAGAGAGTAGTTTTAGGACGAACTTTCGAGAGAGAAGCTGAACGGTGAGAATAGCGGAAAGAAAGGAAAGGAAGAAAAGGAAAAAAATATCGATTCGCTGAAAAATGGAGCCCATCTGTCAGAGGTACTATTCACGAAACTGTTCACTCCCGGGTTCAAAATTAAGATATAAGATAGATTTTCTGGGTTACAATGCAAGAATTGAGCAGGGGATGGAAAACAAGACTTTGGATCCTCCCCGATATCGAACAAGGGAATTTTTTAGAATTTGTAGATTCGGACCGTTCATTTAACTTTGTATGGATCTTAAAAGGGAACCCCTATAGTCAAAGAGGCATCGGATTGAGTTAGGCCCGGTTGGAAGTTAATTTGAACCGTAAAGTTGTGAGTCCTCACTGTCCAATACTAGAGAGGATACTTGTCCTGAAAAACAATATGCAAATTCTTTTGCTTTTAACATTATTTTGTGAGCAAATCTAGCATGTGTTGTGTCCACTAAGAGGATTTGGTAAGCACAACTTCAAAAATATATTGAATGGACTTCAAACGACGAATCCAAACTGTTGAAACCAATCTATTTTATGAGTGATGCATTTACATACAAAATAAGTTTTGAAAATATTTAGTATAAAGTCAAGCGGTAAAAAAAATAAAAAATTTATAAGTTATTTTATGTATTTATTTTTATTATTTTTTAACTGCTTGATTTTGTACTAAATGAATTTGAAACTTTTAAAATTTTACATGTACAAGCATTACTCATAAAATATATTAATTTCAACAATTTAGATTCAGTGTTTGAAGCATGTCCAATAGATTTTTAGAGTTGTGTTTGCTAAACTCTCTTGGTGAGCACAACACATGCCGACATGCTAGCTTTTGTCTGTGATAAGTGATAACTGATGATGTCATACCTGAAAGAGGTTTTGAGGTTTCACTATTTTTTGTATTTTTATATGCGTAACCAAACTGATATACGCAGATATTGATTTCACGACTAGTTGCGCAAATAATATCTCAGGACCCAGTAATTCTGGAATTTTCCAAAAAAAGTTGCCTTTTGAGTTTAATTTTTTTTTTTTTTGGAAGATGGTAAAGAAAAAAAAATTGGTCGCAAAAATAATATTCGCCCAGCACTGTTAATAGCCTCATTTAAGAAAAGATCACGATCTCATTTGTATCATAGTAATTTTGACAAACAAATCAGATACTGCCATGCCAAATTATTAAGCTACTTGTACATTGTTACTAATATAATAATAATTATGCTGACAGCATTTATATTAGTTGCATTACCATATGCTGCTCAACTGACAGTCTAACAGTAGGATAGTAAACCTTGTGAGAGGAAAAAAGAAATAAATCTGAAAACAGATTCGGTAGTATCACAAAATCACGTTGTTCTACAGGATTTACCAGTTTCTAAGAGGCTCCAAATCAAAGCATGAGATACAGAATAATAATTCGTGCAACTACCAGTGTCCTGCAGAGGATCCCGTGGTGGAATTCTTTTCGACATCACTGATTCCAAAAGGAAACTTTGTTAATCGATAACAATGCACCTGATTGGGGAACCTTCAGCACCGCGCAGTCTGAGAGGTAAGCAATGCAAGGAGTATATTCCAGGTTTGACACTTTCAAGTTTCAGGCCTTCTACCAGTATAATTTCCTACAACAAAGGAAAAGAAAGTGCCAAATGCATCTTGTTTCAGATCAGTTAATTAACAAACTTAAGAGCCAACAGTAAGTCCTAAACAGAAAACATATAAAATGACAATAAGTGCCGATCTGATGTACAATTAACTCAGAAGAAAATAATGCAGTAAAAACCAAGCATGTCAATTAGGTTTATTAAAGTATAAGTACCAGAATTGACTGCCTAATTTTGAAATGACATGTACAAGACTCCTACAGGACTTGTTTTTTTTTTTAAAAAACAGTAGTTATCCTTTTGCAGCTTGTTTCACTTAGTTGCAACTGTATGGTTGAACTACTGCTCGAAGTAGACTTTCAATAGGACGTTGCCATGCAATGACCATGAAATATGTGATTACCATAAACAAAAAATGAACAAAAAAATTTCAGGGGGCATTCAAATAAATCCTATTTTAAAGAGGAAAAACTTGCAATAAGGCACCTCCCAGGCCATCCACTACATGCAGAAAAGAGTCCAAATTAATTGGTTGTATAAAATAATATGAGAGGAGACCAGTTGCTTGTTAACCTTTCAAGACCTCTAGTAATATGTGTTAATCAACAACTCAATGCCCATTTAAATAAAATGATCTCCCACCCGTCATTTTATGGAACAACTTCAAAATTAAAATAACTAATTATCAATTGGCAACGCCAAGACGTTAGCAATTGATCTCTGAAAAAGCTTAATTTCTAATTTCGATAAAATATTTTAGTCAGTCTCATAGCCACCACACTGTTAAAACATATTCCTCTTGCTGAAGGATACTAAAGTTGGAGGCCCTTTTATTAAAAACTTCTACAACAACAAAGGGCTCTTTTGGCAAATACTAGTTAAGTTGGGAGCTTTTCTTGCAAATTTCATTTTCTAAAAAGCCTATTCTCCATTAGCTTAGTAGTAATTAGAAAATCATAAAACAAAATTAAGGAAATTTTTAAGTCATGAAGATTATGTACCCGGCTTTCAAGAAAGACTAGATGTGAGGGGATGAGATCATCAAATGCTGCAACTGACAAGTAGTCAATTCCTGCAAATCATTACAGAGATAAAATATTAAATTAACAAGAAAATGTTGTTACCTTCTTGTGAAATGAAGCTTCACAGAAAAGCAATTGGAGAAATTGGTACTAACAAATTGAATTTAAATGATACTTTTTGATTAAAAAAGACACTGAGTATGTAAGAAAGTGTTATGATCAGAGCCGCAAGGGTATATGGATCAAGGTATGAGGGCAAGGATTGCCAGTAATTCAAAATTTATGCCTATTTCAATTCCAGGTTCTTAGATCCACTGGAATAGAGCATGCTCGTTGTCATTGACAGGCGGGTTCCACAAGCCTTTGTTATTTGAGTGGTCAATTCCAGAGAATTTATAAAAGGAGTATTGGATATGCTTATCTCAAGTGATTTAGTCTAAACAGATCATATTAAAGCCCGTCCTAGAGTTTAGGCTGTTTATCACTAAGTTCTAGCTAACACATAAAAAACTATCATAAGATATTTGAAACTAACCAACAAGCTTAATATCAGTATTATCCACGAGCCACTGTGCACCGTCTCTCATGAAGCCAACATAACTTGTGTCAAATTCCTTCTTCCACATTAGTTGCCTATTATATAGTGAAAAATTGTACGCTCTGACTTAAAATTGAAATTCTAAGTCTGAATTTTGGTAATATAATTTCCATTTATGTATTCACATATCCATAATTTTTTGTGAACTTGACTTATATGGCATTGTTAAAGGTACATTGAATTAGGAAGATAAACTAGGCACAATGGCATACTTATCAGTGTTTAGTGTTCTGAAAAGGACCCGACGAACTCCTCGAGGAATATTCAGAGATTTCATCACTTCAGCTGAAGATAAACAGATATTATTAACAAAACCCTACTAAGAAATATCTTTAGCGGTTCAAAAAAAATAAAAAAATAAAAAAGGAAAAAGAAGCAGCAGCAGCAGCAGTAGCGAAGCACCTGTAATGTTACTATCTCTGGGAACATCCACTAGCAACGCCGGACCTGCCAAAATTAATAGAACACGCTTACATATACATCTCTAATTCACGAATTGGAGAAAAGTTAATAGAAGACAGTTAAGCATACCATTGAGCACAGCCAGGTCGAGGGTGTCGACATCGAAGCCGGCCTCGAAATAGTGCTGGAAGACATGACCGGGGGCATCGACATGTGTCCCGGTGTGCGCCCCCAGCTTCATCTCCGAGTTGTTGGCGAGCGACCCATTGGTCATGGACTTGGGCAGCCAGAGGAACTGCCCGACACCCTCCGTGGATTCCCACGCGGGCATGTCGGG
The DNA here is from genome assembly GCA_025461125.1 of Carex kokanica. Lineage (NCBI taxonomy): Eukaryota > Viridiplantae > Streptophyta > Magnoliopsida > Poales > Cyperaceae > Carex > Carex kokanica. The sequence continues at coordinate 454,482 of JAJGRX010001459.1, forward strand.
GCGGTAGAAGTGGGTGATGTCGATAATTCTGCCTCCGTCAAACTCTTCTCTTCGGAGTGGGGTTGAATCGGAAGAGACGGCGGAGCAAGAGGGTTGATCGGCGTAGGCGGGGTGGGCTCCGCTAGCTGTCAGAGAGGGGAGGTGGAAGAGACTGTACAGGGAGAAGAGGACGAGACATATCTGGGACCGCGCCATGGTGACTGACAGATGGCCTGACAGGACGATGAGACTTGAGAGTAGCAGATTTTGTTGGGGTTTGGTTGTTTAGACTAGATCATTGGAATATCCGGACTTCGAAAGCTAGAAACAAAAGAGAGTTTTGGCACAGCGGTGGTGTTTGGTTGGAGTCCGCATCGTCAGCATTAACTCGAAAGAGCATCTTTTTTAGGTAACACATGGCGGCCGTCTCATTTTAAACGGAAGTAATTCAGTCACAATCTATAATTTGGGTCCTTTGATATTAGTGTAGATCTAGTTCTTACGAATTTTAAAGTAAATCAGACGGTTTAGATACATTAACTCAAAAGATTCTTTTTTGGTCCTTCGATATTAGTGTAGATCTAGTTCTTACGAATTTTAAAGTAAATCAGACGGTCTAGATACATTAACTCAAAAGATTCTTTTTTGAGTTAATGCAGAGGATACGAATTCGTTTGGTTGTGAGCCAAAAGTAATGAGATCTAACTTGGTTATGATTTAAATTATTCATGTTTAGTCATGTTTAGTTGATGTCTAAAGTTATATTTTGACTTAAGTTATTGCTTGTTTGGTAAGAATTTAGTGGCTTAAGGTATGATTTGATATTACAAATTATTTGTCTTACAAAATTTGTAATATTAATAATAAGACTATTATTTGTATTTTTCATTCATTTTGATTGAAAGAAATTGTACAAGAAAATGAGTTATGTACAAATTAATTATATATCTTAGAGATGCACATTGCATTTAGTAAATCTTGTTTAATTAAACGTATATGTATAACAATTTATTTTGCAAGAAATATGTTGAGTTGCTGAACAAAAAAATTATTTAATTGCAGTACAATTTCAAAAATATTTTATTTAATAATTTTCTAGATTGCATATTTTGTTCATTTAAAAAGTTATGTCATTTAAAAAAATATATTTATTCTATAATTGATAAAGTTATAAGTTTCTTTATGCTTAAATGGAAACAAAAATATATTTATCGACGAGAATGAATCGCAGATGTTGTTTTATAAGCTTTGTCCCTCACCGAGGGCCTCTTCCTGTCCAAAATCAAATGAAGAAAAGAAGACCAAGAAAGACCTAAAATTAAACCACCTGGAGAGGTGGGTTGGCTTTAGGCTAACTTCTTAGTCTGATTCAATTAAATCACGTTTGGCGGATTTATTCCAGTATTTAGTTAACAACCAAACATGATCGCCAAAGCTAAAGAGTTTGACGAGTGCAACTTCAAAATTTATTAAATTATTTTTAAATAACGAATTTAAATTGTATACTTTACGAATAATGCATGTATATAATTTTTTTAATTTTGAAATTTATTTAGTACAAAATAAAGCGGTTAAAAAATAATAATAAAATGAATATATTAAAATAACTTATAAAACCTTATTAATTTACAGCTTGATTTCATACTAAATAATTCATAATTTTTAAAATTTTACATGTACATACATCACTAATAAAGTAGATTAATTTCAACAGTTTGAATTTGTCGTTTAAAGTTAATCTGTAATGAGCATAACACGCACTAGCTTTACTCAATTAAAATCCAAACTAACTTATTTGTTTTATTTTAACAAAGATAAACTGAGTAGGACAAATATGTTTCATGAAGTAAGGATCGTGTTTTATTTAACATTTAAATCTTCGTTTTTAAAGTCAAAACAGTCGATTTAAATCGTTGTATATAAAATGGATTTGGAGATCAAATTTTATATTTTTTTCGAATTATTTAGTATTTGTTTGGATAGGTAGAAAATACATTAATTCAAAAACAAGAATTTCTAACCTGTCTAAGAGAATGTAAATTTGAACTTCAGAAATGAATATATGAACACAATAAAATTTACGAACATGAATATGACTTGAGTTGATTAAACACAAACATATGCAAACGCATTATAAAATACATTACAGAAATTTTATATAAACATTTAAAAGACATAATTTATATCTATAAGCATTTTTTACGTTTGATTCAGCATAAATAAATATATAAACATTTAAAAGATATAATTTAGAGTTTATTTGTCGGATTTGATAATTTTACAATCACAAATACGATCTAAATATTTAAAAGACACAATTTACATTTATAAATATTTTTATGTTTGATTCAGCATAAATAAATATATAAACATTTAAAAGATATAAATTATAATGTTTTTTGTTGGATTTGATAATTTTGCAATCATAAATACAATCTAAATTGTTTAAAAACTTGAATAGACATATCCAAACACATTGTAAACGTGTTATAGCAGAATTTTATATTTAATATGTTGTACATGCTTGATTTAGCATTATATATAAGAAATTACCTACACTTTATTTTTCAAATTTAGTGATTTTACGATTATAAACGTGGTCAAAATCGATTAAAACATTAATAGACTCACCCAAACGCAACGTAAATGTATCAGAGCGTAATTTTATGCATTAATATATGCAGGGGCGGATCTACTGTAGCGCAGGGTAGAGCAACTTGCCTATCCTGAAAATCCAAAACTAATTTACAAAGACTAGGTTTTGGGTCTTTGCCCTACCCTGGAAATTGATATTGCCCTACCCTGTAGTTGATTATCTCCATTCCATTATTAAGCACGTTGGGTGTCCGATCCGCCAACGGCTACGATTAAAAGTTGAAATTTCAGATTTAATCTCAGCCCTCCAATCACATAATCTGTCTTCTTTTGATTAAATACATATGTTTTATGTGTAGAAGTCTAAATTTAGTTAAAAACATACTCACCACACGTACTACCACATAATACGTTACAAGTAATATCAAGAATTGAGCAAATTGAATTAGCATTAAATATTTATTACCATATCTCTCTCCAGCTATAATTGGTGCATAAAAAGATTAATTTTTAATTTAGACAGATAGCATATCTCATTTCCGAATTTCCTACCTCTTATTTATTTTTGGAAGAAAACAAAAAAAGCATATTATTGATTTATTCTCTAGCAGCTTTCCACATTTAATTTAATTGAATTATAACGAAAAAATTGTGTATGCACTGAAATGCAAAGAATGTTGTTGTATTAAAACAGTCATTGGTTGTTGTTTCTTTTATTATTTTTTATTATTTGTCTCTCTATGTTAAATCTTATAATATATCCCGTTGCAACGCACGGGTACGATACTAGTCTAAATATTATGGAGTAGATTGTGTTATAATGTTGTTTTTGTTGTTTTTGTTATCATGCTTTATTTAGTATCTGATTATCTAATGGGTTTGGACCCGATTATCTATTTAAATCCGATTCAATAATCTTTTGTCCTTCCCTGATCAAAATCATGCATCCGCCTCTAAATATATGTTGTATCTATATAAATTAATTTATATGTAAAACACGAGTTATAGTTCTCTCGATGAGTTTTGGTATTTATACCATTACAAACATGGGACCGAGATTTTTATTTTTACCCAAAAAAATATATATTTTAATATAATTATCTAAAATTTTGAAAAATTTAAATTTTTACCCAAACCGTAAGAATTTCTTACGGTTTGAATTCTTTATTCAAACCGTAAGAATTTCTTACGGCTTGAATTCCGAATTCAAACCGTAAGAAATTCTTACGGTTTGAATTTTTTTTTTTTTTTTTAAAAAAAATCGTTTTTTTTTTGGCTATAAAAGGGAGTTTGGCATCAGAAGCTAGAAAGAAAAGAGAGGAAGAGAGAAAAGAGAGAACCGAGATTTTTATTTTTACCCAAAAAAATATATATTTTAATATAAATAACCAAGTTTTAAAAAAAATTAAATTTATACCCAAACCATAAATAATATTTACGGTTTGAATTCTTTATTCAAACCGTAAATATTATTTACGGTTTGAAAACGGAATTGAAAAGGACTGTCCGAGATGCGTGGAGAAAATAATATTATCGGTTCGAAATATTAGTTTAGTTTGTGTTTGGAGATTATGTTGTTCAGTTGGTTTGGAATTTAAAATATGTTTGAATAAGCTAGAGGTTTGTATGAATTTTATTTGTATGAATTGTTAAGTTAAAGTGCATCCGAGTTCTACTTTGCACATCTGTTTAACATAACAAAGCAACTTCAAAAATCATGAAAATTTGCCGACATGCATTCTTGACTTCGTAGAACAGGACTGTCAAGTTTCATGCAAAATCTCAAAACAGATAGTGAGATATCATCTCTCAAAAATTGCTCGAAATGCTGAGTAGGGCTCGGACGCACAACTTCAGCATTTCGAGCAATTTTTGAGAGATGATATCTCACGATTTGTTTTGAGATTTTGCATGAAACTTCACAGTCCTGTTCTACGAAGTCAAGACTGCATGTCGGAAAATTTTCATGATTTTTGAAGTTGCCTTGATATGTTAACCAGAGGTGCTGAGTAGAGCTCGGACGCACACCTTCAGCATTTCGAGCAATTTTTGAGAGATGATATCTCACGGTCTGTTTTGAGATTTTGCATGAAACTTCACAGTCTTGTTCTACGAAGTCAAGAATGCATGTCGGCAAATTTTTATGATTTTTGAAGTTGCCTTGATATGTTAAAACCGTATTTATACTTATCGTATTGTTGTTCTTAATTTTATTCTGTTTTGAGTTTTTTGTGTGTTTTATATATATATATATATATATATATTTTTTCGATGTTATTTTTTTGTTGTTGTGTAACATAATAAATAATACCATGAAATGATAAAAATATATAACATACCTCCAACCATATCATAATAAAACATAACGAAAGTACACTACACTAAAAAATAAACTGCAGAACTAAACTAAAACATAATAAAGGATAGCATAGCTAAACTGAACTAAAACTACCAAAATAACCCTCTATCAACGGTACTGCGAAGGGGTGTATCGGTGAGGTGGTATACCCCTATTTTCCCTACTGAAATTTCGGCCCTGCCAGTCATTCCATTGTTGTTCTCCGTCCTGCGCTCTGAGAGCTGGTGTAAACTCAGCGTATGGCTCGGCCTCTCGGCTCATCTCGACTGCTCTACTCCATGGATCCTCGGCCGCATGGGTGGCTGGCGGTGGAGGGGGGGTACGGAAGAAGGAATCCGCAAGCTGGGACGCATAGTCCGACTGCGTCCCGCTACCAGAGGCCTCCCAATCGTGAGCTCTCGGTGGATACGGCTGACGCGGTGACGGGGAGGCGGCTGTATCCCACGGATCAGCTGGAGCAAAATCGGCAAGGCTGAAAGAAAAGCTCTCATCCTGCACAGACGGGATCTCTGGAGACTCATGCTGCTCAGGCGGTGGCGGCATGTATGCAGGACCCTGCACGGATACCAATATTTTAGTAAATTTGAACTATCTTCACTTAAAATAAAGAAATAAATAAAATAAAGAATCACATACCGGGGGAACAAATGGACGTCCGTGCTCGTCACGGTAGGCATGCCAACCGGCCATATGCAGTACCCAACGATGATAATCCCAGTCTGGCTGCTCGGAGGGCTCCGGTGGCATCTCACTGTTCAGAACAGGTGGCGCGTCAGGCTCGTTCGGTTGTATTGCGCGCCAATCAATATTCTCTCCGGCGTCTCGTAGCATGGTGACCAGCTTTGCCTCGTGGCCGTGGTCCTCAATGCACGGGGCAACCAAGTGCAATATCGCATGCCCGACCGCTCTGTAGCCACGTTTTCCAAGACAAATGATTGAACGCGCGACACCTTTAAGCGCTACCAGCAGCTAAAAAAATAAAACAAGGTTAGTTTAAAAAAATAGCTACAAAAAATGTTCATACTTTTAAAAAATGTGTTCTTGTAGGTGCATTACCTGGCGAGCACCTTTTCGGCCAGTGGGGGTATAACCATCATCGTCGAAGATCATCGAGCGAAGAAAATCACCGTAATCTCCCTCTATATACACCGAAGCCATGCCGACACGCAGGTACCAAGCCTGATATCTCAATAGGGGATCTCCCTGGAACTGCATCGCATCAACCTCCGACATCTGCCATAAGTTGGCACTCATATTCGCTGCCTTGTTGTAGTGCTCCGAGTGATACTCACTCCAATCTCTATCCCAGTGATTACTGTGCCTTATCCTGTAATTCAGATGTTAGTTGCAATTTAAAGCTAAGAACATAACGCCAAGTACAAAAATGCTAAAAAGAACATAACTTACCCGTGTAGTCTCATGATCACAGATCTCGGGACGTCTAGATCTGCGGGGATGAATGCAGGAAAATCAAACTGACGGAGCACCCGGTCTGGGTAGTGGTGCTCCACTATCCAGAAGCACACCAGCGGACCCCTGTAGAGCCACATCTGATGATCATCCGCTACAATCTGTGGCAGCCTCCCCTCAGTGTATAGCTCATGGTACGGAGTCCAGTTCACCTGCGTCTCACCCAGACTCTGAATTTGAGATCGGACCACCCTGATACCTATTGTCTTTCCGTGAGGGTTGTCCTTGTAATTATGATGTCCGTACCATTTCATGCCAAATGCCGGTCGATTCCCGCTTTCGGGCGCTCCCCATGGATCCTCGTTCGGCTCAGGTACCCCCACCGGCAGCCTTGACCATGACCAATGCTGCAGTAGTAGCACCGGCCCGTAGATTTGTTTAGTTTTCCGCTATATTTTGAAGAATATTAGCCGTCAGGGATTAGTTAGAAAATTAAAATAAGACAGAAATAATTAAAATAATTACAATAATTTTGATCAGATTCAAAATTCATTTTAGAGAAAAGGGCTACATGGAATTTTGTGTTCTTTATATCAAAATAAAGGTATGAAAGTCTAGTTTCCAGATAATATAATTTCTCTATACAAAAATATTACATATTGGTACAGTTTTAGCGATTAATTGACAGAGGTCAGAATTCAGAAAAGCTGAAATTCCAGTGAGCAGTCCAATAATTCTGACCTCTGTCAATTAATCGCTAAAACTGTACTAATCTGTAATATTTTTGTATAGAGAAATTATATTATCTGGAAACTAGACTTTCATACCTTTATTTTGATATAAAGAACACAAAATTCCATGTAGCTCTTTTCTCTAAAATGAATTTTGAATCTGATCAAAATTTGGACTGCTCACTGGAATTTCAGCTTTTCTGAATTCTGACCTCTGTCAATTAATCGCTAAAACTGTACCAATCTGTAATATTTTTGTATAGAGAAATTATATTATCTGGAAACTAGACTTTCATACCTTTATTTTGATATAAAGAACACAAAATTCCATGTAGCCCTTTTCTCTAAAATGAATTTTGAATCTGATCAAAATTATTGGATTTCTGACTGAGCACAGCAGAAAAAAAAATTTTGATTTTTTTTTTTTTTTTTCGCGGGACGTAGTCTGGGATGGCGTCCCTGAGGGACGCCATCCCGCGTGGCGGCCTTCTTATTTTTGAAATTCTGGTGAACAGTTTCTTATTTTTAACATTTTATTTATTTATTTTCTTATATACAAAAATCTCGGGAAATAACATACTCACCTTGCAACTTTGACACAAGTTGGAGTAAAGATGTGCTAGGACAGCCCCACCCAAGTTGTACATGCAGCTCGACGGCTGAAGGTCTCGCAGCAGCTGTAGATACATCATCGGGATGGTATCACCAGTTGAATCAGCAAACATGACAGAACCAAATAGGTCCATCACGAATCCCCGTGTGTATCTGTAATATCGAAATTACAGAGCAACTCATTTTTCCGCATGAAACAGAGTACCAAATAAATGTAATATGAATAGTTTGTATGAGTACCTCTCAATCTCGAGCTGAGTGGAATCCATACCCAGACCTCTCGCAAACATAGCTCGCAGCTTCTTCTTGTCCAGACAGTACTTGGAGGCCCCCCCATTGCCACGTATATCTGGCTCCGCTCCTAACAACTCCGCGAGCATGTAATTAATTGTGATGTCATCTGAATCTGTGGGGTCAGATATGCCACCAACAGGCACGCCCTGGATAGGCAGACCCCATAGAGCACTGACGTCCTGGAGAGTCACTGTCATCTCTCCAAAAGGTAAGTGGAACGTGTGCGTCTCGGGGCACCATCGCTCCACTAGTCCTGAAATGAGGGACGCGTTAATGCCCTTACTCGTCGACTCTAGAATTTCGACCAAATGTTGCACCCCCAAATTTTGCAAATATGGCTCCATCTGCGAGTAGTACTGGAAGTCATAATGCCGGCCCCTGGCAGTTATAATTGCCTCACTCTGCGTTGGAAAAAGTAAACAACATGAAAATCTAAAAATACGAAAACTCAACACAATTTAAACTTAAAGAAAAAGAATTCAAGTACCTCTCTAGATGCTTCTGAGACTCGGTGCTCATCGTGAGGCATCCATAATAAAGGACTGAAATGGTCATTGCTGTCTGCGGGAATGGGCTCATCAACCGGGTCGGCTGCGGGTGGTCTCCTATGCCGTCCCCTAGTCATCCTACGTTAATAGTTAATAGTATAATTATTAGAATGATTTTTCTAAGAATAATTTATGCATATCAGCATCTATACTTTCTATAATCATTTCTCAAGTATATTTTTTTTTGCGTGATTCTTACTGTTTATGTGATACTATAATTTTATTATCAAAGAGCTAAATTTATTTTTTCAAAATATTAATCTAAAAAATTGGACAGTAAAAAAAATTTTAGTTCAACACATTTAAGTTATGCAAAGTGCGGATCAGTTTGTACTATGAATTAATATATCTATTTTCAATGTCTTAACAGTAGATCTCAACCATTCAATATGTAAATGTATTTGTAGATCAAATTTTACAATATGTAAAAGATATGAAGAATATTGTTTCTTTGTATTTTTTTATTTAGTTTAGCATGAACTTAAATGAATAATTAATTCGTGTGAAGTTAGTTTCAATTGATAAAGATAATATATTTTTTTCTTTTGGAGTAAATATACGTTATTCGAAATTTCAGATAGAGCGACGTAAATTCATAGAGTTTTGAAAATAAAATATACACTTAGATTTTATTAAAAATATTTGTATAACACCTCCCATAGTATTAGACTTGGAAATTCATTTAGTATATTTGTATAACACCTCCCAGTAAAAGACCGAAGGATGATAATAAACAAAGTGAAAATTATACGTGACTATTTATTATAAATATGACAATTGAAATTTCCACCATAGATTTCATATGACAATTGAAATTTCCACCATAGATTTATTCTTTGATGATAATAAATGATGGCATTTTATTTCAGTAAATTATTTCGAAATTACAGGGGCAAACAGTAAAATAAAGAATTTATAATCAAATTTATAATCAAACTTAAGTTACTACATTTTATAAATTTCGAATTTGTTTGTATTTCTAAGTAGAGGCGAAATTATAAATTAAGATTGAAGGGCTGGATAATTATTATGGTGTAATTTTTTTTATAAAGAGGGATAGAAGATATAAATACTTAATTTCTGTTATAAAATATAAAGAACAAAATTACTAATTTTCATTGTATAGAAGTGACTTAGCCATCTCTAATTACCCATTAGATCCCCTAACATCAAGCTCTAATGCAAACAGGTTTTAAATTGTACACATGCTTAGATCGAAATAAATAGTCATCTAATTCAGTTTTAAGTAGGTACTAGCAATTTTCACTTATTTTAACTGAACTAAGACAGAAAATTAGTAAAATAAAGAATTTATAATTAAAATAAAAAAATTATCCGAAATTTCAAATCGAGGAGGCGACGAGGCAGCAAGGACCACGAGCGAGAAGGGAGGCGAGGCGGTGACGGCTGCCGGTGAAGGAGAAAGGGGTGGCAGCGGAGGGGAGAGGGAGTGGCGGCGGGGAGAGGGGATGGCGGCGGGAGAGGGGGTGGCGGCGCCGGTCTTCGGGCGGAGGGGGCGGAGGGGCGGAGGCGCGGAGGCGGGGGGGGGAGGGTTTAGCTTTTTTTCTGTTCTGGCGGAGAGACAGAGAGGGATCGCGGGTTTAAACCCGTTTTCAAACCGTAAGAAATTCTTACGGTTTGGGTAAAAATTTAAATTTTTCAAAAATTTGGATAATTATATTAAAATATATTTTTTTTTGGGTAAAAATAAAAATCTCGGAACATGGGAACCGAATCACTTGTCCATATGCAATCATAATTAAAGTATGAGTTGTGTTTTTTCAAAATTAAATATTTTGATACTTCAAATTATGATTGTCCAAATGATGCACGGATGATTGAAGGAACCGCATTTGGCAGGGGCGGATGCAAAATTTCTGCCCGAGGTACAAAAATTGAATTAAAATAGTTTATTGGGTTCAAACCCATTAGCTAATCAGGTACTATATAAATTCAAAGAAGTCAAGTGAATTTATCCTAATTCAAGTAAATTAAAGTTTAAGTAAATTTATTCTAATCTAATATAAATTTATCCTTATTTACCATTAACAAAGTCTTGTTTATTATTCGACTAATTGAAAAAGGGAATTCACATTCAACAAAATTGAAAGTTACCATAAATACTGCAATTAGGTGAGACCGTGAGATTCAGACTTAGAGAAGAGAAAAGAAGAGAAGAGTGAGATTCGACTTGGAGTTGGAAGAAATACTTTTGAGTTATTTTTAAGTCGTTATTTTTTTTTTTTTAAAATAAAATTTACGAGCACTTTAAATTCTTAAGCTTTTAAATCTCAGTCTACAACTTTTTAAACATGACATGGAAACTATTTAAATGCTTGACACAACTAATTTAAAGGATTGTAGACAGTGGTTTAAAGGCCTGTGAAGCAAAATAAAAAAAATAAAAATAAACTGAAAGTTAAGGATTGTAGACAGGGGTTTAAACGCTTGAACGTAGCAGTTTAAATGACCGACATCAGAGACTTAAATAGTTGTAGACTAATGTTTAAAAGCTTGAGAATTTAATGTGCTTATGGGCTTTACTTAAAAAAAACGACTTGAAAATAACTCAAAATTATTTCTTCATGGATCTCATTTGAAAAAAGAAAATCGAGTAGAAAACGTTCGTATTTTTAGATTTACAAAGTTCATCACGGATCATCAGAAAATTGACGAGAATGATTAAAGAAGAAAAACAAAAGAATGGGTGAAAAAATATTTTTTTTTGTGATTTGAAGACAAAAATAGCTAAGAGTTAAAACTACTCAGATTTAAAATTTAAATACTAACTTGTAAGTAACATTTTAAAATGTTTTAAACAAAATTTTAAAATTTTTGGTTATTAGCGCTGGAATAAAAGTTAGACAAAATTAGAAATTGTTTTTCAGTTAAACTAGTTGGGAGCGCGCTAAAATATAATGGTTCGGGTAACATTTTAAAATGTTTTAAACAAAATTTTAAATTTTTTGGTTATTAGCGCTGGAATAAAAGTTAGACAAAATTAGAAATTGTTTTTCAGTTAAACTAGTTGGGAGCGCGCTCAAATATAATGGTTCGGGGCTAGAACATTTTCCAAAATAAAACTTATTTATTAATTTAATGTTTCGATCAAACATATTCAAACTCACTGTAAATATATTTTAACAAAATTTTAACCATAATATTTTTTCAATGAAGCGAATTAGATTTGAATTTAGATATATAATATACAAACGGCATCGTACAAAAAAGAAATCAATTTCCTTCCCAACAAAATGCATCTTTTATTTTCCCCTTCTTTCGGTTTTTTTGCAAGGTATCTTTGTAAACGTATCTTGTTACTGCCACTGCCTCGGTGCCTCCCCACCTCACGTAGACCGACAGAGAACCCTCGTTCCCCTCCTCTGACCCTCTCCCTCCGTCTGTAATGGCTTTCTCCAGCCACTTGCTTTCCTCTCAATCCTTCTTTAAGTCACACAATCTCTCCTCCTCTTTGAGACAGCGCCAATCGCTTCTCTGTCCTCTTCCCCTGACCTTACCAACACCTTCCCTGAAGAAGTTGAGCTCTCGACAATGGCGAGATATTGGTTTTATTGTACGAGTCGAAGAGAAGGCCAAGAACTTATCTTCATTTTCGCCTGACCCTGACCCTGACCCTGGCACCGAGCCTCGTGACTATGAGGTTCAATTTTTATTCTTTATCAGATTGAAGTTTTACTAAAATTATAATACGTTAAGGGCTTAAAGCTGCGTATTAGCGACGGACTACTATTTCCGGTCGAAAAAAAATCCTATATTGACACTGTACGCATTTACTGCTGGTTTACCAGTTTGGATGTGATTTTTCCTTTCTCCTATATTGATTATTAGTCTCATGTTAAAATCTGAACCAAGCCCTGAACACTTGATTCCATAAATAAAACTCGAAGAGATCATGCTGATAATATTGGTCTGGTCAGGTTTCTGGTACCAGTACGGACAACATGTTTCTATACATCAGGCAGTTGTTAAATTTTTCATCACTGCATAACTTTGTTAACTGAAGCCTAAATAGTGAAACTAATTGACAAATTTATCCTTAATTGAATGGATTAAATTTTGACAAAATGAATAGAAACCAAGCCAAAGGGCAATAAGATGTTGTATCCCAAGTTTATGTGCACTGATTATGTAGAACAAACAAAAGTGAATTTACTCAATTTTTTTTTTTGCTCTAATTAACACCAACCTGTAACAGTTATTGGATGAATCAGGAAACTGTGACCCCTTGTGCTCTCTGGATGATGTCAGTTCCCAGTACTTTGAGGCAAATTATCAACCCAAAACTGATGTCCTCAAGGCTATAGCTGTCTTTGGGCTAGCCTTTGCCGGGACTGCCGCTATAAATCACTCCTGGGTTGCTGCTAATCAGGTCTCAAGCTACTTTACTATTATAGTAGTTGATTATCAAAATACAGTTTCTCAGCAGTATAAATAGTCAATACTCTTTTTTATCTTAATTCGACTCTTTTTCTTCTCTGAGCGCAGAATGTGGCTATGGTGCTGGTATTTGTTCTTGGTTATGCTGGTATAATTTTCGAGGAGTCTCTTGCATTCAACAAAAGCGGTGTCGGTTTATTGATGGCTGTTTGTCTGTGGGTTATCAGAAGCATCGGGGTGAATCTCTTAGTTTTATATTATTAGCTTTGTAATAAAACTTAATGACTGGTATAGCCCATTAGTAATATTGTGTATTGTGCAGGCCCCATCAACAGAGATAGCGGTAACTGAGCTGACGAGGGCAAATGCAGAAGTGAGTGAAATTGTGTACTTCTTGCTTGGTGCCATGACTATTGTGGAAATTGTAGATGCGCATCAGGGTTTCAAGCTGGTCACTGATAATATAACCACTCGAAACCCTAGAACCCTCCTTTGGGTGGTAAGTAAGTTTTATCTGATGAATTTATGATGAAAAAACTCTCAGAAAAGGTTTTCCTTTTATCACTGTTCCTGACTCAACTAGTCAAGTGTCCCCCAGCTGACCAGTTTTAAGGCGAAATCTATTGGGTCAATGTGTCAGGTTGGGAAACCTACTTGTTTTGGCTGAAGTATAATTGACATATGAAAATGCTTTCTATTAGCCCCAGTGTTTGTAACAACAAAATTTGTTTACTGGTGAAAACAACAAAATATGTATGTATATATATGCAACTTTGGCAGTTTAGTAAGTGATGGCCATTGCATCACCCAGGGGGTCAATGGATCAGGCATGTAGTTGTACTGCACCCAATCCTGATTTATAAATTATTTTGTTTAAATGAAACAACGATGACCTGACTGTTCCATCATTAGTTATATTTCTTTCCCTTTTCATACTTCTTCATATTTTAGGAATCTATGGAGTAATAATTGCCTTTGTTGAATCTTTTTTCAGGTTGGGTTTGTGACTTTCTTCTTGAGCTCAGTACTTGACAATCTGACATCAACAATTGTAATGGTCTCTTTGTTACGGAAGCTGGTGCCTCCATCTGAGTATAGAAAGTATGTTTTTTTGTACAATTATTTTTACCTTTTGTTAGGGTTTATTGCAAGTTTCGCACCACATTTTACCAAATTTTCAAATTACATTAGCATTTCCTAAACTCGTAACTAATCCAACATGATTTATACAGCTGCAAATAATTCTTGTGATTTAAGGCCCAATATCAGCCAACAACTAAAGAGTCAATAGCTGGTTGGTTTTCTCATGCTTAGTGTTTCATGCTGGTGGGACCAACCAAGAGGCTGGTGGGTTACATCTTTTTCTTTGGTAGAAGAAGCATGCTACTCAGCAGAAAAAGAAGAAGTCTCACCACACTTTTGCTTGTTTCATCTTTTGTTGTTTAGCATAGCCATTTTCTTGTGGGGTTAGAAAGGATGCTTAATGCTGGAGATAAATCGAGAGGGACACCTTGTTAGAGAGGAGAGAGAGCTTGTTTGTGGGCTTGAGTGATTTCTTTTATCTAGCAATCAACTGTTCCCTCCCAGTGGAGTAGGCATGACAAAATCATTGGTTTGGTATTGCTGCTCTCTAGTGTGATTTCTCTTTATTGTCCTTATTTTCTTGCTTTTGATTTCCATTTTCTCATGCATGGTGGTTTCTTGAATGATTGGTGTTGTGAATGAAGCCGGTTTTGTCTGTGTGGTTGTTCTTGATTCGGTGATTTTTCTTGTTTTCTTTTGGTCATATCATGTGGTGGTGATGTGGTGGGGGGGGGCTTTGGTATGCACAAGGTGTTTGTTGAATTGATTCTTAGAGCACACATTGTTTGGTAAGGAAAAACCTTAACAACAACTACTGATGTAGATCTGAGCAATACAAAAGTTGTCATAATTTTGTCTAACTTGTGCTAAATGAGTTTTTCCATGTCCAAGGACTAGGAGTCAAGTGAAGCACATTTTCAACTCAAAAAAAAAAGTGAAGCACATTTACTGGTTTGGTCCTAAGTATGGGTGAATTGGTTTGGAAGGCTGTAGTTTGAGTTAGCAAAGTAAGATTAGTTAATTTTTGCTTGGCTTAACCTTGCTTAGCAGTTGGGTGTCTGTTGCAAACATGAGATATGTTGGGAACCTTTTCCTTCTCTCTTTTGTAAACACGAGAAAGTATCCAGTATAATTGCAAGCGGAAGCTTGTTTTATGTAACAGTTACATAAGGGTTTAGTAAATTAGGCAGGGAAACCTATCCATTTTTAGATTTTAATAATTTTGTGTTGTTTTTGCAGGTTGTTAGGAGCTGTCGTAGTAATAGCAGCAAATGCAGGCGGTGCATGGACACCTATTGGAGATGTCACCACAACCATGCTTTGGATCCATGGTCAGATTTCTACTTTGGAGACCATGAAGGTTGGTTTTACTTTTCTTTTACATTATCTAAAATAGAAATTACAATTGAATACTTTGAACATTATAAATACACGAGTCTTTTTCAATATATGGTGGCAGGGCCTTTTTGTTCCATCAGTTATTTCTTTAGCTGTGCCACTATCTCTCATGTCACTTACAAGGTGATTATTCTATTCTTTTATTTATGCTAAATGTCGAAGCATATTATTACGCATTAGATTACATTTCCCAAATTTATTCTGTTTACTACATGACATCATTTCAAGGGTAGAAGAATTTGATTCCATAATTTCTTAAACTGTTAACTTTTACATTTTCTTTTCTTGTTTGACTTTAGTCAGTGTTTTAACTATTGGATTGCTTGTCCTGCGAAATTTTTTGTTTGTTTTTGTGTTAGTTTTAATCGATTTTATTTGTTTTCTGGTGATGTACTGTCTAAAGTCTAACTGTGACCAGTCATTATAGATTGTCTGCAAGTTAATTAGTGATGATGTTATTTTATATCAGGTCTACACTACTACATGAACTCCTTTAACAATGCATCTGTGGTCCTGACTCCTGATAATTCTATATGTATCATGTATTCATGTATGCTTGTGCTCCCCAATGAAACACACCCAAATCCACAGTGCTGATAGGGTTGTCACTTTATAAGACCTAAATCATTGTCCCTAGTTTAATTATTTAACTACTTTATATGTATAATATTTCAAATTAGGCCTAATATAATATGACATTCTCGAGCAACACCAAACGTTTTTGCTGCTTGCAAATAACATCAGGCATATATTGCATTTGTAAGTAGCACTCGGTCGCTAAAATCAAGGTATCAAGTTACATTAAGTTAACACAACCACATCACTTCACATTCAATCAATTAACAGTGTGGAACAACTTCTAGTCCCAGAATAAAGGCATGCTGTGAGGGTTTCTTTATCAAACTTTTGATGGGCTATACCTTTAACATGTAACAGTCAAATGGTCCAGTAAAATTTGTAACAATAGATGGTTCTGCTGGTCCTGGCTGCAAAGACAACAAAATAATCGAGTCTTTTTGACATGACACTTCCTCTCTATCTGTTTCCCACATAGCGAAGTGAATGGATCCTCCCAGAAGAGTTCAGGGCTGCTTGCATCTGAGCAGATGGCCCCACGAGGGCAGCTGGTCTTTGGGGTTGGGTTGGGTGCCCTGGTTTTTGTTCCGGTTTTCAAAGCACTGACCGGGCTGCCTCCTTACATCGGCATTTTGTTGGGGCTCGGTGTTCTATGGATTCTGACTGATGCAATCCACTACGGGGAATCTGAGAGACAGAAACTAAAGGTCCCGCAAGCGCTGTCGCGCATCGATACACAAGGGGTGCTTTTCTTCTTAGGAATACTGCTCTCTGTTAGCAGGTATGATTTTTTTTAATTTCATTTTTTTATTAATTATCTGTACAATTATTATAATTTGTTCTTTTTGTTCATTTGTGCACGAATTAAACTTCAGGGAGTAGCAATAGAGCCCCTCCATTTTCACTATATGCAAGAAAACCCTTAATATATTGGCAAGCTTAAATCATCAGTTTCTTTTTTATGTTAGCTGGCTTTCAGTAACATGCTTCATACTTCATGTTATTAAAGGATTTAGTTCGTAAATAATGACAATGACCTTTATCAACGAAAATAACCTTGATAAAAAAGGTTGATTACCTTTGAAGTTAATTTAGGGTGTAAACCATGTGATGGATGGTTTGTCGGGTTTTCATTAGTCAGTCACCTTGGCAAAATTGTAAAGTAGAAGTGTTAAAATTCAAGCTGAAATATCCCAATAAGTTGGGTTTTCTTGCAAGAGAATGACAAAGGACATGCTTTTCTTGTATTTCTTATTTACCCAAGGACTGCAAATTTGCCTGGTTTGCCTTTTGGTCTTCCAATTTGTTGATGTTGCTGTCTTTTTCACATTCGTGTAGTTTGGAGGCAGCTGGTGTGTTAAGAGAACTCGCAAACTATTTGGACCAACATATCCCGAGCATTGAGTTGATTGCAACTGCAATTGGGGTGGCCTCTGCAATTATAGACAATGTCCCATTAGTCGCTGCAACTATGGGCATGTACGACCTCACCTCCTTCCCTCAAGACTCGGAATTCTGGCAGTTGATTGCATTTTGTGCGGGCACTGGGGGATCCATGCTCATCATTGGATCAGCAGCTGGTGTTGCTTTCATGGGGATGGAAAAGATTGATTTCTTCTGGTATCTTCGCAAGGTAAACTTTGGAAAATGTGGCTAGCCTGGTACTGTAATCCTTGGTACTGAGCTCTTAATTCTTAACAATTGTTTGTATGATCTTTTCAAAACAGGTGAGTGGATTTGCCTTTGCTGGTTATGCCGCCGGCATTATCACCTACTTGGCGGCTCGAAATCTCCACCTACCGGTATTGCCTGATTCAGTGGTGGCTCATATTCCGTTTGTTTCTGGTTCCTAGGCTCCAACATTTTTTGCCACTGGAGTGGATTTTACATGCTCAGTGATAGTAATGTCTGGTTGAAGTTTTTTTTTTTCCTATTCTAGAGGATCTGTACAAGTAACATTCTAGTAGTTCAAACTAGTAGCCTCCATGTTAGAAACTAACAATAAGAGGTCGGGGTACTTGGATTAGGGGTGATTAATGAGCGAGCATGAGCGAGTTGGGGTATGCTCATGCTCGGCTCATTAGCTTAATGAGCGAGTTAGAGCGAGTTGTTAATGAGCATGTTGATAATGAGATAATGAGCGAGTTGCCGAGTTGTTTAAAATACATCATTCAAAAACTAATTTTCATTTATAGAATTTAATAAATTGTCATAATCCAACCTAATTAAACAATACCTAATTTAACAAAATCATAAGCAAATTTAACAAAATCAAACAACTATATTCTTGTCGTTCTCAGTCTTACATGTCACATACTCAAAGGTCAAAGCTATCTCCTTATCACATGTCTACAAATTTGCATTATCAAAACAATAATAAAAATGTAAAATTCAAAAATATACAAATTCATAACTGTACAAATTCAGAACGGTGTATTAATGATTAAATTTTTTGTGATCAAATTTCTTAATGAGCGAGTTGGGGTATGCTCATGCTCAGCTCATTAAGTTAATGAGCGAGTTGTTAATGATCATTTAGTGAGCGAGTTATGAGCGAGTTACGAGTTATGAGCAATTTATTCACCCCTACTTGGATAGGTATAGACATATAGTTAAATATTGGAGGTTCACTCAATTTTTTAGTATTTCAAATTATGATGCGGATTATTTTGTGGTTAGGCTATGTTTGGATGACACAATAATAGTAAGAATAGAAGCTATTCAGAATAACAATGTGCATCAAAACAACATTTTTGCTATTCGGATTAGCTAGAATAGCTGCTATTCTCTATTCCTTGTAAATGTTGGAATAACTACTATTCGGAAATGTGAAATGAGAGGAAAAATGTTTCTTTTTTGGATTTTACTATCTCCACGTCGTGACAATTCATTTGAGATCTCACTTGCCTATCTTTCTTCTTAATTAGCACATTGTTAACACTATTCTTTATTGGTTACAACTATTCGCTATTCCACAAATACAATCTAAACAACATTTTTACTAATCCGAATAGCACAATTTTCACACTAATATGAAAATCACTATTTTTTCTCTATTCTCATTTACTATTCTAAAATTTTGCTATTCTAGTTATTCTAACTCTCATCCAAACGTACCCTTAATTGTTAGTCTTAGGAAGCATGTTTCATCGATATTGGAAATTTTTCTTTTGACACCCAACTAATTTGTGTATACTTTTCTTAAATCCCCCACACGGAACATAAGACCCGAAACCGAATAGGCAGAAATTTGTGTATACTTTTTCTAAAATCTCAGAAATCACGTACATTTTTTTTTTCCAAATTCATTATATCATATTTATTATGCTAATTTTTAAAAAATCGCACATTTGCATAATTTATTATCTTTTTCCATTAAAACTAATCACACACTTTGTTTTAAACCAAACTGATATTGTCTCTTCTCGAGTGGATATGAAGAAGAACAACAATGCATAGAAGAAGATCGGAATAACGCAAAGCTCAGGAATTTTTTTTTGGCATTGTTCAGCTGTGAAAGAAGAAGGAAAAGGATACATTAGCCCATAAATTGTTAACTAAAGTAAAACTTGAAATCTTTAAACAGTAAGTACTTTATTATGGTTGAGTTTTTGAGTGAACCACAAGTCTAACACAGATGATGACCTCTCTTATTTAAGATTTTCGTAAGATGTATCTAAAAAAATTGATGTCAAAGTTAAAACACAGGTCCTTATTTTAAAATATTTGGTTTAATATGTTTAACAATTATCAGATAAACGTTAGTTTTTTTTATTCACAAAGAGAAATCTGACATATAAATATTAAAAAAGAAAGAGGAGGGTTCAAATGTCTTCATTTTTGTGTCTTTATTATGCCTTCATTTTTAAAACGTTAATAACTCAAAATTTAAATAATAAATGTCAAAATAAAACTGTTAGATATGATCTATATTATTTTTTTTATGTGCTCATAAGAAAACATCTCATTTCTATTTTGTTTTTATGTGAATCAATAAGTTAAAAAATTACCGTATAAAAATTATCTACATCAGTACATTTTTACAAGTTTTTGATGATAATCAAAACAAAGTTGAAATGGTATAATTTTTTATAGGTATATAGATAAAATGATGTAGATCATATCTAACGGTTTTATTTTGACTTTTATATTTTAAAGTTGGCAAATTCTTCTATGGACATAAGAACATATTTGTAAAATGAACATATTTTCATTTTCAAAGTTCAAACAGTCGATCCGACCGTTCAACATTATCTCCATATTAAAATGTACTTGGAGGTCAAATTTTATATTTTTTTGAATTTTTTTACTATTTATTAAGTATTTTACAAAATTCAATGGTCTGAATTTGACTAGTTTTGTAAAATACTTAATAAATAGTAAAAAAATTCAAAAAACTGTAAAATTTGACCTCCAAGTACATTTTAATATGGAGATAATGTTGAACGGTCGGATCGACTGTTTGAACTTTGAAAATGAAAATATGTTCATTTTACAAATAGGTCCTTATGTCCATAGAAGCATCACTCTTTGAGTTATTAAAGTTTTTAAAAACGCAAACAGAACAGGTTATCACACCACCCAGCTCGTTTCCGGACTCGATTCCGTACCGGCACTATTGGTAGCGGCGAAAATTAGAGAGAGGGGTTTAAAGAGCGACTTTGAGAGAGAGCGAGGCAGCCCCTGCCTTATTTTCGAGAAAGAGCGAACGAGCGCTGGGAGTAGGACAGCGTACCGCTTCCGACCGCGTCCTTCGTTCTCTTCCCTTTATCATCTCACAGGACACTGACTCGGTGGAAGCGCTCTCATGGAAGAAAAGTCCGTGGAATTCAAAAATTTGTGCTCTAGAGAGTACTTTGGTCACAAGAGAAAGGTAACCTAATATTTTCCTTTCTCAGATCAACTCCGTCTCTTGTTTTGTCTCCCGATCACAGTGCCGTAATCTATGCCAGGGCAGCAATAATTCAGAGGATCTCCATGAGCTCTTAGTGCTCGTAGCTGTTGTTGATTTTTGAAATGTTAACTACTTATGTTTGAGCTTATATGGGCTTTCTTTGTAATTGAGGCAAAAATTAGATTTAATCCCTGAAAGCGTGAGAAATAGTCTATATGACTGGGTATCATTTCATTTGCTGAAATTTCTAGACACCTACATAAATTGTCTAAAAGTTGTTCAATTGTTACAAACAAGAGCTTTATTGAGCCCTTTCTATCCGGGGCACTCAAACTCTTTATCTGTTTTCATCACTTTTATGTCAAAGCAAGCTCAAATTTACAATCTTTAAATAATTCTCCCATGTAATCAAGCATTTATTTTCTTGTAAAATAAATCACTGATGCAACTTCCCCCCCTTTTAATGGGTATATTTTTGTCTTAGGTGCATTCAGTTGCCTGGAATTGCATAGGCACCAAGCTGGCTTCAGGCTCTATTGATCACACCGCAAGGGTTTGGAATATTGATCCGCACAGCCATGTATTTCCTGTTTAAGTTATCTGTTTTTCCAATCATTCTTACTTTCATCTAATATGATTCATTGATATTGATGTTACTTTTGGTTGCATATTATTTGATTGCTTTGTTGAGGCAATATCTCGAGTTTGATTTGATAACTAGCAATCTTGTGCAGTGAGTGCTAAAAAGAGAAAATGTCATTGGCAGGGAAAAGTGAAGGATATAGAATTAAAAGGGCATACAGATTGCGTGGATCAGCTATGCTGGGACCCAAAGCAGCCCGATGTTGTTGCCACTTGTTCTGGAGATAAGACTGTTCGTCTTTGGGACACTCGCAGTAATTACTCTTACTTATTTTTCTGGTGTTTCCAACATATAATTTGACCTAACTAACCAATAATTAGTAGCTCAGGTATTGGGGCTAGTCCCCGCTAAGTTGGTTTCTTGGTTTTGAACTGCCAAGGAGATAACAAGTCGTAATAAATGATGCATGAATTTCTGTCCTTCTACCAGTCACTTAGCTAGTTTAAACCACAGTCAGGTTTTCAAATTTTTTTCCTTGCAAACTGGATTGCTTTTGCCGTGCTCGTAGTTGTCCTAATTTTTTTTTTTTTATATTTTATCAGGTGGTAAATGTGCACAAAGTGTTGAACTCAGTGGAGAAAACATCAATATTGCATACAAGCATGATGGCACTAACATGGCTGTTGGCAACAGGGTATCTATCTATTTACCCCATTTAGCTTGTTAAGAAAATCAAATTATGATTCAATAGAAATGTGACAAATTAACACTAACAATGACATAGACTTTTGTCCGTTAAGCTTTGTGTGTAAATACTTGATCTGTATTCATGCCTTTTCTCTTTTGTATTGTTGTAGGATGATGAGTTAACTATATTAGACGTTAGAAAGTTGAAGACAGTTCACAAACACAAGTTCTCTTACGAGGTTGATCTTGTCTTTACTCCTAATAATTTTAAATTTCATATACCATTTCTATCTTGAACAGTTGAACATGAATTTTTATATTTTTAAGTTGCTAAATTTTTGCTTGTTATTGATTTTCAGATTAATGAGATTGCATGGAACAAAGCTGGAGACCGGTTTTTTATCACTACTGGCAATGGTAATATTCGCAGAATTTCACGTATACCATTCAAAAAGCCCAAAATTCATAACATCATATTTATCCTTTTAAATGTATCAAATATACCCAAATATTAAAATAAAATGCATTATGGATTAATTTACTGCTCCTCTCCATTCTGTTGCCAAGCAATACTCCAAGTGAAAAGGGCTTTTTAAATGAAAACTGAAAACTCCTTCCATTGAACATGAATTAGAGGTACACAAAACTGCTCGGGCTGTTGTAACGTGTTAGAACATTCATAGGAAGGAGACACAACACTTAAATGGGTTCTGAATTCTTCCAGTACATGTTGCTGCTGTTATTGACACACAAGCAGTCTTGTTTTAAATACTGGCTTCTTTCATTTCAACAAGAGCAAAATGGGAATTTACGAGTTTAGGGTTTGAATGGAAAACATAACACATTAGGCAAATACGAGAGTTTTGTCTAATTTAGAAGGATAAATATGAAGCGGTTTCTTTCATTTTCCGTGAGGGAAAAATGTGAATTTATGAGTTTGGAGTTAGTTGTAATGGTAAAGATAATGAATTGGGCAAATATAAGAGGTTTTCTAATATAGAAGGATAAATATGATATTATGGATTTTGTAGGAGAACATAATTTTGAAATATTTGAATGGTATATGTGAAATTCTGCCTAATATTTAATTCTTAAAATTTTGCATCTTTCAATGGGCTCTTTTTCTTTACCAATTAATATATATTTAGCACAACTGGAAAGCGTTAAGACTCGTTCAGCAAAAGTGACAGGAATAATACAATCAGTAAAGTAAATACGGAAGAGGAGAGTTCCAATACCTCATTATACCTCATATTTTATATCTTTGTTTTTAAAGTTCAAACTGTCTCCGAACCAGTCAATATAATATCCATACTAAAATATGCTTGGGGATGAATTTTTTTTAATATTTTTTAAGATAGTTACAAAATCACTGTTTCTGGACCGTTCAAAAAAACACTGATTTTCTACCTATCTAAAAAAATAGTAAATTTTTTCCAAAAATATATAATTTGGTCTTCAAGTATAGTTTAATATGATTATCATGTTGAGCGGTTCAAATCGACAATTTGGACTTTGAAAACAAAGATATAAAATATGAGGCATGATGAGGTATAAAAAGCATGAGATATTGGAACCCTCCTTAATATGGAGCTAGAAATCTAGAAATAAAAGTATGCTGGTTGCGGTCAATATTTGAAAGCAACAGTAGAGAATTACCACTTTGGAAAACCTAGTACCTTTACATGTGATAGCAAACTATTATAAAAGACTTAAATCTCTCTCTCTCTCTGGTTTCTTATAGGTACAATTGAGGTATTTGATTACCCATCCCTAAAGCTACGTCACAATTTGATTGCTCACACAGCGGGTTGCTATTGTATTTCGGTTGATCCTTCAGGAAGGTTAGTTTTCATATTTCCTTTTTCAAAATCATCTCTCTGATAGATCAGTAATTTCTTCTTCATTCTTTGAAAAGCTTATTTCAACTGTGGTCCTTGCCATTTAGGTATTTTGCAGTTGGAAGTGCTGATTCGCTCGTCAGCCTCTGGGATGTGAAGGAGATGCTGTGCATCAGAACATTAACAAAAATGGAGTATGCACGTCTTTTAAGTCAATTAGTTTAAGGTCCTTTTGCAAATAATAGCACCCTCCATAGTTTTTTATTTGCAACAAACATCCCAAAACTTCCCACTTCCCAGTACTTGTATCTACCACCACATATTTATTAAGACATTTGCAAATAATACCCAACCATAGACGAGAGTGCTATCAAAGATACAATGCATTTCTTTTGAAGTATAGTCAATTTTTTGCCTAATCTGACTTGACCTTTTTTTTGCCCAAGTTCAAATTATAAGCCAAGGACTTTGCTTGTTGGTGTTAGACTTGTTATTGAAAAGAACTGATTCAGTTAATAATAAAGGGCAATAAACCATTGTTCACTCACTTAAATGTAATACTATTTTTTTTTTGGTATTTGGAAATGACGACAAATTGTGGGTGTTAATGGCAACTGTATCATATTCTGGGTGCTGTTTGCAAATATGGTAAACTTTTGGGGTGATTTGCAAAAAGCATGTAGACTGCACTTGGAGTTTCATGGACATGCGTCATTTACTTGCAATTGTTTCACTTCAGGTGGCCAGTAAGGACCGTCGGTTTCAACCACACAGGAGAATTCATTGCTTCAGCCAGTGAAGATCCTTTTGTGGATATTGTATGTTAATATCTATAAAGCTACTACTTTTGAACTGCTAATATGACCTCTTGCAGGTTACTGTAGAGCACATTCCAGAGTATAAGATGTTTCTTTTTAGATGTGAAATTGATATATTAACATTTATAAATATTTTTCAGGCAAATGTGGAAACAGGAAGGTCGGTCTATCAAATACCAACTAAAGCTCCCATGAATAGTGTGGAGTGGAACCCTAAATATAACCTTCTGGCTTATGCTGGAGATGACAAGAACAAGTATCAAAATGACGAGGGTACGTCTTAGATTACTATAATTTTGTAACATATATTGAGCTGTCAAAAGATCAAATTCAAATGGATGGAAGATTCAGAGGATCCAACAGCTGGTCCAAACCCCATAAGAGTACCTGGATCCAGTGCAAGTCGATATACATTACTAGATGGATATTGGATTTGAATCCTATGTGGGATCTTGTTTCAATTAATAGAAAAATGTATACCTCATAAAAACACCACATATTATCTATCATAAACAACAAAAAAGAGAATCAATGAAGAACC
Source organism: Carex kokanica (assembly GCA_025461125.1). Taxonomy (NCBI): domain Eukaryota; kingdom Viridiplantae; phylum Streptophyta; class Magnoliopsida; order Poales; family Cyperaceae; genus Carex; species Carex kokanica. Next base: position 479,829 of record JAJGRX010001459.1, read on the forward strand.
CATTTTTTTCTTGCAGTTTCATTACTTGAAACTATAAAAGAAAATATTAGGATCCAGTTAGACTATTTATGCATCATGCATCTTGAATCTACTTAAAGACTATTTATAGATTTGACTTTCCATTGAATTTAAATCAAACCGGCCCAATGAGCATACATGCCCTAAAAGATCCACATGTAAAATCTAATAAGTTATCAAATTAGTTTTCATGATCTACACACTGATCCATTCATTTAGATTCTCATTGGGTAGTTGAATTATTATATCCATTGAAGGCCCTAAACATACATGCCCTTGCAAAGCTAATAGTTTGATCTCTATTGTGCGCACTCAAATGCTCTCCTCTTTATTTTTTCTTAAGAAATATGATTCTGATTTTTGGACGGATTGTAATTTGCAGGTGTGTTTCGTATATTTGGTTTTGAAAGTGCATCATAATGTTAATGTGGGCATTTGATTGCACTTCGGCGGAGGTTGAGGTGAGAGAGATTTGTTATGATTTTAGCATGCTATCTATACATGAGACTTGTATTATTATGGTAGAATTTAGAGTTTTTAACATTTTTAATCTAATGAAGGTTGCAATTCATTATGGGAAATTTCATCTCAGTCTATGTTTCATTTTTCTCTTATTTTTTTTGCCGGTCTAGATTCTTTAATCAAACCACCATCCTAGGTCATGGAAGTGGATTTGTTACCATGTAATCACCCATGATTGGTCAGGGTCAAATGTGGTTAGCCAACATGGTTGATGGTTTGGTTAGTGAATTGTGCTTGGTTCAGCCAACTTTTCTTTTGGTATTTTGCCTCATTGGTCATGGATTCATATTTCCGCTCTTTTTTATTGGGATTAAAGAAATTTTACTACATGTATTTTGCAAATTATCCTCGACTGAAAAATTAACAGTTAACCAATATTATCGTCTATTAATATATGGATGACGCCAACTCAGCTATATACTCCTAAATTAATTGGCATATCATATATGAGGAGGGATCCAATTATACCTTTTTTTGGTGACACATCATGACACCGTTTTTTTTATAAGTTAATTTTGCGATTTCAAAATCCAAACAGTCGATCCGAACCGTTCAACATGATCACCGTATTAAAATGTGCTTGGAGATCAAATTTTACATTTTTCTGAATTTTTTTACTATTTATTAAGATGGTTACAAAATCGCTGTTTTTCAATGGTCTGAAAACAACAATTTTGTAACCATCTTAATAAATAGTAAAAAAATTCAAAAAAATGTAAAATTTGATCTCCAAGCACATTTTAATATATCCATCATGTTGAACGGTTTGGATCGACTATTTGGACTTTGAAAATGATAGGTGTCAAAGTGTGTCACCAAAAAAGGTGTAATTTGATCTCTCCTCATCATATATATTTACTTTATTGGAAGTTTGCAACTGAGTACAAAACCTGAATGGAACTTCACCCATTCATTTTCGAATGCATCTTATTCTTAGCCACTATAAAATGAGCCGAAGAGACGGTGATCTTATATTTAGATTTTGGTTTCTTCTCATCTTTCTCTACAGAATGGCCCGTGGGGCGTACTGATTGAATTGTTAACCAATTGATGTTTTCTTGTTTTTAGTCGAGTTCTGCATTATCATACTAATCTGTTTAGTTGTTTTGTCTTAATCACACGTGACACGTATAGATCTGGATCTAGCAATTGTCTATATTTTTTAGCATTTATTTCTAGCAAGATTCTGTTAGGAATGATTTAGCCTAATAACCTAATATCTGGTTGTAGGAGAATGATTATACTATTTGGTATGTAACTCAACAAGTCAGTCGAGGTAATCTTAAGAAATAAGAAAAGAATGGCAAGTTAAATGAACTTTTCATCTTGATGATTAATCAAGTTGTTTAAATAAAATATTTCCTACTTTGAGAAGATGGTATATTATTTGTTCACTACTAGTGCAGAGCCAAAACATTTTTTAAGTACTAAGGCCAAATACATAAATCTTTTTATCGGTAGAAATTCATAGAAAAGAAGAGAGAGAAATAGAAATAGTACACGAGTTGTAATATTGGTAGAAAGACCGGTAAAATTCTTACCGGTCTAAAAACCAATTTGTTTTTTTTTCCTTTTATTTTTTCTAATAAAATATAATTTTTTTTTTAAATATAGATAGAGTATTTTAAAATTTAGATATAATAGAAACATTTTTATCTATTTTTTGAAAAAACTTTTCATATTTTACTAAAAATCCAATATAAAAATTTCCTCCATCTATACATCAGATTTAAAAAAAAAAAAACTAAGTTTGAACCGTTAGAATTCTTACCGGTCCAAACTTTTTGATTTTTTAGACCGGTAATAATTTTACTGATCTTTCTACCAATATTATAACTCATGTACTCTTTTTATTTCTCTCTTCTTTTTTATTAATTTCTACCAATAATTTTTTTTCCAAATACATATGATCATCATATTGGGAGTTGCAACTTATTTAAGTGAATAAGACAAGAAAAGAGACAGACCAACAAAAGGAGCATGCAGTCCAGCAATAAAGCTGTTTACCTCGAATAAAACATTTAATTAACTAAATCTCTACTCTCTTGTCTGGATGTCCACCGTACCAAACTCATTGTCCCTTGTATTAGTAAGTCAGATATAATATTTTAACAATTTTTATTAGTAGATTTCTTGAAGGCCCAAAAAAATTTCCGGAGGTTTTCTGGTATCCACAGAATTGAGATGCGGTTACAATACAAGTTTATTAATAAAAAAACATGTATTTATTAATCTTTAATTTGTTATCGATTTCAGGTTTGAGGTTCAAGTACTACTAGGTACTGATGGTATGAACTTCAACAAAGAGAAGCACGACGCACTAAGCTGCTGGGCACTCAGACATTTTATTTCTGTTTTTAAACAAAACCGGCTGAGATTATAACCCTTGCTTTAATTCACACAAATCAATCTACCCATTTCCCTTGCAAAGCCTAAATGTTTGTGAACAAGATAAAACATCTTTTACATTTAATGACTAATAAAAAAAAAGAAAAACAAACCCTTTTTATAGAAAGAAAAATAGAACCTTAATTAAGAATCATATGGTATTCTGTCAAGCACTTGCATGGCATCTTTCATTGATGGCCTCTTTTGAGGTAACATGGCACAACAAGAAAACCCAAGCTTGAAGAAGCTCAAGATAGCCTCCTCTTTGCCTCTAACTTCACCTCTTAACCCGGCATCAACCATCCTTAAGACCTGGTCCACTTCTTCTATGACAGAGTTCAACTGGCACAGTTCAACATCTGAAAATACCCGACCCGATATCAACTCAAGTAAAACAACCCCAAAGGAGTACACATCAGATTTTGAGCTGGATTTGAGGTTCTTTAACATTTCAGGTGCCTGATAAGGAGCACTGGTCCCTAATGAAGACAAAGGCCCCGCAAATGGACTCATGGGTAGTGAAGGGGAGAGATCTGGAAGGCTTAAAGCTGATCGTTTGCTCCCAAATTGCCGGTTTGCCGGGTCGGGTCTGATCAATCGATCAAGCCCGAAATCTCCAATTAGAGGCTCAAATTCAAAGCCTAGTAGTATGTTGCTTGGTTTTATGTTTCCATGCACTTGTTTCTTTTCATGGATATATGAGAGGCCTCTTGCTATTCCTTTTGCAATTCGCATTCTTGTGTTCCAATTCAAATGTAATGGCGAGGACCCTTGTTTATCTGTTACAAAATAATTCAAAAAAAAATCAAAATAAGGCTGATGTTTTGTATACTGAAAGTTTAATTACATTGCCACCCCCCCCACATTATTTAATAACACATACATTTGATATAATGTTGGAACACCTTGTAAATTTGATTTTGATTTTTAATGAAGAAGTTTTTCTATATATTCTTTGAAGTTACGTTCTACCTATTTGTTTGTTCTTTTTAACAAAAGTTACCACATATAACACTTGAATGTAAAATATGCAATGTACAGTCACTAACTTGTACTGGTTAGATACTAGCACAAATTAGCCTCTCTGAAACATTTATTACTCGCCTTTTTTTCATGACTTTTGAGCCTTTAATACCAAGACTGAATTTCTTTGTATATCATTTGTAAAAATCTAATTACCCCCAAATCATATATAATTGATAGAAGGATAAATTCTTACTTCGCAAGGAGATATTTGCAAGACTTCCATTCGTCGCATAATCATGTATCAGGAGCTTCTCTTCGGGACCCCAATAAAAACCCCTGATTCGTAGCACGTTCGGGTGTCGAATTCTTGCAATTGCTCGTACGTGCTTCTCAAAATCCTTCAATTTGTCACCCCCATTGCTCTTTCCATTTTCCCCTATTCTTCTCACTGCCAATGCTGTACCATCTGCCAATACCGCTCTGTACACGATATTAGGTCCAGCTGCCCCTAAAATATATGCTGAAGCCTTCAATAATGTTTCCAATTCTAGCTCAGGTGTGCCTTCTATGGTTACCAGTACCGGGTGTAGATTATTTTTCTTCTCTTTGGATTTAAATTTTTTTATCTGTTGCAGAGCACTGCTATCTTTTGGTGTCTCTGCTTCTGTCTCAGAACTCTCAGAAGTTTCTTCAGTTTCATCTCCATCTCTATTTTTCTTTCTCAAACAACAAGCAAGACCGCTTCCGCTTGCTCCTGCCTTATCTGATACCACTCCATTTTCATTTGCATCCATCTTTTTTACAGCACTTGACTCTCTTTGTTCACCTTCTTGTCGCCTTTTCTTTTTAACAAGGTAAATATACATGAACACTACAGATAACACAGCAATGCCGGCTAAATCTCCTGCGACTATTGCTAATATTGTGACCATTCTATTGCCGCCTTGTTTGCCTGCCCGACCACGGTTGATTGTGGAACTTCCACTTGTATTGTTTGGTATAGCTGCAATAGCAGGAGGAGATTCAGACTCCACTGGTTCAGTGGAATTTGGTGGGTTTGAAAGTGTTGAAGGGATTGTGCAAAGGTTCTTAAGCGGAGCCCCACATAAATCGGGATTGCCCAAAAATGCTGTAGGCTTTTGTGCGAGAAATGCACCGGTTTGTGGTATAGGCCCGGTGAAGTTGTTGAATGAAAAATCAACTGTGGCATTTGGAGGAATTGTTGTCCCGAGTTCCGGTGGTATTGTACCAGCAAGGTGGTTATCCGACAGGTTCAAGTACTTGAGATTCTCGCCACCAAACTCGGCCAGGAGAGTACCGTTTAAAAGATTTGAACTAAGATCAAGTGTTTCAAGGCTACTGAATCCGCCGGTCGGTAGATCCCCATGGAGGTAGTTATTTGATAGAGAGAGAGTGGTAAGATTTGGTAAGAGTGTGATATTGGTTGGCACAACCCCGGTAAGTGCATTTCCTGCAAGATTGAGCACCTGCAAGTCTGTCAATTGTCCAACTGACTGAGGTATCTCGCCAGATATCTCATTGTTTGAGAGAGAAAGCACGCGCAACTCGGTGGCACTGAACAGAGTACTGGGAAGGGTTCCATTGAACAAATTTCCTGATAGATCGAGGTGGCGAAGATGCTTTATCATCCCTAATTCTGGCGCAATGGGACCGAGAAGTTGAGAATTGGGCAATACTAAACCAATGACTCTCGAAAATGTTGGAGCCCAACTGTTAGAAGAACTGGAACTGTCAGTAGTGTTACTGATACTACTGCTTGTATTAGTGGTGATATTGGTGCTGACAGCGCTGGAAAGAGGGAACCCCATGCAAACTACACCATTCCATGAGCACGGTGATGTGTCGAAATAGCCCCAACTGGAGAGAACTGATGATGGATCAGAGAGAATGGAGTACTTGAAAGAGAGAAGCAATGGTATATCTGGGTTGATAGCAAGCAGAGGAGAAGGAAGGAGAAATAGTAGAACGGTAAGAGAGATGTAAGATGGAGAATTAATGGAGGCTTCTCTTGAGGGGTTCATGTTTGTGGTATGAAAAGGAGCAATGCATGATCTCAGAGAGGGACAGAGAGAGGAGGGAAGACAGTGGGGATGTGATAAAGGTGCAAGGATTAAGAGTTGCTCACCAAACAACGAGTGGTGAAAGGGAAAAAGGAGGGAAAAAAAACAAAAACTTTGTTTTGCTAGTTGTTTATGAAAGATACAAAACTGTTCTGAGGACTTTGTCTACAATACTTATTTACACTTTTACTGCTCTGCTGTTAGAAATAAAAAACAGAATTAATTGCTTTTGTGCCCATCACAATTATTGAAATTATTTATTTTTCCCATCGGAACTTCAAAATTTCTTATCTCTATATCAAAAGTAAAAGAAAAACATATTGTATTTCTGCCTTTTCATTTCATCGAGATATACATCCCTGGTACTATTAGAGTTTCTAATTTGATGTGACAGCTTCTAATTCAGTTTCAGGGATGTATACATCCCTGGTACTATTAGAGTTTCTAATCTGATGTGACAACTTCTAATTCAGTTTCAGGAATGTAGGAGAGTTTCTTATTTAGAAACTATGTAAGAAAGTTTATTATTAAGAAACTGTTTATAAACTCCATGCTGATTAAATAATTAGCTCAAATTATTTCTGCTTTTTAATTTGTTATTGACGTGGCTTAATAGAAACTCTAAAACTAATTTTAGAAATGTGAAAGTTAGAAACTTTAGAGACCTTAATTTCGAAAAAGAAGTTAACAGTTATTTAGAAACTCATTTGAGTTGCTGGGATGTAGATGCTCTAAAAGTCACTTAATTCATGATTATCCTTGTGTTGAAGACAGAAATTACTTCCTTTCATTTTTGCACCCATTTTAGTGTTATTATTCATTTAATTGTGATATAAAAAATTTCTTATATTTTTTAAATTGAAGAAAATAGCATAGTAATAAGTTGTTTTACTAGTTAGGGATGAGAGGGTAAAAGATTAACAATGGAGTAAGTGAATTATAATTGAGATTATTCTAATTAAATAAAGAGAAAATATGAAAGGTTTTTTTTATAGGGATATAAACAATTTCAAAAGTTTTGATAGAGATATGAGTAATTAATCCTAAAAAATAATTGAAGATTTTTCAGCTGTGTTAATTGCACCTTTGTAAGTGGCTGCATTACACATCTTCTTCCACCGATGCAAAGTTTGTAGTCTATTTCATACTTTCATAAATATTACACATTATTATTGCAACACAAATAATTTTTTCAGATATATGCGTCACTTCGGATTAAAACATCATTTATCAATTTTATAGAGGGAGTTCCTTATAATGTATTTATTTGAACATCTCTCAGCATTACTACTGCAACTTGTTCCGGTCATAACTAAAGTTACTCCAAGCAAAATATGGATTTCAGATATATGGAGTGAGGCCAGAGAGGGACAAATGTGCCGTGCCGTAACTAAGTAAATTTTTTATGTGCCGTGCCGTGATAAAAATTACAAGAGGTGGTCACGGCATGCGAGTCACGGAGTGACTCGCGTGCCGTGACCAAACGTGCGTTAGTCACGTTTGATCGTATTTAACGTTTAAAAAATATATATATATGAAATGATTTTTTAAAATTTAAATGTTTTAATTGAAATTTAAATGTAAATATTTTAATTAAAATAAAATTATACCTTATAGGAAGGTATGTTAGTGTATTGCCTCGTGACTGCCGTGATTGGTGTGTCTACCGTTCCGTGACTCACGTGTCCCGTGCCGTGCCGTGCCATGACCAAGGCAATTTCCATGCCGTGTTGTGCCGTGTCTTTTTTGCCAACAATTGGTCACGGTACGCGAATGGTCACGGCACGGGTCACTCACATAACCGACACGCGTGCCGTGCCGTTCCGTGACGGAGCCGGCTCCGCCGTACCATTTTTCCCACTCTAAGTGAGGCTATGGTAATATGCATATTACAAATCGACCCGTGCTATATATGAATTCATATTTCTATTGTTTAAAGTTCAATCAGTTGATTAATCAAATCGTTCAACATGATCTTCTGGAGATGGTCTAAAATTTTAGATCAAGTAATTTTTCTGTCCATCTAAATAATAGTTATCAATGTTAAACATGGATTTCACAAAAATATATGTACAATTATAGCAGTACAATATGGGTAATGACAAGTGCAGAAGTGTTTAACGGTCAATTAAAGAAGCATTGGATGGAGCAGGGACATGTGACGCAAGAGTTGGTATTTGTTTCCTTGCTAATTTTATAGAGAAGCTACAGCACAGGTCGTCACGTTACCTTAGAGCCTCTTTTCTCTGGAGCTACCGGAGGCGTCCAGTAGTTATAGTGCTTTAAAAGAATTAGAACAAAAAATAAGTCGGTTGGTTTTTTCTTTGGAAGAATGGATTTTTCACTCTTCATTTAGATAGTTCTTAATTTTTTTTTTCGATCGAATTATGTTCATTAAATAAATACTAAGTATTTCATAATTTGTAAATTAATTTGGGAAGTCCTTAAATTAAGACGGATCTAAATAGAGCTAGAGGGTATATTGCCTCTCTCACTCATAAAATTTCAATAATATATTTGTAGTTGAAAATAATATAGAAATATATGTATTTCACTTAAAATTTTTGTTCCGTTTTATCACATTTTTCAGTTCCATCTTGCTTCTAAAATAAGAGCAAATAAAATTATTTAGATTAGTGTTGCAACAAACATCATGTTCTGAAACTAGGCACACAATTAAACTAATATAGAATTTTTGGAGATTCATTTATTCATTACTAAAGCATATCGGCAATTAACGTAAGAATTACATTACACAAATATATCATAGAGCATAATTCATAATTAATGAATAATAAAAGAGAGATCACTTGACAATAATTTTTTAATAAAGGTTAGAGATCAAGTTACTAACTATTTAATATTCACAAGAGATTATCTCATCCGGGTTTTAAACCGCAGACCTCTCAGAGGACATTGTCTTTTGCCACTAGATCAAAAGCTGGTTCTCATTGACAATCACTTATTTGATAATCCAGTATTATAGACATGTGATGCACATATTATGTTTATAGAAAATGATGAGAGTTGATGTATATTTTATTAGCGATATAATACTTGAATTGTATGAAATTTGTTTATTAAGCTATTTATATGTCTAATAATATTATTATAGATTTACTTATTTTTCAATATTATTTAAATTGATTTAAAATCTTATCGAAATTGTCAAGTCAAATAATCTCTCCTCTGATAAAAAGTTAAAAACTGGTTGAAACTTGAAACTATCAAGAGTGAGATACACTTCATTTAGTTAGTCCCGGACTCTCCCGAGACTCCCGGTTTTACCAAAATAAGGAAATGGACTCTGCTGCTTTTTCGAAAGAAAAGCAGGCGGATCCAACCATTCAAATTTTTTTATTTGCGTATCTCGATAAATAAACTTTTTCATACACAAATCTCGACGAAATTGAATGGTTGGATCCGAAAAAGCAAGTTTCTGCTTTCCTGCTTTTCTTTCAAAAAGAAAAGCAGAGTCGGACTCATAAATAAGCATTTTGAGAATAATGGATTTCACCAGTACGGTGAACTGGAGAAAATTTCAGCTCCCATCAAATCAGAGTGCCTCAGCTTTCACTTTGTCAAGCCAGCTTTCAGATTTTTTATTTGTTTAATATGAGAACTGAAACAGTATAACTGGGAGACTCACCTGCTTCTCGGTTTTTGTCAAAATAAAAAATAATTGAAAAGCAGGGGATTTACCAAAGATTGTCCAGTCTTGACTTTAGGAGAGAAAATGGTTAGAGAGAAAAGGAAAAGGCAACACTGCAAGTACAATTATTAACGAATGAACCATTGTTATTTAAGTTTGAACAAAAAAAGTACAAATTATTTTACAAATCCACTTTCCAGGAATAACGGATAACACCTTCGGAAATAAATCTGCTGTGATTCTAAAAAAATAATATAATTATGTGATTTCAAATCTATCCCTTCATTTTTTGAAATGCACGAATTTCAAAATCACTTATTTTTTATGTACGAATCTCCAAACAGACGAATGAATAGATTTGGAAAATTATAATTTTTTTCAGTAGATTGACTTTGGTTAGAATTTTATTTCTATGCATCAACTACACAAAAGTTATAATTTTAAAAAAAAGTAAGAATAATTTCCATCAAACCATAATTTTTTCAGATATTACTCATTTAAATTTTTAAAAATTGATAGAAGGATTTCACAAAAAAAATCCCCATTTTTATTCCATCTCTAGGAGTCTAGGAGATCTGATCATGTCCATGTGTATAACACATATTGCCTAAAATATTGAGAATTTCACACCATTCCCAGTTGTTATCTTCTAAATCCTACTGCTTCCCCTTGAGACTTGAATTTTTTTTATAAACCATAATTAAAAAAAAAATTACGAAACCAACATGACTACTTTTTTTTTTACAAAAAATGTCATTTCGGTCCGGTCTCCTTTTTGGATTTTCTGTGGCGGCTCATATGAAAACTTATGAAACCAGTACCACAGAAAATCCAAAAAGGGGACCGGACCGAAATGCCATTTCGGTCCGGAATAAAAAAAAATAACGGACCGATTCTTATGGTTTTTGTAAAAAAAAATGTTGGTTTTGTAAAAATATTTTTTTTAATTATGGTTTATAAAAAAATTTCTTGAGACTCAGTCATCTCTTGAATTGTTATTTCTTTGTCAGAACAGATTGAGAATAGAAGGGGGCACTCGCACCATTATATGTGTAAATTTTATTCATGCCAAAGAGCAAAACCAAATTATTAATCTTGAACTAAGTTTTGATATGTGCACAACTGCACATGTTATGCAAAATTAAATTTGAAAAAAAAAAAAATTATAGCTATGGACGAACATAGGCCATGTTTGGTTGTGGAGTAAGAGGTGGAGTAAACCCCTTACTCCACACTTAGGTAGCCAAACGAGAAGTAAAAGAAGAGGAGTAAGGTGGAGTAAGCGGTGAGTTAATCCGGAGTAAGTTACTCCACCACTTCAGGTGGATTAACTTACTCCACACTTACTCCACCTGTAGGGTCCACTATCATAGGAAGAGGCTCAGTTTCCAACACTTTACTCCTCTAGGCGGATTAATTTAAGCTATGAGTTATACTACCAAACAAGGTGTAAAATATGTGGAGTAAGATGGAGTAAGTCATTTAATCCTCATTAACTTTACTCCACAACCAAACATGACCATAGGGAGTACGCCACAAGCCCACAGTGCTATGGGTGCTGAGCAAGATCAAGATGAAAAATTTAACAGTGGCTCAGTCACCGCTCAGGCAATAATATACATTTTAGAGAATTATTTGATAAGAATTTTAGAAAGCACGAATTTTAATAAAATATAGTCCGTCGATTAGTGTTCTGCACGAGTAGTATGTGACACCTGATCTGAACGCTACCACCTTGTGAATTCGATCTTCTAATGTAACCCAACTTTTGAGTTTGAATCAGAATCAACACAAAGAGCCTGGTAAAATTTCAACTTAAATCAAATTAATTCGGATTGTGATCGGACGGTCCGGATTCAAAGTCAAAATTGGAGATACTTTGTAAGGGATCAGACACATCAGCTTAAGGCGAATAAAAGATAGAACGTTTGTTAGGACTTTGGAGTTAGGACCATATATCTGCTTTGCTGTGCTCCTGCGCAGAGATTAACACAATATTCGTTTTTGAGTTTTTAACATATTACTGGGGTACTCTTGAAAGATGGGAAAAGAGAATCTTGGTCTCCGGAAAAGGACATTTGCTTGGAAATTAGATCCACTGATTCATCTTTTTAACCGTCGTGCCTTGGTGGGGCCCGCAAACACTGATTCCTCTATTAGAACAGGGATCCGACTCCGCTGTTCTTCCTTTGAAGAACAGGACCCTGTTATTCCGATCCCAGCCATTCACCTTTATCGAGATTCGGATATGAAAAACTTTGAACGGTTCAGTTCGGAATAACAGGGTCCTGTTCTCCAATTTGGAGAACAGCGGAGTTGGTTCCATTAGAACAGAGGAGGTACGATGAATTCGCATCCCCTGAGATATCTTTGCAAAATCTCAACCGTTCAATTACATTCTGCACGAATCTCAAAGCTTAAATAATACTGGCCCCCTGGCCCCGAACCAGTATCTTCTGTGTTACTCGAGAAAATAAAATGAGCTCTCAGCCGGTGGATATTCGGGTGATTGGAGGGGGCAGTATTATTTGTGCTTTGAGATTCGTGTAAATTTAAATCCACCGGCTGAGACTCACTTTATTTTCTCGAGTAACACAGAGGATCTGAATTCCCCTGGCCCCTGCCCAATGAATTCATATCCTCGGCGTTAACTCAAAAGAGAATCTTTTGAGTTAATAAATCTCGACTGTCTAATATGTTTTAAGATTCGTGCGAACTAGATCTGCATTAATATTAAAGGGCTCCATGTTATAGACACGAGCCGGATTGGCTCCATTTAAAATCAGACAGTTGAAATTCATTAACTCAAAAGATTCCCTTTTGAGTTAATGCAGAGGATACGGATCCCTGCCCTATCACGCAAAATATGAGATATCTTAGAGGATACGCACTCAGGTACGATGGCCTAATTTGATGGTTCTGAAACTGTCCGATTCGTTTTAAAATATGTGCCCACCACTTTAATATTTGTGTGGACCGCTTCTATTCGTATGCGCACTAATCTTAAAGCTAATCGGACGGTTTTGGATCCCATTGACCTAAAGTAGGTCTGAAACTCATGGGAGCTACTCCACTCAATTTTTCTTTTATTCAATAAATCGGATCCATTTAACCAACTCGGATGGACAGAGTAGGAACGATTTAATGGATATCAGACCGAGATGTTAAGTTAGAGTTGTTCGATTTGTATTAAAATTTGTGTACAATTGAACATAATGGATTTTAAAGTTATTCACATGAATCTTTATACGGATTGGGCAGTTAATAATATCATATCAAATTTGATTTGATGCTCATCAGATTATTTCTGATTCCATAATACATAAGATCTGTAACTCAAACGATCAAGCTTTTGGTGATATAAATTGAGTATCCTCAAAGATATATGACCATGTAAAATACTCACAGCCCGATCAAAATTAATTCGGTGTCAATTTAAAATATAGAGAATTTACTTTAAGAGCCGTGTCAAATTAAAACGGACAACTCAGATCTCATTTTACATGGTCAGGTGTTGCAATGGATCTGAATTCATATAAATTTTGATAAACGATGATCTAAATAGTATATTAAAAAATATGAAGTGAACTGAAGACCTTTAATAAAAAAAAACTCAGGATGATCCAGAGTAAACTTAATAGACATCTACTATTTAGATGTGACCAGAAGTACAAATTTATTGTTTTCCTGTGGAGATAGGAGTAGGTCCGATGGGCATCGGACCTAGAATTAGGTTCAATTAGCTCTATCACCGTACGATTAGCATCAAGATCTATGCGCACGGAAATTGATACAGTATTGCACGGATTTTGATGCATAACACACGAATCCTGTGACCTTCGAGCGTCATGTCGTCAGATTGTCTCAAAACTCTTATCAAACTCCCGCCAAATGTCGTAGATTTTGTAATTGTTTTCCTTTCTCACATAAATAAGGGCCTGTTCGGCTGTACTGGAAAAATCACTGTTCACGTGGGAAGAAAAAAATTCACTCAGAGTAAATTTTTTTTTTCCCACGTAAACAGTAATTTTCAGTTCAAAAATTTTGTTTTCCCGTACTCATTCCCGAACCCACACTGCAGCCGAACAGGCCCTAAATGACTAGTTTTGTAAAAACCCCAACAATCCTCTGCATCTTCTAGGTATCTCAAACAGTGATAGTCAGCTCAATTTCACATACAAATCGAATTTTAGAACATATTTTTTTTATTTTTTTTATAAAAAAACGGTCAGTATAATATCTATTTCAATAAAAATATCTAAAGAAAATCAACATTTAATTTAGTAGCTCAAATAAAAATAAAGTTTTCTAAATAAGAGTAGTGAGTCTTCTCTTTATTTGAAATTGAATTGGAAAATCTCTTCTGCCTATTTAAAATTAGAAATCTAATTCAATTATTTAGTATGTATTCAACTGGTCAAAAACTATAAAATATATGTTTTTTACCGCTAGACTTTATACAAAATTAATTTGAAATATTATTAAATTTATAAAACAAATTGGATTTTTTTTTTAAAATGATCACATATCGATTATTATATTTAAAAATTATAATTTATTGTAGTGCTTAAATTTATTAAATTAATTTGTCATAGCTGGATTTTAATCATTTCTTTACAAAACCTATATAAAAATATGAATATAATAAATCAATTGTTATTTAACTTGTTAAATCATTTTTTGTTTGACATATTGTGCACGTATATGCGTTAGAGCATCTACATCCCAGCAGCTCCAATGAATTTTTAAATAACTGTTAACTACTTTTTTGAAATTAAGATATCTGAAATTTCTAATTCTCACATCCCTGAAATTGATTTTAGAGTTTCTATTAAGCCACGTCAGCAATAAATTAAAAAAGAGAAATAGTTTGAGCTAATCATTTGGCCAGCGTGGAGTTTATAAATAGTTTATTAATAAGAAACTTTTCTGCATAGTTTCTAAATAAGAAACTCTCCTACATCCCTGAAACTGGATTAGAAACTGCCACATCAGATTAGAAACTCTCAAATACCAGATGTAGATGCTCTAAGCGTAACGTACTATATTTGGCTTGGGTAAAAAAAAGTGCATAATGATTTTTGAGTAAAACTAAGGTGTTATTAAGTTTATTAAATTTCTTCTTGAACTCAACTCTAAAATCTATTGAATTGACTTCAGACGATCAATTCAAACTGTTGAAATTCATCTACCTAACGAGTGATGCATTTACATGTGAAAATTTAAAATTTCCGAACTAATTTTGTATAGAGTAAAGTGGTAAAAAAACATTCAAAAAATGAATGTATTAAAATTAATTTATAAATTTTTTAATTTTGACCGCTTGACTTTATACTAAATTATTTCAAAAGTTTAAAATTTTCACATACAGACATATCACTCGTAAGGTAGATGGATTTTAACGGTTTAGAATCGTCGTTTGAAGCCAATTCGATAGATTTTAGAGTTGAGTTCACCCGAGTTCTACTCACGATTTTTTCCCATATTTGATATAATGATTTTGTAAGTATCATACTTATTCTTATCCCCTAAATTTGCAAAAAAAAAATGCTGAATATTTGGTGTCCTTGCAGCTTAATGCAATTAATATATATATAGAACCACCATAGAAACTAATACTTTGATATTTATTCAACTTAACTTAAAAAATAACAAGTAATATTTATTTATAAATCAATTGACATTTGCAGATTTGCTGTATATGATGATAGATGATAGAAATATAATTTGCTAGTTTTCATTATAATAATTAAGATGATGTACTTTTAGTTCGTATATAATGTGGATAGCTTACATGTCTTTTGTTTTACTTTATTAATTGATGATATGTTCAATAAGTTTGGTATTCATTATTGATTTCTTACCTAATGCATTATTTGTATCTTTCATTGCCTACAAATGTTCTGACGTCATCAATGATAACCAGTGTTTTAAATAGCACGCTATAGCGTTTTTTGGACTCCAAACGCTACCCTATAACATCAAAATGCGCTATTTGCGCTACGGCCGCTATAGCGGTCCGCTATTTGCGCTATATAATATGGTTTTTTTAAAGCAATTTATATGGATTTTAAGTAAAGATAAAAAAATCTCTAACCGAAATTGAATTTGTTGCTACTTGCTACAGATAAATCAATTGAAATTGAGAATAGAAATAGAAATTTGAATAGAAGAAAAGTCCAAACCGAAATTAAAATTTGAATAGAAAAAAAATAGATTATGTCATGAATCATGATGCTTAAGATATGTTTAATAGAAAAAATCGATAGTTTATGATATTACTATGGATATTTTGAACTGCAATTTAGACTTTGTACGGGTTCAATATGAATATTATAATTTCTTAATTACTTTGGTGTTATTTATTGTTCTATGAGACTTTAGATAATGTTGATATTTAATACAAATATTGAATATACGAAATGTAAAAAAAAAAAACGTTATTTGGAATAGCTTCCGCTATAGCGACGCTTAGAGAGGGAAAAACGTGCCGTGCCGTGACTAACACGCCGTGACTTTGGTCACGTGCCGTGCCGTGCCGTGACCAAGTAAATTTTTCACGTGCCGTGCCGTGCCGTGACAAAAATTACGAGGAGTGGTCACGGCACGCGAATGGTCACGGCACGCGAGTCACGCCGTGACTCGCGTGCCGTGACTAAGTCGTGCCGTGACTAATTCGTGCCGTGACCAAATGTGCCGTGACCAAACGCGCGTTAATCAAATTTGATCGCATTTAACGTTTTAAAAAAAAAAAATGAAACAATTCTTTAAAATTCAAATGTTTTAATTGAAATTTAAATGTAAATATTTTAATTAAAATAAAATTATACCTTATAGGAAGGTATGTTAGTGTATTGCTTCACTACTGCCGTGACTGGCGTGTCTTCCGTTCCGTGACTCGCGTGTCCCGTGCCGTGCCGTTCCGTATTTCCGTGCCGTGCCGTGCCGTGACCAAGACAATTTCCGTGCCGTGCCGTGCCGTGTCTTCTTTGCCAACAATTGGTCACGACACGCGAATAGTCACGGCACGGGACACGCGAGTCACGGCACGTGACCGACACACGTGCCGTGCCGTTCCGTGCCGTTACCGTGCCGTTCCGTGACGGATCCGGCTCCGGCGTGCCATTTTTCCCACTCTAGCGACGCTATTCGCTATAACTTTTTTTTTAGCCTTCCCGCTACGACGCTATAAATGCTATTTAGAACCTTGATGCTAACACTGTAATCGTATTTGTCAGGAGATACAAGTGAACCAACCAAATGAATGAAAACAGTAATTGCAACTTGCTCCGATTGAACTTCCGAGGAGTTTATGGATTGGTTGTGAGAAAATTAGACTCCAAATTCACCAAATCAACGTTATAAGTCAAAAGATGAGAGACTGAGAGGGTTGTTGAAAATTTCAGTTTATCCACTTTGCACCTACTCCAATTATTTGATGAGAAAAACGGTCACTCTGGTTTAAATTCTGCTCCATGCATATAATATTTCTCTTCTGAAAATTTTATTTTTACCATCTTAAAATAAATAAATATACCAAATAACCCTTTTATTTCTATGGAAATTCCATAAATACCAGGATCCAGATTTAATCTGCGACCCTTTTGGCAGTGATAGCAGATTGAATCTACAACCCAATCTAGTAAAAATTTAATTAAAAAAAAAGAGTCTTTTTTATTTTTTTTAAGATGGTTAAAATAAGAGTTTCGAATTTGTCTTTTGGATACACAAATTATTGGAATGGTCGGGTGTTAATGAAATTCTTTTATTCATTTATTCGACATGTATCACATTTGATAAGACGTTAGTTGTATTATTCATTTTCTCTTTCTTTATTCTTTATGATACTTTTGAAAAATATTTTACAGGAAGCACAAATCGGAATATGAACGACTCCCTTTTATTCGGTTATCCAATGTGTATTGTATTTGATAAGATGTGTATTGATAAAGTTTCTTTTATTAGCTTATTAAATATACATAAAATAATAAAAATCGTTAACTTAACAAATACAGATATAAAAATACTTTCACTTGACCATATCGTACCGTTGACACTCCTGATTTGCAGGGGCGGACCCAGGTGTATTCCGGGGGGTGGCAGCTGCCTCCTCTTGGATTTTGAGTTTTAGTGATGATTTATCGGTTCCGACTGACTTTGCCCCTCTGGACATTTGATTTGTAATTCGGATTAAATTTAGGGTTAAAATTGAAAAAAAAATTGTTGAATTTTGATTGATAATTAGAATTATAAGTCAAAGCATAAGAAATTACAAGTCAAAGCATTGAAAAGTATAAATTAAAGCATTGTTTTTTATCGAGTACCCAATTAGTTAATGAATTTAAACCCGATTCGATATTTTTTTTGCCCCCCGACGAAATCCTGGATCCGCCCCTACTGATTTGGTCTCCTGATTTAGACGAGGAGATATATTTTCTTCACAAATGCCTTTATCCAATAGTGCTGACTGCTGAGCCCAAAAAATCAAGGAAGTCTGCCCAAGACATTCTAAGGCCCAAGATATGTTGGATTCAGAGTCGTTGGGATATCTAATTGACTTTCAATTAATATCTATAATCAGATTATTGGATTCGAATTTCTATGAATAAATCTGCATATGAATTCGTCTTACTAATTGAGTTCGCATTTAGATGTTGCACGATCTGAATCCGAAATCTGTTAAGAAATAAGAATTCGATAAATGATCAATACAGTAAATATGATATGAGTTGTTTTAAAACTACATATGTCACGCATGCTTTAAATCTTACATCATAGCTAGTCATATAAATTAGCTTAATTGAAGTTATTATTTATAATTTGTATATTTATAATAATAAAAAAAATATTACATTCACTGATATCATACATATATTTTACTATTGTAGACATTTTAAGTAAAATATCCTATCACTGCCCACTGGTATTATTAGAGTTGGTATTATTAGAATTTCTAATCTGATGTGGCAGTTTCTAATTCAGTTTTAGAAATGTAGGAGAATTTATTATTTAGAAACTATATATGCAGTAAAATTTCTTATTAAGAAACTGTTTATAAACTCCATATTGGCCAAATGATTCGCTCAAATTAATTCTCCCTTTTAATTTGTTGTTAACGTGGCTTAATAGAAACTCTAAAATTAATTTCAGAAATGTAAGAGATAGAAACTTTAGAGATCTTAATTTCTAAAAAGTGGTTGACAGTTATTTAGAAACTCATTTGAGTTGCTGGAATGTAGATGCTCATACTATGATGGCTAATTACCTCAGAAATTATTTATACAAAGGAGAACACACTATTCAATTTTGAAAAGAAGCAACCCTTATATTTGATTCATGATATTACAACTAAAATATACATCCAACCCTTTTTATGGCACTTTAACTATAATAATTGTATAACAATATCTCACAATTAATACGATCACAACAACCAGACATTATCTGCTTCAACTTCATTGCTGCATCAGCTACTGTAAAGCACATCAAGCGCCGTAAAGATGAGTGGGGAGCCTCGGCTCGACGACAGCCTGTAGCGGATCCTTCTTCGGGGTTGACAGCCCGAAAATCTCTTCCAGGCTCAGATCAGCATCCTGCATCCCATCAGGAAGCCTCCAGTTAAACCCGTGCAACAGGTTCGCGAGACTCACCTGAATAACCTTCAGACCGAGATTGTAACCTGGGCACATTCGCCGGCCTGACCCAAATGGGAGCAATTCAAAATCATGGCCCTTGACATCGATCGACTTGTCAAGGAATCTTTCGGGCCTGAACTCGTCAGGGTTTTCCCAGACGGCTGGGTCATGTCCGATTGTCCAGACGTTCACGAATACACGTGTACCGGCTGGGATGTCGTACCCGTTAAAAGTGACATCCTCACGGGTTTGGCGTGGAACCAGCAATGGGGCCACAGGGTGCAACCTCATTGTCTCCTTTACGATGGCCTCGATATATGGAAGTGTCTGAATCTCCTTCTCCTCGACCCAACGGTCTCGTCCAATGACTCGATCAAGCTCCTCTGTAGCCTTTTTGATGATCTCAGGTCGTTTTAGGAGCTCGGAAATTGCCCATTCTACCGTCACGGCAGAGCTTTCTGTTCCACCGGCTATCAAATCCTGATATAATACAAAAAATGTTTTCTTAAATATTTCTGCTTTTCAAGATTAAAGAAGGCACAAGTGACCTACTTTAAAAAATATATATTTCTGCCTTTCATTATCTTGATGAACTTGCATGATGTTTACATAATTTTATATAAATTCGGTAGAGACTAGAGACCATGTATCAACCGTACAATGCCAACATAAATAATTCAAATAAGTCTATACTGTCATTTGGGTTCTGAATTTCCAGGTCAAGTCAAACAAATGACATGGATGTGTTAAGCTTTCCAATTTGAACAAAAGAAAACGCTCTAAGCCAAAAAAAAAAAAAAAAAAAAAAAAAACGTTGTATTAACTAATTAATTACCTGGGTAAAAGCTTTAACGCCATCTCTCTCGAGCTTAACCTCTAGTGTAGGAGAATCAGCGAACTGCAGCAAGACATCCACCATGTCCTTGGCCACAAAGTTCTCCCCCTCTTGCTGCCTCCTCTCGTTGTGTTCATCCAACACATGCTCCAAAAATCTGTCAAACTTCGTGCCCAGGGTTTTCATCCGCCTTATATACCCCTGCAAATCAAGGAAATTCAACCAGGGTATAGAATCCCCGATGTTCAACACGCCGTTGAGCAAAAACAACTCGTCTAACATCGACTTGAACTCCTCAGGTGTCACGATCGACCCCTCCGACTTGTCTAGATAGTTCTTACCCAGCACCATCCGGCTTATCACGTTCAAACTAAGCGTTGACAGGAAATCCTTCAACATCATGACCTTCCCTGAGGATTTAAATAGGTCCCGAAGAAGGTTGCGCATCTCCTCGACACGTATGTATTCATAGGACTCCAGCCGCTTGGCACTGAACAGCTCCATCAGGCACATCTTGCGTGCTTGCCGCCAGTATGGGCCGTACTGAGACCAGGTGATGTCCGCATAATTATAGGTTGTGTACTTCCCAGCTGCAAATTTCGGTCGATCGATGAACTTCACATCTTGGGTTTTGAGAATATATCTAGCGAGTTCAACCGATGATCCAACAATTGCGGGGAAGGACCCGAAGCGGAGGTACATCAAGGGGCCATACTTCTTGGATAGTTCATGGAGTGATCGGTGCGGGAGAGTGCCGATTAGATTGAGATTGCCGATTATAGGCCACGGCTTGGGGCCAGGAGGAAGGTTGTACTTTTTGCGGCCACGAATGTAAGTGATAGATTTGAGCAGAATAATTGTTGCCACCATTACTAAAGAGCTCATGGCCCATGGTGGTAAATACTCCATTGTTGGCTAGACTTTGTCTTGACCAATTTGAACAGGAAGGATTGTTAATGGTCTCTGTTTTTTAAGGTAGAATGAGGTGATGGGTGGTACTATGGTTAGTACTTGAGACTATTTATAGGTGTTTGCTATGGTTGAAGGGGCTCTATCGGCATCCATATTCCAACTCTCTTTTTTTTCTTTTTGACATTTGGTGACTCTGACTCCATGTGTTTTGTCACCTTACTACGAAGAAAGGAGAAGGAAATTACCAGTATTGTTCTATGCAAACTTCCAAAGGGCCAATTGGTCAACAGGAGAGAGCGTTGACTCTCGATAATTTAGTCTCTAATCCGTTCACTCATGAACTCGTATTAATATTATTTGCAGACGAGGTGGAACACATCTATCAATAGTAAGATGAGAGTAAAATTGTTTTCAGTGATTAAAATGATCTTCTTTTCATTATTTACCGCGATAATATTGTAAAATACACAGTTATTGCACATGCGGCGACAATTGCACATGCATCTGTTTTTAATTATTCGAAATAAAATTAACATATGATTTTAATTAATATTCAGACAAAAATATACGGCACCAATATGTGGTATGCAACCGCATATATATAGGCTGCATGCAGTTCGGAGACTGAACTAAAAATATGATCGTAATTAATTAAGTTGTTTTGTATTTGATTTTATAATTGCACTATGTTGACTACAATTTTTATTGTTAGGTATCATACCTGGTAAAAATTTACTGAAATTAAAATAATTCTTTTTGTTATCTAATATTAATTTTTTTCATTATTTATAGAATGAGTCTATGGTACTATGTATAGCACAGATTAATCCGTACTACGGAGCCATATTTTCATTTTCAAAATTCTAACGGTCGATCCGAACCGTTCAACATGATTTCCATATGAGAATATACTTGTGGACTAAATTTTCTATTTTTTAGAATTTTTTTAGATAGGTAGAAAATCACTGTTTTTGGATGGTCCAGAATTTTCAGATCAAGTGATTTTCTACCTATCTAAAAAAATAGTAAAAAAATTAAAAAAAATATAAAATTTAGTTTGCAAGTACATATTCATGTGGGGATCACGTTGAACGGTTCGGATCGATCATTAGAATTTTCAAAATGAAAATATGACTCCGTAGTACGGACTAATCCGTGTTATGCATAGTACCATAGCCTTACTCTAGTAAAAGGAACCAGACATGTATATTCGTATGTGATATATTATACAATTCAAATAATATTTGAGTTCAACACGTTTCAATTTTTTTAAAAAAATTGGAGATCTAATCTAAGTATGAAGGCAGTTAAAATTCATCATGCCGTATGATTAAATTTATTAATCTTTTGGAAATTTCAAGACCCTTTCATCATTTTCTATATAGGGGTTGTTTTCGAATATTATCAATTGCAGTTGGGCCTTTATTTGTTTAGTAGAGTCTGCATGACCTTGTGTTCTCACTTAATGACCATGTGTTCTCACTTAATTACCAACTCATTGGCAACTTCGTGATCTTTGTATTGACTAATGATTATATTCCAACAAATATTTGAAGGAGAGTCATTATTTTTTCCTTTGCTCAACAAAAGTAATTTCTTTTGTTGTCTGGTTTTCTGAACACATTAAGACTCGTTCAGTGATACTAAATTTCATGAAAAAAGAACTTGTATTTGGTCTAGTGATAAAGACACATAAGAGTTTAAAAGTGTGTTGGATGACTTGACCTCCAATTAATGAATTAAAAAAAAAAGTTCATGAAATTTCAAGAGAACATCAGTCTTTATCGTTAGAGAATCTACGGTCAAGTCAGGATGCTTAATTATCTCGTAATTTAAAAAAAAAAAATACTTACATATAGTAAAGTTTAATTTAAATTTTCATCTCATAATTTTAAAAATTTACTTATATATATAGTGAAGTTTAATTTAATTTCCCTTATATTTTAAAAAATTTATATAGTTCACTTTTCTTATAAAATACAAAAATATGTGCTTGTAACTTAAAAGGTTAGAATTGTACTTTATGATTGTGAAAATGTAAACTTAAATACCCGATGATGAAACATTGTGTATTTTATATTTTTTGTGACCATTTTACGTTTTAACTATAAATTTAAATTTTCTAATTTCGTTCCCACCTTTATTGGATCCTCCTTTTTTATTTATTTTATTGTTGAGTTGGACATTATATAACGCTGAATATGTTTGGTTTTATGTACGATGCAAGTAAACTCGTGGGAAACAAAACATAAGCTCCAACTAAAGGTGTCAATGGTATCTTTTTAGCCGTTTAGCCGATCCATATCGTATTTGATAAGGTGGATATGGATAAGATTTTTTTTTTGTTAGCTTATTGGGTATGAGTATGGATAATAATTTTTTTTTGTTAACCAAATGAGTAAGGGTATAGGTACTGAGATAATTATAAAATCTAAATATATATTCAATTCAATTTCCAACCAACCTAAATATGTATTCGTGTTTTTGAATTTTCTTCTTTTATAAAAAACAATTTAGTTGAAATTGATTGCACATTTATTTTTATTTTTTTATTAAAAATGCAATTACATATGTGTGAAATGAATGAGTTTTCTATATTTAATTTGTAAAATATAATAAAACTAATTATTATATTAGTATTATTCGTTATTCATCCGCTACCGTATCGTTACCCGATAATATTAACGGGTAAGGGTAGGGTAGGGTAAGATCAATTTTTAATGAGTATGAGTAGAGTATGGATAAAATCAATTTTAATAGGTACATGTATAGAAATACTTCTACCGACACGTACTGTACCCATTGACACCCTTAGCTCCAACCTAATTTTTTTTTCTTTAGACATGATAATAATGATAATAGTCTCCCAGATCAATCTTCAGTCAAAATCTCCTGACTGGTAACTTTTTTCTTTAACCGTTCAAAATTCCATGTGGAGTTTATCGGGTTTAAAAAAGTTACCTATATAAATAAAACTTGAACAATCTATCATAAAAGTTCATATTTATCGTTACTTTCCTCTTTTTATTTCTAAATATTTAATATAATTTTGTAGGTAAACGGATCAGGTCTGGTCCATCTGTTTATTTGCTAGGTCGGGTGCATTAATTAGTATTTTTTTTTCCGTGATGATCGGAGCAATGGCGAAGCTAGAATTTGAGCTAGAGGTAGGCAAAAATCGGATTTGGGTTCGAATAAATTAATGGTTCGGGTTCAAATTTGGGTTCGGATTTGGATTCAAGATACAATTCGAATAAATTAACAATTCAATCAATTCTAACAATTCAAGCGGCAGGCGACTGGTACAGGCGGCAGCGGCGTCCCTTCTTCTTCTTCTTCTTCTTCTTCTTCGTGCAGGCGACAGGCGAGGCGAGGTTGGTCAGGTGAGGCGCGACAGCGGCTGGCGACCTGGCGTCCCTTCTTCTTCTTCGCGCAGGCGCGGCGCGGCGCGACGTGTTTTTCTTTTTTTCTTTTCTCGCTTCGCGCAAACACCGTAAACTAGGGAACCAGGGGTAGGCAAGGCCCTATTTCAGAGGTAGACAAGCTCATAAAAAAGTCCGGTCCATATAAAAAAAAATTCCAGAAGTAGGCAAATGCCTACCCTGCATCAACGTAGCTTTGCCTCTGGATCGGAGTCATGCGGTTAACAAAATAATGCTAAGGTTAACATCCTAACAGAGGACAGATTTGGATGGTCCAAATCTTTGAAGTGATTATCTTTTTTGGAATCGACTTGAGGTCTAGACTTTAGCAAAGTGTATTGAAATTAAAATAATTCTTTTTGTTATCTAATATTAAAATTTTCATTATTTATAGTAAAAAGAACCAGACATGTATGTTCGTATGTGATGTATATTATACAATTGAAATAATATTTGAGTTCAACATGTTTCAATTTTTTTTTTTAAAATTGGAGATCTAATCTAAGTATGAAGGCAGTTAAAATTCATCATGCCGTATGATTAAATTTATTAATCTTTTGGAAATTTCAAGACCCTTTCATCATTTTCTATATAGGGGTTGTTTTCGAATATTATCAATTGCAGTTGGGCCTTTATTTGTTTAGTAGAGTCTGCATGACCTTGTGTTCTCACTTAATGACCATGTGTTCTCACTTAATTACCAACTCATTGGCAACTTCGTGATCTTTGTATTGACTAATGATTATATTCCAACAAATATTTGAAGGAGAGTCAAAAGTAATTTCTTTTGTTGTCTGGTTTTCTGAACACACTAAGACGTGTTCAGTGATACTAAATTATATGAAAAAGAACTTGTCTTTGGTCTAGTAACAAAGGCATGCACATGGATCCCATGTGAGAGATCATGAGCTCGAAACCCATAAAATGAGAAAATTCTTTATATTATGCATAGGAGTTTGAAAGTGTGTTGGGTGGCTTGACCCCCAACTCATGATTTCAAAAAAAAAAAAAATTCATGAAATTTCATGCACTGAAATATTTATTCCTACGATGATGACTATTTTTGTTAAAAAAAGGTTGACGTGGAGACGATTATAGAAGGTTGATGCGGGGATATGAGGTTCCCACCACTTCATTAGAGGATGCTTGAAGCGGAGACCATTAGGAGATTGAAAAAGGAATGATCATAACATATGCATCAAAATATTAATATCTTATTTTTCAACTATTAATTTATACCAAGGTTCTAAATAGCGTTTATAGCGTTATAGCGGAAAGGCTACAAAAAAAGCTATAACGAATAGCGTCGCTATAGCGGAAGCTATGCCACATAGCTTTTTTGTTTTTACATTCCGTGTATTCAATATTTGTACTAAATATCAATATTATCTAAAGTCTCATAGAACAATAAATAACACCAAAGTAATTAAGAAATTATAATATTCATATTGAACCCGTACAAAGTCCAAATTGCGGTTCAAAATATCCATAGTAATATCATAAACTATTGATCTTTTCCTATTCAAAATATCTTAAGCATCATGATTCATGACATAATCTATTTTTTTTTTCTATTCAAATTTCAATTTCGGTTTGGACTTTTTTTCTATTCAAATTTCAATTTATATTTCCAATTTCAAATTGATTTATCTGTAGCAAGTATCAACAAATTCAATTTCGGTTTGGACTTTTTTGGGTCTTTATTTAAAACCCATATAAATTGCTTAAAAAAACCCATATTGTATAGCGCGCACTATTTGCGCTACGCGCTATGCACTATAGCGGACCGCTATCACCGCTATAGCAGCCGTAGCTCAATTAGCGCATTTTGATATTATAGCTTAGCATTTGGGGTCCAAAAATACTATAGCGCACTATTTAGAACACTGATTTATATATACCTATAAAAGTTAACGTCGGAATGAGTACGGAACTGAGAAGGGAATCATATAATTATTCAATACACTTTTCTAAAGTCTAGACTATAGACCTCAAGTCAAGTCCAAAAGAGATAATCGCTTCAAAGATTTGGACCATCCAAATCAATCCTCTGTTAGGATGTTAACTTTAGCATTATTATATATTATTTTTATATTATTTTGTTAACTCCGATCATCACCCGTTTTTTTTAGTTACCACGGAAAAAAAATAAAATTAAATGAATACCACTGCTGGGGGGCTTATTTCGCATCCTATCACCCACGCGTACTGGGTCTGCGCACTAAATTGGACGGTGCGCGGACTGGGCAGGCGCACCAGGTTAGTGCGCGGACTGAGCGGGCGCACCAAATTTTTTTTTTTTAAGTTCTGTGGTATTTGTAATTATATGTATACATAACATTTGTCGGACTAAATTTGAACTAAAAATTACTACAAAAAATTATACGTACAATCTGAGCCGACATTTTTATTAATGAAATACGCTGAATTACGCTAATTATAATGAATTACGCTAAATTATTCTAATTATAATGAAACACACGAAACTATGCAAAATTACGCAAAATTACGCTAATTTTGTGCCATCTTTCATAAATCATAAAAAAATAGTAAAAAAATTCCAAAAATAAAAAAATGATATTCTACAAGTTCATTACATAACTAGTTTACTGAGCTACGTAGATTGAATAATAGAAATGAAAATCTTAATCGGAAACTTCAACTGAAGTTTTGAGACTTTTCCCTTTATTTTTTGGTGATTTTGAATTTAAAAATCTGGCATCGCGATTTCAGACGCATGCGTATTTTCGCAAGCTTTCCGAAAAGTGGTCATTTGCTGAAATCGGACACTCGAGCGCCATTTTATGGCCGTTTGAAGTTTCGTCGTCATTTTTAGCTATTTGTCTCTAAAAAAAAAAAAATTGGTGCTCCTCCCCAGTCTGCCAGTGCGCATACCCAGTCCGTGCATCGGGTTTAATGGGTCAATTTTACCGCGGTGCGCATACCCAGTACGCGCACCGAGTCGATGGGTCGGTACGCGTGCCCAGTATGCGCACCCATCGGTGCGCCTGCCCAGTACGCGCACCGTCCAATTTGGTGCGCGGACTGGGTGCGCGTGGGTGGTAGGATGCGAAATAAGTCCCAAACAGTGGTATTCATTTAATTTTTATTTTTTTTTCCGTGGTAACAAAAAAAAAAACGGGATCATCACGAAAAAAAAACTAATAAATGCACCCGACCTAGCAAATTAACAGATGGACCAGACCTGATCCGTTTACCTACAAAATTATATTAAATATTTAGAAATAAAAAGAGGAAAGTAACGATAAATATGAACTTTTATGATAGATTGTTCAAGTTTTATTTATACAGGTAACTTTTTTAAACCCGATAAAATCCACATGAAATTTTGAACGGTTAAAGTAAAAGTTACCAGTCAGGAGATTTTGACTGAAGATTGATGTGGGAGACTATTATCATGTCTAAAGAAAAAAAAAATTAGGTTGGAGCTAGGGGTGTCAATGGGTACGGTACGGGTTGGGTGGAGGTATTTTCATACTTATATCCATTAAAATTGATTTTATCCATATCCTACTCATACCCATTAAAAATTGATCTTACTCTATCCTACCCTTACCCGTTAATATTATCAAATAACGAAACGGTAGCGGATGAATAACGGATAATACTAATATAATAATTAGTTTTATTATATTTTACAAATTAAATATAGAAAAATCATTCATTTCACACACATGTAAATATATTTTTAATAAAAAATAAAAATACATGTGCAATCAATTCCAACTAAATTGTTTTTTATAAAGGAAGAAAATTCAAAAATACGAATACATATTTAGGTAGGTTGGAAATTGAATTGAATATATATTTAGATTTTATAATTATCTCATTACCCATTTCCTTACTTATTGGAAGCTGATAGGAGTACACACGCTACAGTACCCGCACTGTACCCACACCTAAACTGCCATAACTGCTTGTGGGGACCGCAACTATTCCAAAACTGTAATTTTGTTTTACAAATTTTAATAGTAATACTGTGAAGTATATAGCTCAAACAGGGCAAGTATTTATACCTATACAATGAACTACACCTGATATATGAATTTTCCTAAAATAATTGTACCCGCACATTTTTTTTTCAAAAATTCTCGTGTTGTACCCGCATTAGGGGACCACTCAAACGGCATGTGGGGACCGCAACTGTTCCAAAACTGTAATTTTTTTTTTATTTTAATAGTAATACTGTGAAGTATATAGCTCAAACAGGGCAAGTATTTATACCTATACAATGAACTGCACCTGATATATGAATTTTCCTAAAATAACTGTACCCGCACCTTTTTTTTCAAAAATTCTCGTGTTGTACCCGCATTAGGGGATCACTCAAACGGCATGTGGGGACCGCAACTGTTCCAAAACTGTAATTTTGTTTTTTTTTTAATTTTAATAGTAATACTGTGAAGTATATAGCTCAAACAGGGCAAGTATTTATACCTATACAATGAACTGCACCTGATATATGAATTTTCCTAAAATAACTGTACCCGCACATTTTTTTTCAAAAATTCTCGTGTTGTACCCGCATTAGGGGACCACTCAAACGGCTTGTGGGGACTGCAACTGTTCCAAAACTGTAATTTTGTTTTTTTTTAATTTTAATAGTAATACTATGAAGTATATAGCTCAAACAAGGCAAATATTTATACCTATACAATGAACTGCACCTGATATATGAATTTTCCTAAAATAACTGTACCCGCACCTTTTTTTCAAAAATTCTCGTGTTGTACCCGCATTAGGGGACCACTCAAACGGCATGTGGGGACCGCAACTGTTCCAAAACTGTAATTTTGTTTTTTTTTTTTAATTTTAATAGTAACACTGTGAAGTATATAACTCAAACAGGACAAGTATTTATACCTATACAATGAACTACATATGATATATGAATTTTTCTAAAATAACTCTACCCGCACCTTTTCTTGAAAAATTCTCGTATTGTACCCGCATTAGGGGACCACTCAAACAGCATGTGGGGACCGCAACTGTTCCAAAACTGTAATTTTGTTTTACAAATTTTAATAGTAACACTGTGAAGTATATAGCTCAAACAGGACAAGTATTTATACCTATACAAGGAACTACATATGATATATGAATTTTCCTAAAATAACAGTGCGGGTGCTGTAGCGTGTACAGTGCGGGTACAGTGCGAGTACTGTAGCGTGAGTACTGAAATAATTATTCTTACTTATTTGGTTAACAAAAAAAAAATTCTTATCCATACCCATATCTAATAAGCTAATAATGTCCCACTCAACAATAAAATAAATAAAAAAAGGAGGATCCAATAAAGGTGGGAACGAAATTAGAAAATTTAAATTTAGAGTTAAAACGTAAAATGGTCACAAAAATATAAAATACACAATGTTTCATCATTGGGTATTTAAGTTTTCATTTTTCACAATCATAAAATAAAATTCTAACCTTTTAAGTTACAAGCACATATTTTTGAATTTTATAAAAAAAGTGAACTATATAATTTTTTTAAAATATAAGGAAAATTAAATTAAACTTCACTATATATAAGTAAATTTTTAAAATTATGAGATGAAAATGGAAATTAAACTTTACTATATGTAAGCATTTTTTTTAAATTACGAGATAATTAAGCATCATGACTTGACCGCAGATAGATCTCTTACGATAAAGAATGATGTTCTCGAGTTAAATGGTTTATATTTTTTTAATATAGTAAAATAAAAACCGGAGAGAAGAATATTCATAGTATCTAACCGTATCAGTTTAGTTAAAGCTTAATTTTTTTTGGGACCTATTTTGAAATATAGAGATTCAATTTTAAGTTCGTGCAAATTTGAATTAAACGGTTCGGATTTAAACTGATCATGTCAGGTATTTTGCATGATTCAAATTTAAAAGGAGAGAAGAGAAGAGAGTGCAAAAATTGTAGTAGAGATCGACAGTACATCTCATGTCAGAGATTTCAACTTTTTTTTTTTGAAGTTTTTCTTTTCGCTTAAGAAAAAACAAGCTTAACATTCATAGGATTTCAAAAATATTGGAATTTAATTTAAATATTTAACTTTTTTTCTAGCCAATTTCGACAAAATTTGGCTGCAAAATTAGTGTGAAATGTATTTGTCGCGTAATTTTTACTTAAAATAAAAGGGAAAACTTTATTTTGGAGGCGACCAAGGTAC
This sequence comes from Carex kokanica, assembly GCA_025461125.1. Lineage (NCBI taxonomy): Eukaryota > Viridiplantae > Streptophyta > Magnoliopsida > Poales > Cyperaceae > Carex > Carex kokanica. The sequence goes on from JAJGRX010001459.1 coordinate 510,445, forward strand.
AACAAACTAGTAACAATTGTTCTTTGAAGAAGAAATTTACAATAATCATTCAATTAATCTATCAATATTTAATGCATCCCTCTATAATTTGTCAATTTTCAATCACCTAAAAAATTATCATCTCCACAGAATTATATATAAAATTTCAATGTGGGGGAGTAATATATACTTTTCATGGAGTCAGTTTTGAAGTTATCTAGAAGTTTCTAAAAGATTACCTTAATTTCATGCTATTGAATGCAACTTTCATGAAAAAAAAAAATGGAAGGTTAATCAAGGTTTTAAATAGCGCATTATTGCGGCGCTATAGCGTTTTTGAACCATAAAAGTTATGGCGCTATAGTGGCGCTATTTGAACATAGCGCTGTTTTTTCAACTGTTCCGCTATGACGCGATAAACGCTATTTAAACCTTTGAGAAAAATTAACACTTAAAACTAAAACATACGTTAATCTAAATGACAAATTTCAAAGGAAAAAGTAGGTACTCTTAGTATAAAAAGTCATCTTCTCTTTATTTTATTTTAATTAACTAAAATGTGACAAGAACCTCTACTTGTAATATCCCAACGAAACCATCTTAATTAACTTGGAACCTACTCAGTTCTCACACACAAAAGGTACTTCTATAATCAACTAAATTAAACATTTTTTATTGTTCTTTTTCCGAATTTTTTTTTAATATCCAAAAGAATTCAAAAATTCAAAATTTGCACCCATTTTCAACTTATTTCCAGAATGATTTTTCGGATCTAGTGTCTCTTTCCGGAAAATAATTCTCCGGATCCAAAGGTTATCTTTCCGGATAATTATTCTCCGGTTTTTTGTTTAATTAAATAGAAAATGTTATGATTTATTTATTTTTTGTATTGAAATATTAGAAATATTTTTATATTTCTTTAAAAATAGATGGAACCGAAATTTTTAAATATAGCACAGTTCAAAAAAAAATATACCAAAACGGCACCGTTTGGCAGAAATTTCAAATTTAGCACGGCCGCAGATCAGCTGAGCGGCCCCATTTTTTTTTTTTTTTTAAGATCTGAGAGATAAAAATTCGAATTTTACGAAACTTTAAACGGCCATAAAACGGCGCTCGAGTGTCCGATTTCAGCAAATGACCACTTTTCGGAAAGCTTGTGAAAATGCGCATGCGTCCAAACTGGCTTTGCCAGATTTCCAAATTCAGAATTGTAAAAAAACAAAGGGAAGAGCCTCAAAACTTCAGTTGAAGTTTCCAATTAAGATTTTCATTTCTATTCTCAAATTTACGTAGCTCAGTAAATTAGTATTCTACAAGTTCATTAGATAACTAATTTACTGAGCTACATAGATTTGAGAATACAAATGAAAATTTTAATCGAAAACTTCAACTGAAGTTTTGAGGCTCTTCCCTTTGGTTTTTTGCGATTCTGAATTTGGAAATCTAGCAAAGCTAGTTCGGACGCATACACATTTTCACAAGCTTTTCGAAAAGTGGTCATTTGCTGAAATCGGACACTCGAGCGCCGTTTTATGGCCGATTAAAGTTTCGTAAAATTCGAATTTTTATCTCTCAGATCTAAAAAAAAAAAAAAATTATGGGGCCGCTCAGCTGATCTGCGGCCATGCTAAATTTGAAATTCCTGTCAAACGGTGCCGTTTTGGTATTTTTTTTTTGAACTGTGCTATATTTAAAAATTTCGGTAGATGAAATACTATATAATTGAATTCATTAAAAAGACTGTGACAAATAAGTCGGATCAACATTTTCAGGACAGATTTTTTGCAACTGTAAGAAAAATTAAAATATTTCTTTGGGTGTTATTGGAAACAAAAATAAAAATATTTTGGATCTGAGTTATTGATCCCGGTTCAAAAGTCACTTCTGAGTAAATAAAGAAAATATCATGGTTCTTTTAGTACATTCAAATTCTAAGATACTGCATCTATTGTGAGAAAAACAACCGAAATTTTTTTTCTTACCACCGTCGAAAAACAGAATTAAATCAATACCACTGGTTTAATCAGATTTCAGATTCCGCCACGTACGCGCACTGGATCTGCGCACGGATCCCAAATCCGTGCGCATAGTGGATACGCGGACCGATCCGTGCGCTTAGCGGGTCTGCGGACGGATCCGTGCGCGTAGTGGGTCGGCGGACGGATCCGTGCGCGTAGTGGCTGTGCGGACGTGTTAGAAAATGATAAAACCCCACAGCGCACTGGTTTTGCCCTACCCCAACGCTCCCAGCCCCAGCAGCACCCCACACCCCAAGCCGCGCAGCCCTCCAGTAAAGGTAATTTTTTTTTATTTTAAAGTTAAATTTTGTTATTTAATTTTTTATTAAGTAGTTTAGTTTAGTTAGGTACCAAAATAGTAGTATATTGTAAATTAGATTAAAATATTGTGTAGTTATGTAAATATTTGTGTAAATTAGACCAAAATAGTAGTTTAGTTTATTTGGTCTATTTTTTATTAAGTAGTTTAGTTTTAATTTAGTTGGGTGCCAAAAAATTTGTGTAAGACCAATTTAGAATTGTGAAATGTATTTAGAATTTAGAACTGTGAATTATAATTTAGAATTTAGAAATGTCCAAATATTGTAATAATATATTGTTGTATTTAGATTGTTTTTAGAAATGTCCAAATATTGCAATAATATATTGTTGTATTTAGATTGTTTTTAGAAATGTCCAAATATTGTTGAATTTAAAAATGTCCAAATATTTAGAAATGTCCAAATATTGTTGAATTTAGAAATGTCCAAATGTCCAATTATTTTTACATTGTTGTATTTAGACAAAAATTGAGTAGAAATGGACCAAATCAGAAATTTATTTTTCTGAATGGCCGTATTGTATGACTTTTTACCGATCCATCCAAGAATGATGATATATTATCGATAGAGGCTAAAATTGACAAAATTAATTAATTTGATGTCAGTATGGCGTCAACCAGCGGTAGCAAAGAAAATCGTACGCAAGATGACGTACAGTTGGATTTATCACTGGCCCGTACGATATTTCCAAATATGACGAAAGAGAGCATCAGCCCTCTTTGCTGGTATAAATTCGAGGAGCACAAGATTAGAAATGCATATGTAAGTTTACGTTTTGAGAAATGCAAATAATTTTAATTTTTATTTAGTTAAAAATATGTAAGTTATATGTTTGTTTGTTTTGAAATTGAATGCAGACTCATACCTTGACGGGGACGCGGAACAATCAGATGAGTATAGTCTACGATGAGCGATACGCTCCCGCGTTGAAGAGTTTGGGGTTGTGGCATGTCTCACAGCTGACCCCCATTATTGCAGATGTTGCTCTTCTATCTGCGTTGGTCGAGAGGTGGCGGCCGGAGACACACACATTCCACCTGCCAGTTGGAGAGATTACGGTGTCTCTCCAGGATGTCAGTTGTCTCTGGGGACTGCCTATTACTGGACGGGCTGTGACGGGTGTGGAGTACGGGGACTTCACAAAGGATGTCGAAGAACTGCTAGGACCCAACCTGATGAAGGAAAGGGCCCTCAAGAGGTCCAAGGTTGCTTCGAAGAACGACATCAGTATACCTTTTTTACGGGCGGCTTTCAAGTAAGTTGTATTTTTATAATAGTAAATATTTGCGATGCTTGATACTCTGTACTAAATTAGTTTGTATTTATAGAGGACCTTTACGAGAAAATGCGCCTCCGGCTCTGGTAGATCAGTGGACCCGAGCTTATATCATGGAGTTGTTCTCCTGCTGGTTGTTCCCAGATTCCTCTGGGAGCACCGTCCCTGCTTGTATGCTGGAGTGGCTGAGGGACTTGGCAGACCCTCCACAGATGAATTGGGGGTGCGGCGGTCTTGGCATGTCTGTACCGAGGCTTATGCACTGCGTGCCGGGTATAAATTACTTAATCTTCTTTTTGTAAATAAATTATTTGCTCTTATTGTATTAAAAATAACCGCAACTTGTATGAAAATAGGTTGACAAATCTGGTCTGTACGGACCGATTGGTCTCCTTCAGCATTGGTCGTGGACGAGATTTCCATTTGGTCGTCCGCAACCATCAGTAGACGGTTGGGCTCCAGACTGGGGTCATCCGGACGGAGAGACATGTCCTACGTATGCTCAGAGATTCTGCGCAAGAAAGACCTTTGTCGCGACTCCGCACGGCAAGCCTTCGGGAGTTTGGTTTTTCCGCACTCAGTTCGAGCAGATGACTCCAGATCTACATGTCGAGTGGAGGCCGTATGATTTTTTGGTCGAGGTTTTTGAGCCAGATGAAGAGCCTTACTGTTTTCTTACAAAACTTCCAGACATCTGCAGACGCGAGCGACAGTCCTGGTTTGCTCAGGTGCGAGTTATTTTTTTATTTTCTAGTTTACAATTTCATAATCATATTGTAGTTTAAAATTGATACTTAGACTATGAAAAATATTGGCAGGTACCGCTTATCTACTACCAGGTTGTTGAGCATTATTACCCTGGACGGGTGATGAGACAGTTTGGTATGGCCCAGTTTTTTCCAGTCCCGCCGCCTATCACAAAGGACGACTGGTATGATCTTCACCAGCCGTTGTGCACCGCGGTAGCGAAGAATTGGCGGACGGAGCACGCCTTGCATGTACGGAGACTGGAGGATATGAGTCCGGATGACATGGTTCCTGATATGTATCAGACTTATGCTTTCGAGGAGTGGGACCAGCATTATCGGCAGTGGTACCAGGAAAATTGTGCATTCACGGTGTACATGTTCGGTCAGATCTCAGAGATAAATGCGAAGCCGCTTCATGTACCACGCGACACGACCTCCACTCAGTACGGTTTTATCCCTAGCGGTGGTCCGGCTGCACAGATTGTAAGTTTTTTATATTATTTTATTATTTCAATACAGGTACGGTAATCATATTTTGAAATATTGATAAAATGGTTTATTCGCAGGTACTTATGAACATCAAGCAGGTTCTGAGAGCAGCAAGATATGGGATCACAAGAGGCTGGAAGAGGCTGGGGAAGATTATGCTGTGCTCAGCTGCACCTCCGGTGGTCGTCGCCGGGTACAAGGACCAGCTAGACAAGATCCTGAGGCTAGCGGATCTTCCAAGATACGAGGATTTGGGGGATATGAATGATGAAGATTCAGCAGAGCCGATGAGCACACCAGAGCCAGATTTTTCGGAGATATTGTCTGCACCGACGGCTGATGCAGCATTTCAGCGATTTGGAGATCGAGTGGTACGTGCATTTTTCTAATAACCTACTTATTGCAAAACCAAATTATTCTATTATTAACCATCTATTTTCAGGGATATGAGCCCCGGTTTGAGGAGCCTCCGATATCGCAGGATTTTGAGCGGACTCAGACATCGCAGGATTTTGCGTTCGACTTGGGTTCGACTTATGTATACACTCAGGATTACTCATCTCCTCAGTTCTACACACAGGATGAGCCACCACCAGAGGGCAGTGCAGCAGTGTACCAGACTGAGAGGAGACCATCATTTGCAGAGTCTGCTATAGCTTCTCTTTTCGGTCCTTCGGCAGTTCCTGGCTCATCTGAGGAGGTTTTGTTTGGACAGCTACCAGAGGAGACCCCACCACAGCCATCGCGCCAGTATACGTCGCCTTTCACTCAAGCAAGTTCGGAGATTGTGGAAGAAGAGGACTCGGATGAAGATGAATTGGGGCGCGGTAAGAGAGTTAAGGTCGCGAAGAAGCCGTACACACCATCGACTAGGTAGTTGACTTTTATGTAGTTATTCAGTTATTTGGACTTTTATGTAGTTATTCAGATATTTGGACTTTTATGTATGTTTTTCGGACTGTCATTTAGTTATCATGTTATTCTTACTTTTATTTGGTTTATGTTTGTATTTCATGACCTTATTACATCTGTCACTACATTTCTTCAAAATCGACTTCGACCAAAACATGAGTTCTACATCATTCAAACTAATCACTTCGACTTAAACAAAACATCCGTTCTACTGCAATAAAAATACACATAAGTTCTACTGCAATAAAAATACACATAGGTTCTACTTTAATTAAAAACATGAGTTCTACTACCATTACAAACACACAAAAACAACAGTTCTACTACCACCTCTTGACCTTATTGCGTATTTCCTCTCGCATCCCTTCTTCTTCTCGCATTCCTCTCGAGAGTTTCTCTGCTGGTTTGGTGACCCCTTCGTCGTCCTTCCAATACATCCATCCACATTTGGATGCGGTTGTGCCGTCTCCTACCCAACTTCACCAACCGATGCTCTGGAACTAAGATATCTCCTTCGTACACCGGCCAATCACATTGATTGTCATACATATGAAATTCACCACTCCATGTGTCGATGAGTTTTTGAATGTTGTAATAGTGATTGACGAAGTCATTTAGATCCAAGCTCCTATCATGTTAACAAATTAGTAAGTAATGCAGTCCCGGGTTTCAAGTTCCAAATTAAATAAAACATAATTTTACCTTAAGCGACAAACCGCCATCACATGAACATATGGTATTCCGACCATCTGAGGCTTCTGACACATACATTCCACCTCATGGTCGTTCCTCAGAACTACCTTGTACCTGCAGTCGCTAGACGTGTGCACCCATCTGCCATTCTCCATGTCAAAATTAATCTTTTCGCCATGTGAGGTCACCATAAATTCTCCATGATGGCCGAATGCAAGCGCTGACATTTTTCCAACCTTGTCGATGTGCTTATCCAGCTTCTTATGTACGCGAGTGGAAAAAAGCTGACCTGCTGCTTGCAATTGCACAGCCTTCTCTCTTCTCTGAACAAACCAACTGACACACTTGTAGAACGTCTCCTCAATGATTGCGGCAACTGGTAACCTACGAGAATTAAAAATTACAATTAAATGAAGAAAACGATAATAAAAATATACAATGATTACAAAATACAAACCTTCGAGAAGTGGCGAAGACATTGTTGAGCGATTCGGAGCCGTTGCTAGTCATTATTTCCCAACGAGATCCATCATCCATAGCTTGATACACCTTCCATGGCTTAGGCGATTCTTCCTCATCATTTTCATTATATTTGCCACATGTATCCAAATAAGCCAACCAATCAGGATTTCGCCTCCCGATTGCCTCAAGTCCTTCTTGCAATCTTCTTCTCTTCTTCTTTTTAACCATAACCTTGAAAAAAGTGGAAGCAACCTTATCCTTAGTGTGTTTTCCAAAGTTCTCAAACACATGTTGAGAGCAGTAGCGGTGGGCACACTCCCCATTCTCCTCACACCAACCCAAATCATCTTGAATAAACACCTTTTTTATGCCCTTGTGTCGGTCAGATACCACACACATGAATCTGCCAGAACCAATTACAAACTCTCGCACCCACTTCATGAACCATCCCCAATTCTCAAAATCCTCGCTCTCTACCAGTCCAAATGCTAACGGGATTAACTGGTTCTCTGCATCATATCCGGTTACAATTAACAGCTTACCCTTGTATCTGCCAGACAAGAAACAAGCATCGATACTGATGACGGGTCTGAGGTGATCGACTGCAGCAATACATGGTCCCCATGCCCATGCTGCTCTCATGAAAAAACGATACCCTTGCTTTTTGGTTGGCTTTGAAACAATCTTATATTCAGTTCCCGGGTTTGTTCTTTTTATTGCCTCTAGCAAAGGGACAATCAGCCCGTAAGACCCCTCCCAACTACCAAAGGCCCGAGCAATTGCTAACTCTCTGCCACGCCATAATTTGTTGTACTTTGGAACGACACCCTCGTACCTTTCAGCGCATAAGTCAGCGACTGCCCGGATAGACATATCAGCATTTTTTTCCAATGACAATTTTATACAGTTGGCGACCATAGCGGACGTCAACTGTGCATGATCTAACCTGGAAGCCGATGCGTGGCATGTGTGCTTAGCCACATTCTTCGTGATGGCCCAAGTATTACCAAAGCCTGTAGCCCTCGCAACCAACGACCACCTGCACCGGGCGTCAACACACTTGTACCTCAGCCTGGTGGTATCGCTGTGTGTATTTTTTATCTCCCTGTTTAGTTTGATATGCCAGTGGTTAATTGCTTCTTTCATCTTATCCTTACTGTCATATGTCATCCCCTCAGACAATTCATGTCTTTCTCCCTTTTAATTTATAAAAGAAACAACAAAAATTGAACAACATCATTTTAATAACAACAATTTAATAATTAAATTAAAATTAAATATAAATTAACAAACATACCTCACATGTCGCAAAAAAAGAGCTATCGGCCTCTTCAAACCCTGATGTGTCATGAAATTGCTCAAACGGATGTCTTTCCCCACGACCCAATAAAGGCCACTTCCGCCTGCCAAGCACAGGAATACCAGTATCCTCATCACTGTGATCTGATACCCCACCGTCCCCATCATCATCCCAATTAGCCTCTGCCTCCCTTTCTTCAGGATCGTCGTCCGTATTATCATCATAATAAAGCCGTTCTGGGGTTCCAGATCGGTTCCTTTCAGATTGGACTCGGCTAGAGGACGAGGATGGAATTGGAGATCGACCCCTGTCAGATCGGACCCTACTAGGACCCGCTACGGATGGCGCCCGACTTGGACCCGCTACGGATGGCGCCCGACTTGGACCCGCTACGGATTGCTCGAGCCCCAAACCCTGAGTCAACTGCAACAATTGTCTGGTATTCTGTCTGGAGTTCTGTCTAGGGTTTTGTCTGGGGTTGGCTACCACATATAACTCTAGGAACTTGAAAGGAGTGCTCATATTCATTGTCATTTCGACATATAACCCCCAACTGCTATCGTCTTGTACCGGAAACTGTTGGAACCAGGTTTGGTTGCCTTGGCCAATATTGATCCTTGCGGTAATTACCAGTTCATAATTACGGTGGTCAATACCGAGTTGTTGGTACACTTCCCTATTTATACCTCTAAAATCCAAACCTAAGCCGATATTGAACATTTTCGGCATCTGGTGGCTATAATAAGCGCCATTTGGTCCTTGTAATACTTCACCACCATAATGAACCTAAATATTACAAAATAATGCACTAAATTAAAAAATAATACAAAAAATATGTTTTTTTTGAAAAAAAAAATAAGGTAAAAAACGCACCTATGCAGCAGCTTCGGTGAAGAATGAGTGAAGAATAAAAAATTGGACTGCTTTTCTGGATATATAGGGCTAATGTACCAGGAACGCATCTCCACTGCGCGAACGGGTCAGGGTCAGTCCGCATATTGGCTACGCGCACGGATCCGTCCGCGTATCCACTATGCGCACGGATTTGGGATCCGTGCGCAGATCCAGTGCGCGTACGTGGCGGAATCTGAAATCTGATTAAACCAGTGGTATTGATTTAATTCTGTTTTTCGACGGTGGTAAGAAAAAAAATTTCGGGAAAAACAATTGATCTTAAATAATTCGGCTCTGACATTTTGTCATATCATATTGGTTTTTTTCCCGAAAATAGAAGGACCACGATATTTTCGTTATTTACTCAGAAGTGTTTTTTGAAAAACTCAGATCCAAAACATTTTTATTTTTTTTTCAAGAACGCACAAAGAAATATTTTAATTTTTCTTACAACCACAAAAAACCCGCTCTGAAAAATGTTGATTAGGGTTATTTGTCGCAGTCTTTCTAATAAATCTAATTATATAGTATTTCATCTATTTTCAAAGAAATATAAAAATATTTCTAATATTTCAATACAAAAAATAAATAAATCATAACATTTTCTATTTAATTAAAAAAGAAAAAACAAATCCGGGGAATAATTCTCCAGAACTCAAAAGTCGGAATAATTCTCCGGAAAGAGACGTTGGATCTGGAAATTAATTTTCCGGTTTGAGCAGATCTGAAAATAAGTTGAAAATTGATGAAAATTTTGAATTTTTGAATTTTTTTTAATATTAATAAAAATTTCGGGTTCTTTTTATTCGTTTTTAGCTAAGGTAGATTTATATCAGGTAATTATATAATAAAACACCGTAAACTATCTTGCACCTACTGTGACGAACGGGTTGACTGACCATTGACCGGCTACCAGTCGACCAACAATCAACACACCTCCACTTGCTTAAATTTGAAACAAAACATATATTAAATTGACTCGGAATCAAGGTCCCTTGAAGAGTCAACATTCAACACAGGATATTACAAAGATTTTCATACGACTTTACCGTAAACTACACGGGGGGACCAGAGTATTCCAAGGGAGCTGCTCTTCTTGAATTTTGAGTTTTAGTGGAGATTTATCAGTTCTGACCGATTTTGTTCTCTCTTAAAATTTTTTTTTGCCCCCCTCAGGACGTTTGATTTGTAATTCGGGTTAAATTTAGAGTTAAAATTGAAATAGATTTGTTAAATTTTGATTGGTAATTAGAATTACAAGTCAGAGCATCAGAAATTACAAAGTATAAGTTAAAGCATTGTTTTTTATCGAGTACCCAATTGGTTAATGGATTTAAACCCGATTTGATATTTTTTTGCCCCCTGACGAAAATCCTGAGTCCGCCCCTGAACTACATAGGTAAAATTATATCATTTCAAATTTTAATATCTATAAAAAAGATCATCCGTATTTTAAATTTGAGACCCCTCACACAGAAATTGTTTGTCACTATTTTCTATCCTTGAAATCCTTTTTAGAATGAAATATAAGTGTCACTATTTTTTATCCTTGAAATCCTGTTTTTTATATAGAGTAAAGCTATGCTAATCGAGAAGCTCGGTGAGCGTAACTCTAAAATATATTGGATTGATTTCAAACGATAAGTTTAAACCGTTGAAACCGATCTACTTCACAAATGATGTGTGTACATATAAATTTTTTAAAATTTTCAAATTCATTTAATACAAAGTTGAGCGGTAAACAAAATAAAGGTTTATGAGTTATTTTCATTATTTTTTGACCATTTGACTTTGTACTAAATGAATTCAAAAATTTAAAATTTTTGCATGTACACACATCACTCGTGAAGTAGATTGGTTTCAACGGTTTGAATTCGCCGTTTGAAGCCAATCCGATAGATTTTGAAATTATGCTTAACAAGTCTTCTTGATGAGTACACATAGTGTACTCTAGCTTTTTTTTTGTAAGATCTAAGCAATTAAATTTTAAATTAGAAAAATTAGTATTAAACGAGATTTTTTTAGATTTTTTAGCAAGATGCTGTGTAAGTGTTTATTAATTTAATTTTATCTGACGCCGACAATTGTCGGTCTGTATAAAATGTCTTTTAAAATTCTCTTTTTTTTTACTCTTTTTTGTATGATCTCAGTTTATATAAATTTTCATAATTACCAGAATTATTTGAAATTTTACTTTTCGTGCTTAGATAAAAGAAAACGCTCGGAAACAGTAATGTATATAATTTCCTAAGTCTTTGGTATGCAACCGAAGTTTGAGTTAAATAGGATTTTAGTCAAATAATTAATAACTTAAAATATGTTGATTCCTTTTCAATTTCGAATTTTTTTTATAAACCATAATTAAAAATAATAATTTTACGAAACCAACATGATTACTTTTTTTTTTTTACAAAAATCATAAGAACCGAAATGTCATTTCGGTCCGGTCCCCTTTTTGGATTTTCTGCGGTGGCTCATATGAAAACTTGTGAAAAAGTACCACAGGAAATCCAAAAATGGGATCGGACCGAAATGCCATTTCGGTCCAAAAAAAAAATAATTCCGGGAACAAAATGGCATTTCGGTTCTTATGATTTTTGTAAAAAAAAAAATAATCACGATGGTTTCCTAAAAATCAATTTTTTAATTACGGTTTATAAAAAAAATTCTTCAATTTCTTATCCCTGTAAAAAGATGCAATTAGTTATCGTTCAGACCAATCTGTGGTGCAATTATTTTGTATTTCTTACAAGGAATCAGAGTAGGTCCGATGCCTATCGGACCTACCTTGGTTCGATGGGTGTGATGACCATTCGATTTGCATCAAAATTCGTGTGCTCTGTATCAAAATCCGTGCACGTCTGTATCAATTTCCGTGCACATAGATCTTGATGCTAATCGTACGTTTATACAGCTAATTGAATCTAAATGTAGGTCCGATGCCCATCGGACCTACTCCTATCTCTTCTTACAATGCACGCAACACGTTGATGAGTCAAAAAGACAAACTTAAAATAAGTGGTACGTTTAATTTCTAAACAAGTGACGTGTCTGACAGCTGAGTGACATATCAATTTTAATTAAAGTATTTATTTACTTATTAAAACACTTGTTCATATCTGTCATATGATTTAATCAAGATCAAAAGTTGACAATTATCTTAAACTTTTGAAGTCATTAATCGAATTCTATAAAATGCACTATTTTTCAATCTTCAAATGTAAATTTATCTAAATTAAAATAAACACTTGTCTAGATCAATATAAACATTAGCCTTCTCAGGGGCGGATTCAGGATTTTCGTCAGGGGGGCAAAAAAATATCGAATCGGGTTTAAATCCATTAACTAATTGGGTACTCGATAAAAAATAATGCTTTAACTTATACTTTTCAATGCTTTAACTTGTAATTTCTGATTCTCTGACTTATAATTCTAATTACCAATCAAAATTCAACAAATTTATTTCAATTTTGACCCTAAATTTAATCCGAATTACACATCAAACGTCCAGAGGGGTGCAAAAAAAATTTCAGGAGAAGACAAAGTCGGTCGGAACCGATAAATCTTCACTAACACTCAAAATCCAGGAGAGCAGCCCCCCCGAAATACACTGGGTCCGCCCCTGAGCCTTCTTAAAATTATAATTATTCAAACCACCATACTACGAACACTTTCATGAACTGAATGTTCATTTCAGTTCAAGAAATTGGTAGAGCAATATATCTTTCCCTTTCCAAAAGTGCCCCTTCCTCCTCTCCTCTTTTTTTTTCAACGATTTTGTCTGAGAAATCATTTAGCGATATACAAAATAGTACCAGAATACGGTGAAACAATGATACCAAATAGTACTGAATGGTATCGTAAAAAGTGTCGTTTCTTTTTTCATTGTTTTCCCTTTCTTCCGCTTCTAGAATTTGAATATTTCCTTCACACCCCCACGGCCCACGGGCCGGGCTAATATTACTTGGGCCAAGGCGTCAAATATTTTTCTCAAAACCCTGCATATTAATTTCAAGGGGTAAAGATATTAACAAAATTTGTTTGACTTTATACAGGCCCGAATAATAAAGTCAATATAAATATACATGGATAGGCTATCATAGCCTATGATTCATAGGGTATCGTGTTTTGAGAAATAAAGAGAGTTTTTTACTTCCCGCTCATATCTTTATTTTTAAAGTTTAAATTGTCGATCCGAAAATCTCAACATAATCTTCATATTGATATATGCTTGGAGACCAAATTTTATATTTTTTTGAATTTTTTTACTATTTTTTTAGAATTTTTGAAAATCACAACTTTTCATTAAATAAAAAAATAATAAAAAATTCAGAAAAATACTGATTTTCAAAAATTCAAAAAAATAGTAGAAAATTTCCAAAAAATTTAAAATATGGTCTCCAAGCACATTTCAATATGAAGATTGTGTTGAGAAGTTCGGATCGACTATTTGAACTTTAAAAATGGAGATATGAGCGGAAAGTAAAACTCCATCTTTACTTCCCAAAGCATCGTAGCATAACTATATATATAGATTGGCTAAGCTCAAAACGTTTTTTCCATAACCATAGAACAAACGATTCGGTTCTCCAATTTCCAAAGTTCAAACAATAAATCCAAACCGTTAGATGTTCAATTTATATTAAAATGTGCTTGGAGACCAAATTTTACATTTTTTGGAATTTTTTTACTATTTATTAAGCTGGTTTGAAAACCGATGTTTTTCAGTGCAGAAATTTAATAAAAACAACGATTTTCAAACCAACTTAATAAATAGTAAAAAAATTCCAAAAAATCTAAAATTTGGTCTCCAAGCACATTTTAATATAGATTGAACATCTAACGGTTTGAATTTGTTGTTTGAACTTTGAAAATTGAAGAACGGAATCGTTTGTTCCATGGCTATGGAAAAAACGTTGAGCTTAGCCAAGCTATATATATATATATATTGACTAGAGTAAATGAGTTAGTGCGAATATTCCTAAACTAGAGAGTTCCTAGTAAATGAGCTCGGAAGTTCCTAAACTAGAGTCTAACAGGAGTGAGGCTATGGTGCTATGCATAGCACGGATGGCTAGTGTACTACGGCTAAATATGGTACTTTTTAAAATCCTAATGGTCGATCCGACCGTTCAATGTGATAACCATATGAATATGTACTTGCAAACTAAATTTTATATTTTTTCGAATTTTTTTACTATTTTTTCAGATAGGTAGAATTTTGATGGTCCAGAATTGTCAAAAAACACTGATTTTTCTACCTATCTAAAAAAATAGTAAAAAAATTCGAAAAAATATAAAATTTAGTTTGCAAGTACATATTCATATGGATATCACATTGAACGGTCGGATCGACCGTTAGGATTTAAAAAAGTACCATATTGAGCCGTAGTACACTAGCCATTGGTGCTATGCATAGCACCATAGCCTCACTCGTCTAACAGAGACGTACACTATCACACAACCTTACACTATTCGTACCACCCAAAGAGAAGGATATTACATTAAAAAAGCCCATGAACTGCTTACCTTTAACTCATCTATCTCACAAGTTGGACATACTCTAAAACAACATATTATAATAATTACATTAGAGAATTAAAACAACATATTATAATAACTACATTAGAGAATTACTACTTCAGTTTATCACAAAATAAGCTATGATATTCAATATCTTTACCCGCATCAAGCTATCCAGCCTCTTTTTAATTATCCTACACGGCTTCATCATGCTACATTCTTTGCTGTTTCTAGAGAGAAACAGTGCCTCTAAATTAGAGGCAGATAACGTTGAATAACAGGAGTGCTAAACCAACCTTGTAATTATGAAATTTTATTTATGTATATTGAAATTTAACTGAATTTTTTTTTTTAATTTTTTTTTATATAATTTAAACCTATTCGGTAAATATCAAATGTTAATTTGAAGCTTAGTGGTTAGTATCACACTTTGTAGTTGTAGATATTTGAGTTCAAATCTCACTCGAAGCAACAAAGCATCGTGTTAAACAACACAAAAAAAAAATGGTATAATAAAACACAAAAAAAAATGGTATAATAAAATACAAAAAAAAAAAAAAAATTGAATATTCCAAATACAAATAGAAACCCAAACAGACTGCTACTGCTACCAAGCTGGTTCTGGTTACCTGGTATTCCAATTCTGCAAGGCCTACAGAATATATGACATAGCCAAGAATAACTTCATCTCTTGGTTTGATTCAGTATCAGCCATTTTATATAGTACCACTGTACCAGACGGAAAAATAGTTTAGATTTTACTAATTTCGAGGCAAGTGTTATTTCGCGCCACAAATGCACAAATCACTTTGCAAGCAATAAGAAATATTTTGCAGATAAGCGAAAAGAGCAAACAAAATGCCCAAAACTGTAAAATTCCTCTGAATGGCCATTTATTGGTTGTTTTCAAACTCAGTGCATTATGGGAACCAAGACAACCCATCAAGAAAGCAAAAAGAAATTGATCATCATCTAAACAGCAAAGATTGTGTGCTTCAATGAAACCACTTTCAACCTTAAAAAAATAAATAAAACCGCTTTCACTAAAGAAAGAAACCTATTACCTCTAGCAATTCAAAATTCCCCGTGGCCAGGTTCGGAAAAAGGTATATTATGCCACAGTTATTGGGCTATGCATGAATTTACCCTCAACATATCTTCAATTCGACCAACTTTTTTTAAGCAACAGTTGCTTCGTGTTCTCTGTAATATACTCCTCCAAGTTGTACCCGACAATACAGAGTCTTGAGATGACTACTTGCGCGAGTGACCTATTGTTTTTCAAGCAAAGCCTCTCAATTAAACAATTAATGCCATTCTTGTTCAACAAGACGAACCTTTTCTTAATTGAATAAAATACCAAATGAACTGACCAACCAAGATTATTGGTCAAACACAAATGATCAATCAGGATGCTACAACTCGCTGGTGTCAGATCAAGACCATATTCACGTAACAGTATATAGATAGTAAAGGCATCATTTACGCGCCCTGCAAGACAAAACCCGGTAAGCCAGATGGTGTATGGGTCAGGACCGACTGACCCATGGACCCGGTCCAGCTCAAGCAATCCACAAACTGCATCCTTCAAGGAGTCATTTTCATAATGCTCTCTTATATCAGAAATGGTCTTGGCTGCTTCACCTTCAGCACACTCTTGAGCCAAGTAATCCAGCCAAAGTATCACAGCCTGGTCAACCATTTTCTTTCTACCAAGGCTTTTCATGAATTGATAGTACACTGATGCAATCGGCTTGAATCCTGTTCGCACAAGATGTTTAAAGAGCTTATTAAAATCTTTATCTCTACGTGCCCTCAAAAGCCCATCGAGAAGCGTGCAATAAGTAAATTCATCAGGAGAGTGTCCCTTTATCTGTAGCTCCTTGAAAATCTTTAGAGCCCCATCCATATCACCCATTTTACAGAACCCATTGATTAACGTATTGTAAATGATTATATCTGGCATGACCCCACTATTAAGGATGCCATGGAGAAGCTTATATGCCTTTAGAACTTGACCAGACTGACACAATCCGTCGATTCGCTTACATAAACCCGCACTGTCACGGACCCGGTCCGTGCCTTGCGAAAGCCGAAGAAATAAAAATGGTTTTTTTCCCCATCTCCATTTTGTAAATCAGTAATTGTGCTTGATCCATCCGACCTGCTTTGCAAAGCCCATTGACCAGCGAGTTATAGCTGTGAATTGTTGGTTGAATTCCTAGGCTAGACATTTCATCGAATATTTTTTGGGCTTCATCAACCATCCCAGCATTACATAAGCCACCTATCATTATACTGTATGTTGCTGAATCAGGGACAATATTGTTTTTTGATATTTCCAATTGAAGTGACCGGGCTCGGTCTAACTGACCCGCATCACACAAAGCCTTGATAAGGGTATTGTAAAAGACAGCACCAGGCACTAAACCTCCATCCGTCATCTGCTTTAACAAAGAAAAGCAATCTTCGATGCGACCTTCTTCTGCATAGACTTTAATCATGATTGTGTATATAACTTCATTAGGTTTCACATTCTCATTCGACATTTTGTGGAAGTACCAGCAGGCCTCATTGAACCTCCTTACCCTAAATAACCCATCAATCAGAGAACTATAACCTTCTAATCCAAGAACGAACCCTGCATCCTGAAAAACTGCCAACTGTGCAAATGCATCATCTACCCGACCCAATTTGCATAATGCACTGAGTACTGAATTATAATCAGCTTCCCTCGGCTCACATCCTTTCTCCTTCATCAAGTGCAGTAATTGAGTCGCGTCATCAAACTTCCCGGCACGACAAGATGCAGTAATAAAGATGTTATACACCCGTGCATTGGGATAAACGCCTCTCTGAGTCATTTCATCGAACAGTTGCACTGCATCTTTCACCATCTCTGCTTTACACAAACCATCCAAGACAATGACATAATTATACATGCAGGGCTTGCAATTCGACTTTAACATCTGGCTATAGACTGCCAAGGCAAGTAACACCACACCCTTCTCCACAAACATCTTAAGCAATATGCCATATACCCGGGAATTCGGTTGGCAGCCAAAATCAGGTAGCATTCTCTCGAACAACTCAACTGCCTTCTCAGCTTGGCCAGATTTAGCATATGCAGCAATCAATGGTTCAAAGGCAGTGGCCTCCATGTAATTCCGGCCGTCGGATTTAACTTGCTGGATGAGATCCAATGCATGGGGGAGGGAATCGGGGTATTTAAGGAAGAGGGTGACCATTCGATTGACAGATTTGATGGAATGGAGGTTGGGGCGGCAGGAGGCTAAGAGGTAGAGGCGGAAGGCTGGGAGAGGGGAGGAAAGGGAGAGGAGGGCTTTGGTGATGAGGTTGGAATCGAGGAAGGGGGAGAGGAGGCGGAGAGAGGATATATACGGGAGGGAGGACACGAGTTCGTCGGCGAAAGAAAGGGAGGTGGAGGTGGAGGTGGAGGTGGAGGTGGAGATGGGGTGGGAGAGGACGAAGGGAAGGAGGGGGCGTGGCCATCTCATCCGGTCATTACTCTTTGGCTCAATGAGCGGAGAATTATTTGAAAGGGGCTGAGTGAGGATAGCAGCGTGAGTGGAGTTGGCGGCGAGAAGGGCTGGGTGAGGATCGCAGCGGAAGGGAGGTGGCGGCGGTTGCTTCGCTAATGCTGGGGTTTAGTTTGACCATCGCCTGTTTATTGGGATGCTTCCACTGCCAGTCCCCACTATTTTTTTTTTCAGAAATAATAAAGTACTAATATAAACACTAATATTGAAGCCTCGTCTTGCTTCATGCTATTGTTGTTGTTGTTGCACAAATATTATTTATACAACATAACTAAATTATTGATAAGTGTTATTTAATAGATTTTAGAAAGTGTATAATATAAAACTACAATATTCAACAAAGACAAAACATTAAAAAAAAATATTATATATTAAACTTTAAAGGAGCACAACAAAATACGTTTAATATTCCAACATAAATGCAGAAAAAAAAAATGTTTAGTTTTAAATTCACAAATCTTGGAAGGAAATGAACATAAATTATGCATAAATTTATTCGACCATTGCAATCAAATCGAAAACTTGACCCTTTTTCTTCTTATGAACTCACAAAATGAGAGATAAAAAAAATGTCTTGGAAAAAATAATTCTTATTCATAATATAAGTTATGTTTTGTAGGGATCAAAACAAAAAAAAGTGAAAAAAATTATGAAAACAGTGAAGAAAT
The DNA here is from genome assembly GCA_025461125.1 of Carex kokanica. Taxonomy (NCBI): domain Eukaryota; kingdom Viridiplantae; phylum Streptophyta; class Magnoliopsida; order Poales; family Cyperaceae; genus Carex; species Carex kokanica. The sequence continues at coordinate 529,291 of JAJGRX010001459.1, forward strand.
ATATTTATTTGATATTTGACTTATTTTGTTTGTGAAATTAGAGAAACATGACGAAGAAAATATCCCAATTCAATATTCCTAATAGAAGATTTGTGCAAAAAAAAAAAAATTTGCAATCATCCTTAGCCGAAACTTGTTTTATAGTTTTTAAAATTCTAGGGTTTATCTTGTAAGATAAGAAAATAACGACCTTTTACAATTATGGATTTTTTTGCGTAACCGTAGGTGCTGTGAGCAAATAGACAACTAAATCACTACTTCGACACACAAAACTTCCAGTCATAGCCACAGTTAATCCTCCACCCATCTTTACCCAATGATATCGCGCTACTAACCCTCCTATGAATTCATAGAATCCGTATCACCCCAGGAGCTTCCCCGGTTTTTTTATTAATACCCTTAATAAAAACAAAATATCAAATCTATCCTCAGTTTTTTTTTTTTTTGAAATTACCCTAACCGCTCAGCAAGGGAACGGTCCACTATCTCCAGCAAACCGTCCAGCAAGGGGGCATTTCACTATCCCATCAAACCGCCCCATGCTGGAGCAGTTAGGTGTTTTATTTTTTATTTTTTATATGTGTGATCTGTTGGATATTGTGACTTGAAAGAAATAAAGTTATTATCAATTACGACCAATCTAAATCTCTTCTAATTTAGCATCTTTTAATACTTTCTTCATTTTTATTTTGGATAGGAGGGACTTATGGGGTAATGGGGTAGAGTGACAGAGTTACATGAGAACATAAAAGTCACTTCCTATACATCTTTAATTTGAGAGTGAGGATCTGTGAGAAAAATTGCTGAAGCTTTACAATTATTTCATCTTTCCTCCCTTCCCCTTCCGTTCGCTCCTCTTCTAATTTCATCGTTATGGAACAAGTAACCGAGTATGGTCAAGATTGGACTTCCTCGCACTTTTTTCTTTCGCTCGAGTAACCATGGAGCACCCCGTTAACCCCGAAATTTTTATTAATAGAAATTAAAAAATTAAAATATCGAGATTGAAGAAGACTTTCGGCAGAATTTGAAATATAAGAATTCCGTGATTTACTGTGACGGCCAAATGACGTTATACTCTATAACGGCCTGATTGCTAACCAGATTAGCGAGCTGATTTATGAAAATCAAATCTCAGGCCATTATAGAGAATCACGACCCCATAACTGTGTTTTGGTGGATGCTTAAACGCCGTGCTTTTGTGTTTTGTGCGGCATTTGGACTTTATTGCTTTCGTTAGAACTATGGTAAAACTTGACTCTCATGGTGTAAGTTAACGTGATTTCATGATAATGAAATGGGCTTTTATGCCTTTTATCAAAAAAAAATATAGAGAATCACGACCAGGAAAAAAAAAAAAAAAAAGAAGAGAGGCAGGCTGTTATAGAGAATAACGGCAAGAAAAAAAAGAAGAAAAAAGAAGAGAGGCAGGCCGTTATAGAGAATAACGGCAAGGAAAAAAAAATCCCATTATACCTGTTCGCATCACCAAAATTAAAGAAGTAGAGAAAATAACTACAGAAGAATATAACTCTGCTGATTGCGGGGCCCACACTCCTGTGGAATTGACTACAGGTGGCTGTTCTTTTCCAATTGAACTGACAGAGGAGCCTACTTGTATAAATTTATCCTTCTGCTTGTTTTTCTTTAGTAATGCTTTGTGTAAGAAGATTTAACATGCTGCATACCTTATTACTCGAGACCTGTACTGTATTTAATTATTAAACCTGTGTTGGTTTTGGCACATAATTACTACTTTTTTTTGTTGCATTTTCTTTTCACAGCTTGTCAGTGAATTATTGCATAGTTTGAGTCTTGTTTGGGCTTTAGATTCACCTTCAGCACCGAGATTCGTCCAAACACCATTAATGTTCTTTGGAACTTTGAAGGTTTAGTAGTATGATTTTGACCCAGGGGCGGATCTACATTTGCTAAATGGGGGTCAATCTGATACATTCATGAAAAAAAAATCCCATTAAAGCTGATACAGACAGAGTGCGGACAGAGAGAAAGGGACGCGAACAGGTTTAATGGAATTTTTTTTTCTGGCCGTTATTCTCTATAACGATCTGCCTCTTTTTTTTTTTTCCTAACCGTGATTCTCTATAACGGTCTAGTTTTTTTTTTTCCACTGTGTTCTGGCCGTGATTCTCTATAACGGCCCGAGATTTGGTTTTCGTAAATCAACTCGTTAATCTGGTTGGTAATCGGGCCGTTATAGAGTATAACGTCCTTTGGCCGTCACAGTAAATCACGGAATTCCTATATTTCGAATTCTGCCGAAACTCTTCTTCAATCTCGATATTTTAATATTTTAATTTCTATTAATAAAAATTTCGGCCGTTAACCACTAGAAACACAATTGCAATCACTTCAAACCTTTTTTTTATAGATTTCTCCAACAAAAAAAGTAGCTGCAATTAAACGTAAAGCAATCAAATTTCCTTTGAACAAAGCCAAACAGATATAGAAAACCGAGCACTAATAAACTCAAAAGTGATAATTGAAATCGAACGAGAATTAGGACTTGTTTAGTTCATTAAAAGACGGTTGCAAATGTTTTTCTTTAAAGGTTCTGGCAGAGGCTGCCACAGTTTATATATTAAAAAAACATCTCAGTACAACACAGGTACCTACCAGCACGTACACAGTACCATGCACATTCTGCATGCACTAACTATACACAACACAGTAATTAAAGATCACCTAAAGATAATAAAAACAAACAAACTGAGACATATTAGCAATATTTCAACCAAAGCAGGACTTTTTTTTTTATTAAAACCTTCGCAGAAGCTGTGAAGTCACAAGGGAGAATTAAACTCTCGACCTTTGGGTAACCAACAGTCCTAAGATCTTTTTTCTAGCCAACTATGCTACCTCCCCTTTCTCCCAAAGCAAGACTTCTTCTGATATTCTCTGAACAAGCATTTGTGTCGTCATTCTTGTATCTCTGAAAATTCTGGAGTTGCGTTGTTTCCACAAATGCCAACAAGTGCAAATGAAGTAAACCGCCCATGCACTAGTGGAAAAACACACATCAGGGTCGGTTATATACGCACATTAGCATCGGATCCCGAGGCGACGCTGACCCAGGCGTCGCAAATACGGTACTAATCTGGGTCGGTTGAATAGGCGATGCTAATTCACACTTTTAGCATCGGTTACTGTAGATAACCGATGCTAATTTTTTTTTTTTTTTTTTTTTAAGCTGGTCAATAATTAATATGCCACAATCACAAACATGAAATCTGATTTTATAATTGCATCCGGTTAATGTGCTTGAAATCTGATTAATATGCCACAATCACTAATTTATAGTGTCATTGAACAAGCAATTATAAAATCAGATTTATAGTGTCAATAATTAATATGCCACAATCACTAATTTATAGTGTCATTGAACAAGTTACAAAGGTTTTGTTACTGCAAATAGAAAACGGAAAACAAATTAACAGTTGAGCTATAAGAATAAAATTAAATAACAGGAGAGGAAAACATGAAATGAGCATAAAAAACAGAAGTTAAAAAATGTAACAGAAAAATTTGTTGCTTCTCCTCTGATCCATCTTGGTTGTACTTCAACTCAGCTCCATGTTTCATACCAGTGGTGCAGGGATCAGTACCAGTCCTTCAAACCGTACCAGAACTCTTACCAGAAACCGTACAAGCGGTACCAGAGTTTGTACCAGAAGCTGATTCGCACCAAAATTCTTACCAGAAATCAGCCCTTCTGGATCGCCAAAGTCCGCTGTACCTGAACTCGTACCAGTGGTACTGGGATGCCCTTCAGTGATGCCAGCAAGACCAGTATCGCTAATTTCCTTAATACAGTATAGCAGCGGGGTCTTAGCCTCAGTGATGCCAGCAAGACCAGCTTGGGATCCGATCGAATGGGAATGAGGATTGAGACTGTCTTGCGCCAGATCTGTCGCGTGTTGATCCCAAGCTCCTCTAGCAGGGGCGGCTCGTCTTCAAAGTAGCCAGAGGAGGAATAGGTCATGGGGCCTCCTGAGTAGAGAAGTGGAGGGGCGGAAGAGGTGGAGGGGATGTCGAAGGGAACGAATGGGAGCGGGTTGGAGGAGCGCGGGGCTTGCTGCAATGGAGGCGGTGGGGAGGAGGATCTGGGACAGCAGTAGTAAGGCGTGGATGGAGTGGAAGAGGGGAAGATCAATGGCCGCACGGTGAAGTACTCTTTGGCCATGGCTGGAGCCTTAAGCGTTTTGAAAATGAGTTTTGAAAATGAGCACTGAGTGAAGGAAAAATACCCTAGGCGCGAAATAAAAAATGAGACCTGCGAAATGACAGCGTCGGTTATTATAAAGGCCCGATGCTAAAGACTATTAGAATCTGTTGTTTTTAATAACCGATGCTAATAAGGACATAATCAGAATCGGTTTTTTGAGAAGAACCGATTCTGATATGGCCAGCACTTTTAAGAGCGGTTGTTAATATTTAACCGATTCTGATTGTTCTTTTTAAGATCAGTTGTTTATAAAGTCCGATTCAGATATAGATCAGTATCGAATTTTGAAAAGTCCGATCCTAATAGGCCGATGCTGATGTGCATTTTTCCACTAGTGATGTGTTCTCATTCATCACTCCTCCCCTTACACATCTTGTCAGTGAGCAAAGCCAAACTTGCTGCACTGTTTCTTCAGACCTCATGATAACAGTACTGATTGATAATGCAAGCCTGTGCCAGACTTCAACCGTATAATCACACTGATAGAATAAATGCAGCGCCGTTTCAAAGGAGAAATTATCACACATGAGATATCATCTATCACACCCAATTCTGCGCTTTTCTAAGATATCTTGCGTTAGAAGTTTTTCAAAGAGCATTAGGTAACAGAAAACCCTCACCGTAGGTGGCACTTTATACTTCCAAATTTTTACCAAATGAAAGTCAATTTTTCCCCCCACCAACTATGGCCATATATGCAGTTTTAGAGCTGTGCATACCCGAGTTTGACCATCTCCATCTGATTTCGTCTTGCTGGTTGTTGAAACCCAGAACCGTTAAGGCATTGGGGAATTCAGAACTCATCAAATTATGAGGAGTAGAACTAGGGTGTGATGTCACCAAACTCTTTGGTAAACATAACTCCATAGTCTATTGGATTTACTTCAAACGAGATGAATCTAAACTATTGAAACCGATGCACTTCACGAGTGATGGGCGTACATGCAAAATTTTGAATGTTTCCAATTTATTTAGTACAAAGTCAAGCAGTCAAAATTGATGAAAAATGAATACATTAAAATAACTTCTAAAACTTCATTTTGGATCATTCATTTTTCATCAATTTTGACCACTTGACTTTAGACTAAATGAATTCAAAAAATTCAAAATTTTGCATGAACGCGCATCACTTGTGAAATAAATCGGTTTCAATGGTTTGGATTCATCTCGTTTGAAGTGAATCCAATATATTATGAAGTTATACTTATCAAAGAGTTTTGTAAGCACATCAAACCCTAGTTCTAATCAATTATGATCAATTATGAGCATCCCTGAGTGAGATCTTTGGCCGAAGCAAAGTGCGTGAAGTTAGTGCAAAATCAGCCAATGGAACCCTGCCAGTTGTCTGACCTGTACGATATGTTCCTGCCATCTCCGATTACCCATTGCATGCTGCGCCAAATGTTAACGGTGCAAATTTTAAGAAGTTTGAGATTGGAGAATTAAAATTATTTTTCTACGGCCTCATTAATTTATTGGACCCACAACTTAACCGTGCAAATATCAAGAAATTTGGTGGCCTTAAAAATTTAGGCCCGTTAATATGAATAAATCAAGGGGACACGCCGACACGGCCTATTAAAAATCTCATTCCATCATATTATTCAAGCTACCGGGCTGAAGATTCAATTTTCTCAATGGGCTTGAGAGAATTTCTACATACGATAACAAGTACGGCCCATTAGAACCAGTAATTTTTCGAAAAAAGAATGTATAATACTATAATTCCATAATTTTAAATTTTAAATTGCATAGTATCGTAAGAAATTTTAAGTTTCAAATTAGAAGCCAACCAGCTTGTCTCTTATTTTATTTTCAAAACGAACTTGCAAAACACACATTTTATATTTAAAAAAAAAAAAATCAAAACAACATGTTCCATAGTAGTTACTACCACAATTTAGAAATTCCTCCATGGATTGCAATTGTCAATAATGTAAAATATTGAAAATGTTATTTTAATTTCATACACCATACAAGCAATAAAGATAAAAAAAAAAAAATCATATGATTGTGCGCTACATGAAGTCACCAGGCCAAATGTTATGTAGTCAGCACTCACAATGCACTTATAAATAGACAATTCAAAAGAAAGTTTCCTTTTTCCACAAACAAATTGGCTTCCTTGGAGAGGGAAAGACCACCACAGAAGCAACAAGCCAACAATACTTGGCAGTTACATATGTTCATAAATAAAATAAAAACCAAGAAAAAGAAGGTTCATGTACTAATGGCCACGTCATCAGTAATGCATCACAGTGGATGAGTGGAAGCATTCGATTTTTTTTTTAATCAATGTGTATTCATAATTAAAGATAGAACCGCACTTGCTCTGTAGACTGTAAATTTGAAATCTTTAAAAATTAGATCTTTAATTAGTACCTGTCATTAATGCATCGTTGTAGCCGTAGAACGTAGTGCAGTACTGACTGACAGAATATTAATCCGATAATTAATTTCACAGAGATTTTAAAATAAGAATAACAATTTTTGTAAATCAGAATTCTGTAAATATATTTGTAAATCAAATTTTATAATTTTTAGATAGTTAAAATATTTAATTATTCTAGACCATTCAAAAGTATTGAGTTTCTACCTATCTAAAAAATATTAAAAAAGTTTAATAATATGTAAAATTGCAAGTCCATTTTCATATGTTTATCATGTTGAACGTTCAGATCGACTGTTTAGACTTTCAAAATAAAGATATTAAAATATAGTACAGACTAATATGCGCTATGCACAGTACCTTAGCCTCACTCTGAATTCATATATAAAATAATTAGGTATTATATGATCCGTCTAGAATATGGAGATCAACTTGACCGGTTCAGATCGACGTTTTGAACTTTGAAATTGAAGATATAGACGTGAAGTACCGTAGCCCAACTCGGGGGAATTTTCATATATACCACCCAAAAACTTTGAAATTATGTATTTACCACTCTAAAATCTATGATTACGTATTTACCACTTTAATAACTCACATATTATCCAATATATTTTAAATATATTATAAATATATATAAAACTCAAATTAATTATGTTTAAGATTTTAAAAACTACAATTAAACTCATTCTTGATTCTCCATATTCATATTGGACTCTTCTCTTCTTCAGCTATCTAGTCTGCGCCCATTGCATTCTCTTTATAACCTCTCTCGTTGTCTCTCACATGACTTGTTATATAATTATTACAACTAGCTTCTGACAACAGGAGTGTTAGTAGTTGCAGTTGGTTGCTTGCGCGGGGTGGTAGGAGAAAGCATGGCCAAGACTATTGTCGCAATTGGACTTGAATGAGTTGGTGGCAAGGGACACGTTGGGATGGTCGGAGAAGCACGCGCGACTTAATGCTATTATCCATTGTCCGAGCGGGTACAAGATGAATAAGTCCAGTTTTAATTAATCCTTAATTAATTATAGTTTCTAAAATTTTAAACATAATTAATTGGAGTTTTGAGTATATTTAATATATATTTAAGTTATATTGGATAAATATGTGAGTTATTAGAATTTAGGATGGTAAATATGTAATTATTAGTTTAATGGAAATGATTCACTAAAAAATATATTTATAAAAAAAGTATTTAGACTGTTTCTCACAGTCTTGCATTTAAATATTACAATAGCTTCTCATTTGTCAAAAATTCCCTCTAACAATATTAAAAAAAACTAAGGTTATCAGTAGGCCCTCTCGACCTACTTGTGTCCTAAATAAAAAGCATCCAATTATGAACATCGATCGATGCTGCATTGATAAGGATGATCTCTGGTTTATTTAGCTGTGAAAAGGTTCGACGGTTCCGCTCTTTACAAAGTGCTCACAAGCCTGCCCCCTAAGCTATGTCCCAACGCCTTCTTTGCTCTCCTCCTAGAAGTTTTCGTCCCTCCCACCATCTTTCTAGTGGGTTTGTTCCGGTCATTTGCGGTATGTTTAGTTGGGCATGCAGCCAGGCCTAACCAAAATCTTATAGCGTATCGACAATTCCACATCAAGTGGTATGATGTTTCCACCATGGTGTTGTGGTAGAGCACACAACCCGGTTGCACTATGCATCCTCTAGTTAGAAGGACTTCTTAAGTGAGAATTTTGTTATCAATCATTAGCCAGAGAAAAATGATTACCTTTGTTGAGACCACAGTTTCCATAGTGTTCGTTAGTATGCATATGAAATGCCTGTATGCATGATGCATGAATTTATAGGCTGACGAGCATGAAAACAGTCCTGTGGTTGTCTATCTCCAGTCCATACATGTGATCAAATCCTCTTTCAGAACAACATGTATACTTAGAGAAAGTCTTTTGATTTCTCTCTTTTTTTTTTCTAGTATCTCCTGGCTGATGGGATGATTTAAAAAAGTTAATTCAATGTCTTGGAGACTAAATTATTATAGAATATTAAAGCACCTCTTAACTGTTTGTTTTAATTAGTATGAAATGGAAAATAGAGCATTCAAATCATCATTTGTTATCTTATTTAGTTTTTTTTTTTAATTTAACCCGTCTTTAATATGAAAATTTCTTTAGTTTAGACATAAAAACACACATTTTATTAAATATATCACAGTTCGATTCCTTAAACCGAAGCAGATTATTTTTAATCTAAATTATCACCTGACAGTTTTCAGGATATAATTTTTAATTTATATAAATTTAATGTTGGATGTTGGATCAAGTATCGAACATAAAATTTATCTTTAAATTGGATCGTTAGATGCGAATTAACATTTAGGAATGCACCACCGAAAGAATACTTCCAAATGTGAAACTGGTTCCAATTATATGAAAGTTAAAATAGTGATATGAAAACGTGTACAATTTATTAAGAAAGGACAAACAAAATTTTGTTGGAATGTTGAGTTGGCCGAAACTATTATCAAAATTGCATCCAAATAGGCAAATAGCCTAACAAAATGTGAATATGCACGAATAATGTTATGCATTATATTCTTCTTTGACAATCTGTGTGCTTTGTTTGTCGAGTATATTAGTCCGGATACATCAATTTTCTCAAGGTCTATGGGACGGAATCAGAGTAGTGCGATGCCCATCGGACCTACCTTGGTTCGATGGGTGTGATGACCGTTCAATCTACATCAGAATTCGTGTGCTCTGCATCAAAAGCCGTACAAGTATGTATCAATTTCCGTGCGCATAGATCTTGATGCTAATCGTACGGTCCTAGAGCTAATTGAACCTAAATGTAGGTCCGATGCCCATCGGACCTACTCCTATCTCCTATGGGACAAGCCGTTGATCAGGTTGTTGGTTAAATATCTTTATTTCGTGTCCGGAAAACACCGGAAAAGTCCCAACATGATCAAAATAAGAAAAGGTTGTCGACATTCTATTCAGTCAAGATTCCGAAAGGAAGCGTGTTGGATCTTCGCTTGCTGAGGATGTGAACCTGTTTATAGAGATAGACTATGTTGAGTTGTAACGTTTTACTTCAGGCTCATATTTCTTTTTGAAAATTCAAATCATCGATCCGAACCACTCGACATGATCTCCATATTGAAATGTGTTTGGAGACCAAATTTTATATTTTTTTGAATTTTTTTACTATTTATTAAGCCACTTTGAAAATCGCTAATTCGGGTGAACAATGAAAAAACAGTTAAAAATTCTGGACCAATGAATTAGCGATTTTCAAAGTGGCTTAATAAATAGTAAAAAAAATTCAAAAAATGTAAAATTTGGTCTTCATGCACATTTCAATATAGAGATCATGTTGAGCGGTTCGGATCGGTTGTTTGGATTTTCAAAATAAAAATATGAGCATGAAGTAAAAATCACCTCTTAATTCACAACTCACCATAGCCCAGCTCTATATATATATATATATATATATATATAGGAATTGGCTACGGTGCTACGCGTAGCATAGAATGCCTCTGTGCTACGGCTCAATATTTGAGTTTTCAAAATCCTAACGGTCGATCCGAACCGTTCAACATCATCTCCATATGAATATGTACTTGCAAACCAAATTTTACATTTTTTTAGAATATTTTTACTATTTTTGTTGATAGGTAGAAAATCACTTGATCTGAAAATTTATGTACCATTCAAATCAAGTGATTTTCTACCTATCTAAAAAAATAGTAAAAATATTCTAAAAAATATATAATTTGATTTGCAAGTACATATTCATATGGAGATGATGTTGAACAGTTCGGATCGACCGTTAGGATTTTAAAAACTCAAATATTGAGCCGTAGCAAAGAGGCCCTCTATGCTACGCGTAGCACCGTAGCCAATTCCTATATATATATATATATATATATATATATATATTTGAGGTTGTTCATCAGCTTTAGTTATTGTTGTTGTTGTTATTATTATTATTATTTAATCTATTTTGCAGAAGGAATATTAAATTTATTTTAATTATTATTTCATTTACGAGAGTTTTATTATGTAAATAATAACATCTAAAGAAAATGTGAAATTAACATGTTGAGTTCGCGCTTCCTTTAAATGTTATTATTTAAATAATAAACTCTCGCAAAATGAATAATAATTATAATAATTTTTTTATTGGCATCTCAAAAATAGAATATAAAATAAAGAATTATTATTTATTAAATTTATAATATTATTTCCGATATTATTTAAAATAAATAAATATTATTAACATGTTGAGTTTGATTTGAAAAAAATTTGTAATTAATTGGTTCGTTCTAAAACGAATCAAACCAGCTCGGTTCGAAATTGGTTCAAATTCGAACTTGAACTGGGTTAAGTTCGATTCGAAACTCTTCTTTTCAGTTCTAAACCCTGCTTCAATTTCGAACTAGTTCGAATCAAACTCAAACTCTTCTTTTCAGTTAAAAACCCAGATTTAAATCAAACCAGCTCGGCTCGAAATTGGTTCGAACTCGAACTCGAACTGGGTCAAGTTCAATTCAGTTTGATTCGTTTGCAGCCCTAACTGTGTTAGAAATGGTTATTTTTTCCTGAGTCCTGAATTCTTTTGAGCGATAATAAATTGAAATTTTCATGCTAAAGTATAAATTTTTGAATTCATCTAGTATAAAATCAATCAATTAAAATAATAATGAAATATAAATATATTAAAAATAACTTACAAATGGCATTTTTTGGTCCGCTTGATTTTATACTAAATGAATGTATATTAGTTTCGACGATTTGATTTAATTGTTTGAAACTTAACCAATAAATTTTCAAGATTAAACACAATATAAGGTTGTATTATCAATAACACAATAGCCAAACTCAACGTATTTATTATTTGTTCCATATTAACATCCTAGGCTGTGTTTGGATGCACTAAGAATAGCACTATTCTTATAATAGTATTGCTATTCGGAACAAGGACAATCCAAATGAGAAATAGAGCTATTCGAAATAGAGAGAATAGGGCTATTCGCTATTCTTACAAAAACATGGAATAGCATTTGTTGCTTTCAATATTAATACTAATCTAATATTTAAACTAATATTATATTACATTTAATATTTAAATTAATATTATATTGTATTATATTTAATCTAATATTATATTATATTTAATCTAATATTTTATTTAATACTAATATAATATTTAAAATAATATTATATTACATATAATAATTTAATTAATATTGTTTTGTATTATATTTAAACTAATATTATATTACATTTAATCTAATGTTTTATTTAATACTAATCTAATATTGAAAATAATATTATATTACATTTAATATTTAAACTAATATTATATTGAATTTAATCTAATATTTTATTTAATACTAATCTAATTTTTCAAATAATATTATATTACATTTAATATTTAAACTAATATTATATTATATTTAATATTTAAACTAATATTATATTACATTTAATATTTAAACTAATATTATATTACATTTAAAATTTAAACTAATATTATATTACATTTAATATTTAAACTAATATTATATTACATTTAATCTAATATTTTATTTAATACTAATCTAATTTTTAAAATAATATTATATTACATTTAATATTTAAACTAATATTATATTACATTTAATATTTAAACTAATATTATATTACATTTAATATTTAAACTAATATTATATTACATTTAAAATTTAAACTAATATTATATTACATTTAATATTTAAACTAATATTATATTACATTTAATCTAATATTTTATTTAATACTAATCTAATTTTTAAAATAATATTATATTACATTTAATATTTAAACTAATATTATATTACATTTAATCTAATATTTTATTTAATACTAATCTAATATTTAAATTAATATTATATTACATTCAACATTTAACCTAATATTATATTATATTTAATATTTAAACTAATATTATATTATATTTAATATAATATTTTATTTAAAACTAATCTAATATTTAAATTAATATTATTTTGTATTATATTTAATCTAACACATAAATTATTACTTTATTCATTCCCTCCAAACTCTATTCCAAATATGCAATCCAAACAACTTTTTCACTATTCCGAATAGCTTGAGTTAGCACTGTTCTTAAACAATAGCTATTCTTATTTACTATTCTAAACAATAGCTATTCTAGCTATTCTAGAGTTCATCCAAACGTACTCCTAATGAGTTAGGGGAGCAAAACTTTCGATGTTGGAAAAAATAGCGATTCAAACAAACCTAGAGCCGCCATCAAACCCCCCTGTCCCACACCCTCCACCCGTCCACCCTCTACACCACTTCTAGGTCTTATCTTCAACACATCATACCCCCTTCTCTCTCACTCGGCTCTACATTCTCGAGCATAGAGAAGAATGAGGGAGAGGAAAGGGAGCCAAGCCAACCGGAGTTGAGAGCGCGGCATCTTCGGAGCTCGGAGCGTTGAGTCCTCGTCTCGATCGGAGCGCCACGGTGAATAGATATGATCGTCGGAGCGTGGCGGCTGTCGAAAGAGCGAATTCAGTCGTGGAGTGAGATGGGGATTAAGATATTAGAGTGATTATGAGTGTATATAAGTAGGATTAGGAGACTATATCTAGTAAAAGAATAGATCTATGAATTTAGAGGGTGATTAAGGGTAATTAGAGAAATTTTAAGTAATTTAGAGAATTTTGTGAGAATAAAGAAATATATCTCAAAATTAAAGTCATTTGACTCATTAATAAAAAAAATTTCAATCGAATTATTAGTAGACATTAAAGTCATTGACTTTTGAAAAAATAAATGTTAAACAGATCATGGGATACTTCCTGTTAGTTAACGCTCAAATCTGCTCCTGAGCGTACTTGCTTTTATTTAGCGATACTATCAAGAACCCTCTCTGATTAATTGGACAATAAGAGCATCTCCAACCTAGCAATCTGTAAAAAATAAAAAACAGCTGTAAAACACTTTTTAAAAATTAAGTTCTTTTTAATTGCTTAACCCCTCCATCTCAGAAATTGGGTTACAGCCAATAGGAAAGAAAACAAAGGGAGCCAATAGGAAAGAAAGAGAGTTCCAGCATGTTCAAAAAAATTGTCTGTATCGATCAGTCGGGCGGAAAACAATAACATTAAATCATTAACCGTAGATGATGTGAAGTGTTACTTGCCAAGCAGCCGGAAGTTGGGCAACTGTCATGCATCAAATATAATTTCAATTATTTTCTAGATTAAACATCATTTCATTTGGTACCATCCGGGGATATATCATATATATATATATATATATATATGGAAGTTAGCTGTTGCAACGTCATGGTAGTTTATGTTTGACTTGAGCTGCTTGTTATTGGTACAAATGATGCGCAGTTGCTTTCTTTGGATTATATTTTGTTTGGCACTAATCACAAAGAATGACCGCATGAGATTAGTCAAAATCAAGTTAAAAAGAATTTTTACCTATTTAAAATATAGAGAGAATCTATTTAAAATTTATATAAACTTGTATTGAACGGTTTGGATCTAGCTAGTTTGATGAGTCATGTATCATATCCGATTTGAATTCAATCACAAAAGAACAAAGATAATGAATATTATTAATAAAATTTAGGATGCCATTATCATAAATTTGTGTCATGTTGAGCATTTAGCATTTAAATTTGTGCTAATTAGAAAGGTTAAACCGACTTAATACAGCAGTTAGGATGCCATTGTCATACTTGTCATGTCATATTGTATTTTCTAAAAAATGAAATTTAGACTATTTTTTTTTAATGAAAGAATTAGAAGTCAAGCTACTCTACAACTTCTTCAAACTTATGTTATTATAACAAAAAAATATTTTCATTTTAATTTCGAATTCATAATCTTTCACATTAAAGAACATGCATTTTTGTTACTAGATCAAAGCTGGTTTTTGACAATTTAGAGCGTCTACATCCCAGCAACTCAAATGAGTTTCTAAATAACTGTTGACCACTTTTTAGAAATTAAGGTTTCTAAAGTTTCTATTAAGCCACGTCAATAACAAATTAAAAAAGAGAATTAATTTGAGCCAATCATTTGGCTAACATAGAGTTTATAAACAGTTTCTTAATAAGAAACTTTACTGCATAGTTTCTAAATAAGAAATTCTTCCACATCTCTAAAACTGAATTAGAAACTGACACATCAGATTAAAAATTCTAATAATACCAGAAAATGTAATGCTCTTAGACTATTATTTGATAGAGTTTTAATTTAATACGTGTTCTCTTATATCCTTATTTTATTCAACATAAAAATGCGCTTTTTGGAAAGCTCCTTTAAATTGTTATTGGTGTGACCCACTAACTATAACAGCAATGAAGAAAATGTTGTCTTTTTAACCACCCCCACCTCTTTTCCTATTATGTCCCTTTCATGTCTGTTCAAACTTCAGTTATTTGACAGTTAATGGTAGATGACGCTGTGTTCATTTACCATTAATTGGATAAAAAATACCAACGTCACTAGGTAATCTATTTCCCCCTAACGAGAGTTGCTAAAGATACAAACGTTTGCACTAAGTTCTTGGTGCAAACGAATGATTTTTGGATTTTTAAAGTCCAAACGGTCGATCTAAACCGTTAGATGTGATCTCTATATTAAAATCTGTTTGGAGTCTAAATTTTACATTTTTTGAAATTTTTTTACTATTTATTAAGCCACTTTGAAAATTGCTGATTACATGGTCCAGAATTTGTTTGCACTGTTTTTACTGTTCATATATGCATATTATGGATTGATCTATGCTATGAATATATATTTTGATTTTTAAAGTTCAAACAGTCGATTCAAAATAAACATGATTTCCATATGAAAATGTAATTAAAGATCAAATTTTATATTTTTTTTAACTTTTCAATTATGTTTTATATAGGTACGATAGAAACTTAATTTTAATTAGAAATTGAGATATTGCAAGAGAATGCTATGTATTGAATGGGCTAAATTTCCTCGGCCTCTTAAGGATGCGCACATGATCCATTGATAATAAAAATCATATATTAGGGCCGGCAAAAGCAACCGACACTCAGGGGCGGACTCAGGTGTATCCGGAGGGAGTAGCTGCCTTTCCCTGGATTTTGAGTTTTAGTGGAGATTTATCGGTTCCAATCAACTTTGGCCTCCCCTGGAATTTTTTTTGCCCCCTCTGAACGTTTGATTTGTAATTCAGGTTAAAATTAGGATTAAAATTGAAATAAATTTGTTGAATTTTGATTGGTAATTAGAATTATAAGTCAAATCATCAGAAATTATAAGTCAAAGCATTGGAAAGTATAAGTTAAAACATTATTTTTTATCGAGTACCCAATTGGTTAATGAATTTAAATCCGATTCGATATTTTTTTTACCCCCTCTGACGAAAATCCTGAATCCGCCCCTGTCGACACTGTGATGATCGTTTTGTGTTCGATCTATAACATAAGAAAGCATATGTGAAATTATGGTCTTCATTGAGCATGAGACACTGAATTAGAGTCATTTTGATTCCCTTTCTTCTTAATATCCCACTCTCTAATTTTTTGTATCTCACTCTCAAATCCGATCATCTTGTGGTTTTATTCTCTTCTTGATTTCCCAATTCTATTATGATGGAATGATTGATAAGAGGTTCAGCCTTATCTATTCTCTCAGATATCTTGATTCGTTAATGACGGTCATTAAAAGATAAATTTTCATATTGAATATTAGCTCTCCGATCAAATAGTCTGCTTTTCTTTGTTCCATGCATTTGTTACGTGTAGAAGTCTAACTTTATTTAGACATATACTCGCTACACTTACTCGCCACACTTGTTTGATTGTAAGTTACTCGATTTTCAGAATAATTCTGATTTCTTTTCATTTTTTAAACGTCATTTAATTTTTTTTATTGATTGATAATAATTGGTTATATCTTCATTTCTTTTCATTTTTTATATAATCTAAGAAATGTTATTTGTTATTTAATGATCTCATTCAAGTAAACGTAATTCTATTTTATTCAAGATATGTGTCATTCCAAATTAATATATATAATACACCACATTTTTGTGTCATCATTATTTATTTAAATAAGTTGAATTTCATTAGTCTGAAACACGGTAATAATTAATATTAGCAAGTTTTATTTGAAGCGTTCAAGAGAGAGAGATGGGTACACAACCTATAACTTTTTTTTTGTTTTACAAATCTTAGCGCATCTAAATTTATGTGTTGTGTCTTAATCTAAAATTGTATAACTAAAACACAAGTTTAAAATTCAGAGTATTTTTGTTAGTTACTATTCTTTTAGCTGAAAAAAAACACAAAATGTCCAGAAGTGTATAGCAAAAATATAGTGTATCGGAGGTCTTGTGCGAGTAATAATGTATGAATCATATTAGTTTAACATTTCTAATTTTATTATATGTATTCAATTGTAGCAATTAAATATTTATTTTCTCTTTGACATGTGTAATATAGCTACTACTGTGATATATTCAATTTGCACTAAGTCGACGTTATTTCTCATTGAACTTTATTATACTTAGTGTCTTTTATTTATAATTTAATTTAGAACCAATCTATTTAATATTATTCATGGATATTATTGAATAATTATTCTTTTCATTGATATATTATTTCTAAAAATATATCATTTTTTATGAGATCTTTTTTCTTCTAATATATTCCCGACGCAATGCACAAACACAATACTAGTCTTATACTCTGCAAACCAATGAAAAGAAAAAAAAAAAACTAGTAGAAGACATAGTTAAAAATTATTCATGTTGATCCGAACTGGTCAAGTTAATCTCCATAATAATTTTTAAGTACTGTTGGATTAAATATTTAATAAAAAATCCGTATATATAAATCCGAATAAGAATCCGCATATTCGGCCGCATGCCGTATATGCGGTATGCGGTGGCCTTAGAACCGAATATTAATACACTGATTAGTGCACAATTGCACATCCAGTGGAATTCTACAAGTCAACAACCATATATAACTCATTTCATACTCCAATAGCACAGATTTCAGATTTCATGGATCCAAGTTCAAATCATTTAAACAGCCGCTGAGGCTAAACTGCTTTTCTTTTTCTTTTTTGAGATAGGCTAAACTGCTATAGGCAAAGCCTAGATAGTTGATGGTAGAGGCGTGCGTTGCAGCTGGCGATAACTGGCATATCGAATCCGGACAAACCTACTCAAAACGACACGGACGTAGGAATGGTATTTTTCAAAGAACAGCGGAGAGCCGGAGATAACTTTTGCAGCTACAGTCCGATTTTAGGTTTGTCTGAATTGCCGATTTTTTTATTATCCTTTTTAAAAAATAATAAACATAATTGAAATGGGTTTTTACAAAAAAATATATATATATCAGAGTTGGAAGTTGGAAGAATTGTGAAATTGAGAATTGATCACTCTTCTCCTTTATTTCAATTATGTTCGGTAAATTCAACAATTGGATTAGTAAAAGTAAATATTAATTAAATATTATAATACTAGAAAATGACTATTGTGCCCTTGTTGAATTTTTTTTTTTTTTCAAAATTTGTGGGCTACAGTATTGTTAAATGGTTAAGAGAGGCTCAATCTACGAGAGTGAAGAAATTTGAGTCATCAATTGAATCAATCTATCGAATTAATTGAATCAATCTACAATAGAGCTACCAGTGAATTAATCTACGATAACTTTTGTATGCTCCATTAAAAGAAGACGACTCTGACCCATATTGAAGCGAAACAAAGAAATTTGTGGATTAGACTGATCTCATTTGAAAAAGAAAATTAAGTATAGTATTTTTTTAATCTTTAATTTGTGTTGTATTCTCGAAAAATCGCCAGAAATTCGACGAAGAACGACGGAAGAGAGAAATTTTTTTATTGGTAGAAATTAAGAAAAAAAAGAGAGAAAAATAGAAAGAGTACATGAGTTGTAATATTGATAGAAAGACCGGTAAAATTCTTACCGGTCCAAAAAATCAAAAAGTTTGGTTAGTAGGAATTCTACCGATCCAAACTTTTTTTTTTTTTTAAATCTGATGTATAGATGGAGGAATTCTTATATTAGATTTCTAGTAAAATATGAAAAGTTTCAAAAAAAAGATAGAATGTTTCTATTATATCTAAATAAAGATACTCTATCTATTTTTAAAAAATTATATTTTACTAGAAAAATGAAAAATAAAACAAACTGGTTTTGAACCAGTAAGAATTTTACGGATCTTTCTACCAATATTACAACTCATGTACTATTTCTATTTCTCTCTTCTCTTCTATGAATTTCTACCAATAAAAAAAAATTCCGGAAGAGATGCCTTTTCTCTCCTCTGGAAGTGTACTACTAGTACTAGGTAAAAGAGAAGGAAAGAATAAAAAATGAAAGAGAGGGTGCCATGTCAGTAAAAAATGAATCAAATAATGGTAAAATAGTCCGGTCCAATTCTATATATCTGTCCAAAATCTAATTTTAGAGTCGGGAAGAGTGTTGTTATATTCTATTCCCCCTAATTCAGTCAATTCCAAGTTTGTTTCGTAGAAATGGAGGTTATATACTTATGTTCCATTCAACTCTTCTATTCCGCACTAGCTGAATGGGGCCTATGCATTAGGGTACGTTTGGATCGTGCAAGGATTAATGAAAGAATAGTGATTTTTTGGGTTAGTAGTTGAGAATAGTGCTAACTCAAATGGTTTGAGAATAGTGCTAACTTTGGACTATTCCGGGTTAGTAGAAATGTTGTTTGGATTTTATATTTGGAATAGTGATGGAGAGAAAGAATAAAATAAGATTTATTTGTTTTTCTCTTTTCAGGAATGAATAAAAAATGGCATGGAAGTTAATTTTTTATTTGTTTCGCTAACCCCCAGCGTCTCCAAATTTGCTAATCCACCTTTTGATCAGAATAGCGGAACAACGCTGTTCTTATTTCCTATTTTACATTTGAATCTCAGTTTTGTAAGAATAACAGAGCTATTTCTGGGTTAGAGCTATTCAGCCCAATCAAATAGTTGCATTCCACCTCTGAGAGATACGCACCGCGTCCATGGTAAAACTGAAAATTTTCTAAAAGCAGTGGCAACTTTGTTTATTTTTTTGTTGAAATGGTAGATAAAAAAAATGGTCTGGTCTGGATTGAGTGCATGCGTATCTCTAAGGTCCGCATTTAGATCAATTTATTTCGGATTTATTTAAAATGTAGAGAATTTATTTTAAAATTCGTATATATTTATCTTAAAATATTTAGATCTAATTTGATCATGTTAGGTACTACCCTAAGTTAATTACAGATTAATAAAAATGCCCACGGGTGCAAACTTTTATTAAAAATGCCAAACCGGCCATTAAATGGCCAGTCCCGATTAAAAAGCCCAACCGGCCATTTAATGGCCGGTCCCGTGAATATTTTTTTTTTTTGTTTTTTCATGACAAATAGCTAAAATGTTGAAATATAACACTAAAAAATTGAAATACTAAAATATTTGAATAGCACTTTTATTAAAAATTGACATATAACTTTCTGGATAGCATATTTATACTAAAATACGCTAAATTATTTGAAATTATGTTAATTTATGCTGATTGACACTAGATTACTTTAAATTATGTTAAGTTTTTTTTAAGAGACAAATAGCTAAAATGCTGAAATATAATACTAAAAAATCGAATTTATTTTTAAATATTTGCTAGATTACATTTTTATATATAATTAGCATATTTATACTAAAACACGCTAAATTACTTGAAATTATGTTAATTTATGCTAAATTACACTAAATTACGCTAAATTACAATAATTATGTAGAATTATGATAGAAATAACTAAATTACGCTAAATTACGTATGAATAGGGATGATATCTTCACTGAGAAAGCGAAAAACGACGACGAAACTTCAAACGGCCATAAAATGGCGCTCGAGTGTCCAATTTCAACAAATGACCACTTTTCGAAAAGCTTGTGGAAATACGCATGCATCAAAATAGCCGATATTGGATTTTGAAATTCAGAATCGCCAAAAAGCAAAGGAAATAGCCTCAAAACTTCAGTTGAATTTTGGAATTTTTTTACTATTTTTTATGATTTATGAAAGATGGCACAAAATCGGCCCTATTCATACGTAATTTAGCGTAATTTACCGTATTTTAGCATAATTCTACATAATTATTGTAATTTCAGCATTTTAGTAAATTTACCGTATTTTAGCATAATTATTGTAATTTACCGTATTTTAGCACAAAATCGGCCCTATTCATAATGTATTTTAGTATAAATATGCTATCAAAAAAGTAATCTAGCAAATATTTAAAAAATAATTCAATTTTTTAGTGTTATATTTCAGCATTTTAGCTATTTGTCTATTAAAAAAAAAATTCACGAGATCGGCCATTTAATTGCCGGTTTGGGCATTTTTAATAAAAGTTTGCACCCGTGGACATTTTTATTAATCTGTAATTAACTTAGAGTATTTTTAAAAATGTCGGGTACTATGTGATCTGAATTTCTATGGATTCGAATATAATCTAAATACAAGTTTATTATGATTTCATAACATGGGCGTGTGGGTTTATATAAATACTAAATTTGTAGAGCGGATACATTAATTGATTCTGATTATATTAAATATTTTAATGAAAATATCTAAAATAATAAAATACATACATGACACAAGTTAATAATATATCTATTCTTATATAAGCACGTAGATGTCCTAATCCACCAACGATTATGATTAAAAGATGAAATTTTAGATTGAATTAATACCAGCCCTCCAATCAAATAATGTCTTCTTTAGATTTAATATATCTTTTTGATGATTTTTACGTGTAAAAGTCTAAATTTATTTAGACATGTACTCGTTGTTGTTGTAAGCAATATGCTGCTCTATTTGACTAATTTGCAAAACATATAAATATAGAATTTTATAGTTTCTTTGTTTGAGATGTGTGTAGGTTTAATTGCTATATCAATCTGATTGTCAAAGAAAAGTCAACGAAAAACATCACGACATGATACATGATGATGACAAGTTATATGGAATGATTGGATACGTGATGGAATGATCGGGTACATGATTCACACAAGCTATATGGAATGGTTGGACACTAATTGGATGTTGAATCATGAATATATTATGAAGATCATGAGATCATGAAGATAACGGAGATGGTAAAGTAGGTCGGATACTTTGACATTTTAATTTTATCAATTTTAATTTATATCCAAAAGTATGGTAAAGTCGGTCTAAGGTTGTGACTGCCTGAATCCAGCCGTTAACTTTCAAAATTCAAATTATTTAGGCAAGTCAATAACGGAAACAAAGCACAAGCGAATTTAACCGGTATGGACTTTTTTATTAATTCCCAGCAAATCTGGACATTTTTATTAGTTATAATTAACTTTGGATATTAATAAAAAATAGCGGTATTATTCTCTTGTGTTTTGCTTATTTTTCAAACTTATTTATTTTGAAGGACTATTTTTCAAACTTATTAATAATGACTAATTATGAGTTTCACACTTTATTTGATTTTAAAAAAACAGTGTAGTCCACATAACTCAATATTCCAAAAAAAAAAATATAGGTTCAATGAACATTGAATAGAAAGTGTTATAATCCAACCTTGTAATGTGAATCGATTTAAAAAATATAGATGTAGCTTGACCAACCTAGTCATATGCCCCCCTGATTTTTAGGTTTCAGTTGAAGTACTTTGAACCTTTTACCAAATATTTATTGGTGAAATGTAAACAAACTTATTAAAACGCAATATAGCTGGATTTATCAACTTATTGGCATGTTTTCCTTTTTAAAACATGTCGGTTAATATTTGTTGTTCCTAAGCTTTATGGATCCGAAGAAAAGCAGCGTCCTCCTTTTCTAAATCCAACGATTCAAAAATTTTCATGTGCGCATCTCGATAAAAGAAACTTTTTCATGCACAAATTTGAATGGTTGAATGGGGAAAAGGAGGACGCTGTTTTTCTGAGAGAAAAGCAGCAGAGTCCATTCCAAGCTTTATGTGTCTACATTGTTAAATATTTATCTTTTGTATAAAGCTACGTGCTAAGTTTTTTTTGTGTGTGTAATATAAAATATGAGTCAAAATTTCATATCACTTCTAGTGATATGCACAAAATTTACAACAAATGATCTCTTATGTGAAAAATAATACGATAGTCAATAGTAGTTCTTAACTAAGGGCAGAGAAAAATTTATTTTAGTAGTTCTCTTATGTGAAAAATAATCTTTGGAATGAGAATAGACTATTCTTGAGATTAGGCTATTCGGAATAGCTTATTCGGTGTTTGGTTGAGTTAGAATAGCTAGAATAGTGAATCCAAACTTTTTGTCTTATTAGAATAGATTATTCCTAAGGGTTTTGAGATTTGGCTATTCTAATAAGGCAAACAATAGTTATTCTTGACTTGGGTATTCTAGCTATTCTTGTTTTACAACCAAACATAGCCTAGGATATGGTTGGATTGAGAATAGGCTATTCCTAGGGTTAGGCTATTCGGAATAGCTTATTCGGTGTTTGGTTGAGTTAGAATAGCTAAAATAGTGAATCCAAACTTTTTGTCTTATTAGAATAAACTATTTCTAAGGATTTTGAGATTTGGCTATTCTAATAAGACAAATAATAGCTATTCTTAATTTGACTATTCTAACTATTCTTGTTTTAGAAGCTCAGTTATTACTTGGATTAGACATTTAAGTTGGATATATTTTACAGAAACAACTTTGAATTAAGAGGCAAAATAAAATATCTTATGTGTAGGTAGCATAAAATTTAAATGAAAAATTCTTTATAAAAATTTACAAAAATTTGGAAAGATTAAAACTCCGTCTTTCTCAAAGACTGTGTGCTTCAGAACGAAGCGGATAGAAAAATCAATTTAATTATACAATGATTTTTCCTCCGCTCTATTTCCTTTATATCCGCTCCATTTTATCGTAGTGGATGACTAATAGAGCGCGGACTGAAGGTTGAGCCGCCCCATGAAGAATTCATATCCTCTGCATTAACTCAAAAGAGAATCTTTTGAGTTAATGAATCTTGATTGTCTGATTTGTTTTAAAATTCATGTAAACTAAATCTGCACTAATATTAAAAGGTCCCCTGTGTTATATAAATTCGCATCATCTGAGAAATCTCAAATTTTGCGTGACTTTATGAAAAATCTCAACCATTCAAATACGTTCTGCACGAATCTCGAAGCACAAATAGGCACGGGACACGTCGGTCAAGCAAAAGTTGAGATATCTCAGAGGATACGCACTCGTGTTATATACACGAGCCGAATTGGCTCCTTAATGCAGAGGATACGGATTCTCCTTTGAAGCTGTCTCAAAACAGAGAGTCAGTATCCTCTGAGATATCTCAATTTTTGCGTGACCGACGTGTCCGGTGCCTATTTGTCGATAGCGCGGGGGTCAATATTATTTGTGCTTCAAAATTCGTGTAGAGCTTATTTGAATGGTTGAGATTTTCCATAAAGTCACGCAAGGTTTGAGATATCTTAGAGGATGCGAATTTCAAAACAGAAGGCTAAACGTGTTTTAAACAGTGTTGCTGTACAATTTGAATTATGGCCTATGGGACTGTTGAGAAGATAGATGCACTGGAATTTGGAGAAAGGATAGGAGAAAACCAGTAGACTCGTTTTGCACGTTTTTCGCCTGGAAATGCTCGCTTTATTTCTCGAAGGCCGGAGCTGTTATGGGCATATGACCATATCCTATCATTGTATCCACTCACATGTTAAACAAACTAATCATGATATAATTAAGAAATTAACCTACTTTAACATATATATTAATTACTAAAATTTGCTCTCATCAGGACCGTTCATTTTATAATTGATTTGCCATCTCAATCGTTAGACCCTTTGAATTCACTGTTATGTTTTGTTTAGAGCACAATACGGTGCGATCGAACAGTTAGAGCTGATCAAATTACCGAAAAATTCGAAATGAAACCAGGACTATTTTGAACAGTTAGATTCAGGTTCTAAATAGCGCGCTATAGCATTTTCAGACCATAAAATTTTATCTTGGTTACGTGATCATAGCCATTGTTCGAACACAGGAAAGTAGAACATCTAATATAAAGAAAAAGTAGCGAGTAAAACTAGGGTGTTCTTAAGCTCATCAAATCTCTTTGTGAGCTTAATTCAAAAATCTATAAAATTGGCTTCAAACGATGCATCCAAACTGTTAAAATCGGTCTACTTCACGAGTGATGTATTTAAATATCAAATTTTTAAATTTTCGAACTAATTTAGTATAAAGTAAAGCGGTAAAAAAAGATGGTTTATAATTTAATTTTAATGTGTTCATTTTTCATTATTTTTTTACCGCTTAACTTTATATTAAATTATTTCGAAAATTTAAAAACTTAACATGTAAACTCATTTCTCGTGGAGTAGATCGATTTCAACAGTTTAGATGCGTTGTGGAGTAGATCGATTTTTTACCCCATGTTTCTGTCGCTAATAAAAGCATCTCTTCATTTGCTTGGACTATGGACCACGATGACTAGCATGTTTTTGGTATGATGCACCTGTGATTTGAAAAATTCAGCACCCCAAAAAAGAGAAAGATGGGGTAAGGTATTTGTGGGCACAATCATACCAACACTGAGAAAAGATTTCGGATCAAGTGTCCCATTAATTCGGTAATTAGAGATGTTCCGACATTCGTATAATTTGTTCAGATTTAAAAAAAAAAAATCTATAAAAATCCCCAAAAAATCTATAATTCTGCACGAATTGCATTAGTCTTCTTAATTGATCCAGGCCGTCTGATTGAAGTCAGACGGTGGGATTTGCTTGGAAGACAGCAATCCGAACCTTGTAACAGGACAAGGAATGGTGCTGGAGCCTGGAGCGCAGGAGGAAAAGAAAGAATAGAGATGTCTCGGTAAAGCAAGTTTTGTTGTGGGATGCTGCGCCACTGACCCAACAAAGATAAACAAAGGAGTAACGCAGTAACGCTTCGCTTTTATTCCCGCTTTTATACGGCGAGTTTTGTATTCTTATTCCAACTAACTTATTCCCTGCCCTCTCTTTATTATTATATTTATATTAATTTAAATCACCCTGACGAAGGTGCTTCGAACAAGGGGAAATCCTAGAGACCTAAGACCAACCAACCACTCCCCCACCCATCACACGTGACGCTCGTAAAAAATAAGAATTTTTTTATAAATCATAATTAAAAAATATGTTTCTACGAAAACAACATGATTATTATTATTTTTTTACAAAAATCATAAGAACCGAAATGTCATTTCGGTCCGATCCCCTTTTTAGATTTTCTACGACGACTCATATGAAAAATTGTGAAATCAGTACCACAGAAAATCCAAAAAGGGGACCGGACCGAAATGCCATTTTGGTTCAGAATAAAAAAAAAGTAACGGACCAAAATGTTATTTCGGTTCTTAGGATTTTTGTAAAAAAAAATAATCATGTTGGTTTCGGAAAAAAAAAATTAATTATGGTTTATAAAAAATAAATTCAAGAAAAAAAGACGATTTTGTCCTTAAAGTTTCTTCTAATCAAAATAATATTTACTCATCCTAATAAGCCTCTTGAGGATTTTCATTAAAAATAATCTCTCTTTTCTTTTCTTTTTTAAGGTTGAAAGATGATGTAGTAGCACAGTTGTTAGAAAAAGGTTTTATATGCAAAATTAATCCCTTCAATCAAAACAATTAAGAGAATAGGAATTATTAGGATATTTCTAAACATGCAATTGTAAAAATTTAAATTTATTTACTACATATCTCTCTCAAACAAAATTATTAATAAAAAAAAGTACATAAAGTTTATCTCTGTAATTTCAATTTCGCTGACGTGGTGAAAAAAAATACTTGTGAAATGAGCTCTAAAAAATGCGATTTCAAATGTAAGAGACGGCTAGCTTAGCAAATCTGAAGGATGATAGTTCTTTATATAATGGGAGGGTTCAGATTTGTTAGATCCATTCTAACGAGAAGAAACCTGTTAGGTTGGACTGCACGAATATTGAAGTTAGAGTTTCCGCAAAATAATTCAAATTAATATTAACCGTTCTAAACGTTTATGCCTGTCTAGAACAATTAGTACAATTTGTCTCACAAAACTTGATAAGCAACCATACGGATGTCATCTGTATTGGACAAAACCAAATTGGAACTTTCTGACTTGTCTTTTTAAATTGGTTCCATATATTTGTTTCGGTCAAAGCGGATGCTTCAGAAATTAACAAGCCTCAAATATACTTTACATAACTACTTAATTGTTACACAAATCTATAGTTTCGTAAAGTCTTGTTGACTTCTCAGGTTAATCAAAAGAATCTTGTAATTCAGTTCATGAACCTTGATTCTTTATTATAAATCTTGAAATAAAAACTCTGAACCTATCTTTAGTTCTTCACAATATATCTTTAATTAAAAAGCTTTGAACTTGCAAATTCACTAAATCGTGTAAAAGGTTAAATTCAATTAGTGTATGTTTTACAAATCTAGTCAAACAAAGTATTAGAAGATTACATACAGCCAACAATCTCCCCCTTTTAACAGTTTTTAAAACATACATATAAGCAAGTGCATAAACATATTTAACCTGATTTAAAATCTTCTCAATGTTATGTTTGTGTCTCTTGCATTTCTCCTTCTTTTGGAAATCGATTAAAGGGAGAAAAATACAAAATAAAAGAGTGCTCCCCCTCAATTTATGCACTCCCTCTTAATAAAATAAACATTTTAATTCAAGACATACGTCTAATTCAATAATAGACAGAATACTCATCTAATCATATCAATATCAGTGAATCCAATAGATAACATGGATTCTTTTAAGCAAGTTAATAATTCTAACATACGTGAAAAATAATACATTGGTTATGCATGTAAAATTGAACACTAATGCAAAATTCAATAATATAGCTGCATAAATGTGACTATTAAAATGATTTTATGTGAATTTTATTGTGAGTTTGTTTTTTGTAACAATGAAAAAAGGGGCCTACCGGTCATAGACACTATTCATTACACTTTAGCAGCCTCTATCAATGATTAAGATTAAAGTATAGATTTAGATTTTAACATTATCTTAGAATATTATATCGGTTATTTATTCTTTTGTACAGTTGCTCTTTGGCAAAGGGGATGGCCGTACGGAGGCGAGAGGTACGGGCATAAGTGGAATAAGAAAGACCACATACTACGCCAGTACGCCTGTCAGTTGGAGGTGGGAAGCATAGAAGACGGTGTAATGGAGAGGATGTGAAGTCGAAGAGGGAGGGGGTGCACAGTAGTGTTTTGAAATGGACCGGCCGGTCCAGGACCGGACCGGACAACCCGGGGTTCCGATCCGGACTGGACCGGATCAAAGCTAGGGACGGTCCGGCACGGGTCTGATCCATTTTTTTTCCCCGGCCCGTGTAGGACCAGACCGTGTAGGCCCATGGACCTGTCCTGGACCGGACCGGACCAAAAAAAAAAAAATTGGGGGGATTTTCATGTATACCCCTCAAAAACTTATAAATTTGAGGGAATTTCATGTATACCCCTCAAAAACTTTTAAATTATGTACAGCAGCCCTTAAAAAAAACTGTCGGACCGTGGACCGGGACCAAACCGGCCCGTGTCAATTTGGACCACGGTCCAACCACGGATTTCGGTCGACCCCCAATTACTCGGACCGCCAGACCCGGACCGTGAAATCCTCCGGACTCTTGTGGATCGTGGCCTGGCCGGGTCTGAACCGGACCGGACCAGACCAGCCCGTTTTCAATTCACTAGTGCACACGTGTGGAGAGGCCATGAGAGGTCACGTGCGCGCGAAGACCGCTTTGGGTCTCTCACTCAGCTTTTGCGATTGCTTTCACTCTAGAGCCGTTTGCTGCTGTGGCCTTATCTGTCACCCCTTCTCTTTTTCTGTGGCCATCTGAATTCAAACTTTCCCTCACCTGCTTTAATTAAGGATGCGTGTTTGTTTAAAAATTCTGTTGGATTTTGACTCCAGCAGTTATCATTTTTTTTTAAATACATAAAAAGTTTTTTTTTCATTCAAATTTTCATACAATGACTAGAATGGTTAATTTTAGAAGAAAAATTAATTAATGACAATTAAAATAATTATAATTATCAGCTTATTTACTGTGTATGTCATTGAAAATCATTTCCATTCACATTTCGATTCACTGCTTCTCAAAATAATTAGATAATTTCTATTCAGAGCTGGGCAATTTGTTCTTCGTTCTCTTTTTTTTAGGAAAAGAAGCAACGATTCTTTGCTTGATTGCATTGCAAACACTAAACCAGGTACAGTCTTACTGATATAAACCAGATTAGAGATAGAGCTCGCACAACCACCTCAATGTGTTGCACATGCAAAAGGGGATGCAAGAGTGCTATAGAGAAATTATAAGATGAACAAGCAATGAAGTGAGAGGATTGCCCCACCATTCCTCGAATTCAGAGTAGGTCCGATGTCCGGACCTACTTTGGTTTGATACTTTGGTTTGATGGGTGTTATGACCATCCGATCAGCATCAAGATCTGTGCACTCTGCATCAAAATCCGTGCGAGTCTGTATCAATTCCGTGCGCACAGATTTAATGCTAATCGTACGGTGCTAGAGTTAATTGAACCTAAAAGTAGGTTCGATGCCCAATCGGACCTACTCCTATCTCCCATTTCTCAGGCTTCTTGTCAGGAACTTCTTCATCGGAGAAAGACAATGATACAAATGACTCTTCATTCCAGAATTCTCGTCAAATATTATTCTCTCTCCCGCTATTTCTCGGAATCATCTCTATTCTGGTTTCTCTTCGCTTTCTTGTCAGAAAATTGACGAGAATGATAATTTTCATTCTCGTTTGTCTGGGTTGGAATTCGTTCCGATCATAGTGTTAAGCGTTCAAAAAATACTTCTTTTAAATTTTAAGTTGGAAAAATTAGGAAATAATTTTACTTAAGCCAATTTGGAGAATTGGTAAAAGTTTAATCAAAGAGTTACAATTTTTTTTTTCTTTTTTTGGAACTCAAAGAAAATTTTGTTTATAGCAAAACCCGTTGCTTTCTCTATGAGCTGAGTTTTACGAATTTATTTATTATAAATTATTAATACTAATATCAAAATAAAAATTTCAAGCAAACCAAATGCAATAAATCAAACGAGCTGTCTCTGAGACTCTGACGTCTTATTCAATTTCTTAATGAATTGTTTAAAACTAATAATATTTAAATCATATATCCCGCATTTGTTTAAAGTAATACCTTTTGTATGGGAAATTGTACCTCAAAAAGCCTAAATCAGCTAGAGTTTATAAAAAATGTTCCGGAGTGTTTTCTTTGCTACAAAAATTGATACATCATTACTAAATTCTTTATAATTCATTTTCAAATCATTTAGTTCATAACAGATGCAACCATCCATACCAAGGTCTATGGTTATGAATAGGAAAAATAGAATTTAGCTTATTTCGTTTGTTTTTATTGATCAATATACTTATTGTACAGTTATTGTTCAGGAGTACAAACATGATTAAACATAATATTTTTCACATTAAATTATGTTTATAAGTCGGCAGGGGCGAATCTACCCTCAATGAATGGGGATTGACCCCCATTCATTTTGAATTTTTTTATTTATACCTTATTTTAATATAGTTTAAAGTAAAATATTATGAATAGTGTGAAATTGATCTCCAGTCGTAGTAGAAAAATTTTATATGTTTGATCTCCATTCACGTTTGACCCCCTGTAATCTGAAAGTTTGACTCCGCCCCTGTAAGTCGGTGAAACCGAATGATTTTTTTTTTAAATATTACCATACAAGTTCTGTGGCTTTAAAATTATCCATCCATTTTAAATATATTGGTAGGAAGATCTTAATTTTAAAAATAATTATTCCTACTCTAACCTCTAATATATTATTCTGATCAAGCCATGTATTATTTATTCGTTATGCATCTGCAATATTAAGTAGCTAAATTTGCATAAATTGCGAAGATTGGATATAAATTATTTAATTAGTTTATATATATATATATATAGAGAGAGAGGGGGGATCAAGTTACAACAATGTTACAACAACTATTTTTTGCGATTTCAAAGTCCAAATCGTCGATCCAAACCGTTCAACATGATCTCCATAATAAAATGTGCTTCCCGATCAAATTTTACATTTTTTTTGAATTTTTTTACTATTTATTAAGATGGGTACAAAAACTAGTCAAATTCATACCATTGAATTTTGTACCCATCTTAATAAATAGTAAAAAAATTCAAAAAAATGTAAAATTTGATCTGGAAGCACATTTTATTATGGAGATCATGTTGAACGGTTTGGATCGACGATTTGGACTTTGAAATCGCAAAAAATGATTGTTGTAACTCAAAATTGTTGTAACTTGATCTCTCCTCATATATATATATATATATATATATATATATATATAAAAGAGCAAAAGGAGTCTCAATTGCATGTCTTTTTTGTAGTTAGCGTTTAAGGCGGTACTCCAGAAACCTCCGCGTAGAGGGAAGGAACGGAAGGGAAAGGGAGGGATCAGTGCTAATTTTACTCCCTCTACATCCCGATTTGGGGGTGCCAAATCTCAGAGCTTTTGTACAGCAAACTCAACTTCTCTCCCCTCCGCTCCCCTCCGTTTTATCTTCGATTGTCCTCTTCTGGAGCAAGGGAACAACTTGGTCAGGTCCGAGCTGCTGGGGGTCCACCTCTGCTCCCTTCCATTCCCTTTAGTGAACGATATTTCACCTCCTCTGGAGCACAGCCTAAAAAAACGGAGTTGGCATTTTTTTTTAAATTCCAAACTTGGTCAGAACACAAATATTCATGAGTCTTCTGACAAATCACATGCAAATTGAGTGTAATAGAGAAATATAGTGGAAAATATGTTTTATTCCCGCTGAACAAGGGAAGAAGTGAGTGGAATTGAGGAATTTGATATAGTGGAATTGGATTTGAATTTTAGTAGTCAAACCTCTATTTTTTTTTACATTTTAGACTCCCTCTATTTCTCTATGGGCCCATTCGACAAATGCATGGAATAATGGAGAAGTGAAAAAGGCAATAGGCTTATATTCCTTACAAATTCAATCATGTTTGTTACATTTGGAATAGTGGAGCAGTGAAATTGAGCCAATTCCAACATGTAAAAAAGTCACTCTTCTCCAATTCCATATCTACCATCGAATAGTGGGATGGAATAGAGAGGGCTAAAGTGCAAAAGAGAAGGGTTTGACTGCATATTTCATCCCAATTCCACTTTTTCACTTTTTCTCTATTGCATTCAATTTCATTCACGTTCGGCTACTATTCCATCACAATTCTTTTGTGCAAACAAGTGTTATGAGCCAATTCCTCATTCTATGGGAAAGGTGGAACATAGGAATTGACATTTTTCAAGAGATAAATTTGGATCGGCTACCAATACTCTTTCACTTTTCCACTATTCCACTCTTCCACCATCAATCGGACATGACCGTAACAGTGAGAAATTGAAGCATATTCCAAATTCCACTTTTTCGCTATGGTCATGTTTGGTTGAGGTCTAGACCATGGAATAAAGGATTTGGGCCCCAGTTAAGCCGCCAAACGTGATTTAATTGAGCAGGACTAAGATAACATGAGTCGATCTTTAGACCAGCCTAAAATATAAAAAGTTAAAGCCACCTATCAAGATGGTTTAACATTTAGTCCACCCTCGTGGCTTAACGTAATGTTGGTTCAAAGGGAATTAATAAGAAAATTGCTAAATCATCTCAAATTATCTAATTAAGAGAATTTAACTCATTAAATATATCTCTAAATTATACTTTTGTACATAAAATATTATAAAAATATATGTAATTTATAAAATAATTGTAAAATTATGTTCTCTCCCAAATTAATAAAAAAAAACTTTTTTTTCAATTTCTATCGCTAGTATGTAACATTAAGAGAGAGACTAAGACGAAACCAAAATCATAATTAAATTATAAATTGTACAAACATGAATTAGGCCATAAACCCTAACCAAACAAGATATATTAAACCATAATTTAACTTTAGGCCTCAACTAACTATGAATAAATTAGACCGGCCTAAGTTAGATAACCAACTAAGAGGATCTACATCACCAGTATTAATAGAGTTTCTAATCCAGTTTCAGAGATGTGAGAGAGTTTCTTATTTAACAACTATGCAAGAAAGTTTATTATCAAGAAACTGTTTATAAACTCCACCCTAACCAAATAATTGGCTCAAATTATTTTTCATTTTTAATTTATTGCTGACGTGGCTTAATAGAAACTCTAAAATGAATTTCAGAGATATGAGAGTTTAGATTAATTTTTAAAAAATAGTTAACAGTTATTTAAAAACTCATTTGAGTTACTGGAATGTGGATGTTAGGCCTCCAAATATTTAGATCTCAATCAAACACCACCTATTCTAATGATTTGCCGAACAAGCCTATGTTCCTGTTAACATTAAAATTTTTAAAAGATATATGCCAACTCAGTAATTTTTTTTTTCAAATGTTAAGTAAAAAAATTCGGCACAATCGCTGCAAGTGCATAGTGTTTATCAGTTTCTACCAAGATTCTAAATAGCTCACTGTAGCGTTTTTAGACCTTAAAAACTATAACGCTATTGCCATGCAGTCAATGATAACTTCTATATAGCACGCTATAGCGTTTTTTCAACCGTTCTGCTATAACGTGAAAAACGCTATTTAAACCTTTGATTTCTACGACTAGCCGACTATAGATCAAAGGATATATTCACAGAGAATCCTTAGTAGATGTAATAATATCAGAGAGAATAAGAGATGCTCTCTACCGTCGTGTCATATTCAAATAGACTTCCTAACGAACGGGTTGCAGTAAAGGAAACGGGCATTCATATTCAAAACCCCATAGTTTTTCAAGTATTTACATTATGGTATTTAGAACGCACGACTTCCTCCAAAAGTTATTTCAACATTATGAAATCTTAATTTCGTCCAAATTGAATTTTTAAAGGTTACAAAGATTAATAATAGTGTATTTGAAGCAAGCTTTGTAAATTTTTTTTTTTTTCAAAGCAACTCATAACCTATTATTTCAAGATATCTTTTTGCTGAATAATATTTCAATATTATTAAATTACTGTTTCGTCCAAAGTGATTTATTAAAAGGTTCCATGATGAATAAATTGTATCAAGAGCATCTATATTTCAACAACTCAAATGAGTTTTTAAATAACTATTAACCACTTTTTAGAAATTAAGGTCTCTAAAGTTTTTAACTCTCACATACTGAAATTAATTTTAGAGTTTCTATTAAGCCACGTCAGCAATAAATTAAAAAAAAAATTAGTTTGATCCAATTATTTGGTCAGCGTGGAATTTATAAACAGTTTCTTAATAAGAAACTTTCCTACATAGTTTCTAAATAAGAAACTCTCTTACATATCTGAAACTGGATTAGAAACTGCCACATCATATTATAAACTCTCATAATACCAGAAATATAGATGCTCTAAGGAAGCTTTGTAAATGATTATTTCTTTTTTTCGAAACAACTCTAGAACCTATTATTTGAAGATATTTTCTTTGCAAAAATAGAATCTACATTTTCTCTCTCTCTAAAACGGAGGATAGTGGTAAAACTATATTCATATCCATTTTTAATTTTCTGGATACATGTGCTGATTGAATATCAGATGGATACAGATACGAATACGAATCGGATCGGATATTTATTTAAAAAAATAAAAATACTAAAGTTCATAATATTTATCTAATTACAATGGTGAATAACATATTTTTTTCATAATATATATTAAAATATATGGTATATATCTACTATTTGAATACTGGAAACATAAAACCATATCAGTATCCATATCCACACGGATATTCGGATATCGAATATCCACATCCAATTTTTCAAATACGGATCGAATACGAATCAGATATTATCTATATCGTTTTCACCCGTACTCACTACTCATCACTATTAAATAAAATTAAATTATTGTATGCAATTAAAGTTTTATTTATATGACGATTGTAAATAATACGAGCCTACGAGTATCGATTTCTCCCTCAATTTAAATTTTTATCAATTTTTTTGTTGAATCTAAAATTAATCTAAAATCTCTTGTAAAGAGTCTATTGTTAACGAAAAACGTAAAGCCGTAAAGTTTGAAAATTAGTTCGAAAATTAATCTAAAACCACTTGACTTTATACTAAATTAGTTCGAAAATTTATAAATTTGACATATAAACGCATCACTCGCGAAGTAGATCGGTTTCAACAGTTTGAATGCATCGTTTAAATCAAGTCAATAGATATTTAAATTAAGAGTGTGTCTTCTATGGACATAAGGACCTATTTGTAAAATGAACATATTTTCATTTTCAAAGTTCAAACAGTCGATCCGACCGTTCAACATTATCTCCATATTAAAATGTACTTGGAGGTCAAATTTTACATTTTTTTGAATTTTTTAACTATTTATTAAGTATTTTACAAAAACTAGTCAAATTCAGACCATTGAATTTTGTAAAATACTTAATAAATAGTAAAAAATTCAAAAAAAATGTAAAATTTGACCTCCAAGTACATTTAATATGGAGATAATGTTGAACGGTCAGATCGACTGTTTGAACTTTGAAATGAAAATATGTTCATATTCTTATGTCCATAGAAAAATTTGTCTTAAATTAAACTCACAAACCCTAATTCTACTCGTAAAAAATAGCGCATTTTATATTCAATTGTATTTAATTTTATGGGCTTAAAACCTTATTCTTCAACTAACCGATCTCAAAGTACAAAGTGAAAATGCAAGGGAATAATGGTAAAAGTTTGTTAACGAAGATGATTATAAAATAATAATAAACTGTAAGGGCCCGGGCCCGAGGGAAAACCGCGTGGGAAAACGCAAAATGAGAAGATAGGTTCGGGGGAGGAAATTTTTTTATTGGTAGAAATTTATAGAAAAGAAGAGAGAGCAATTGAAAGAGTACATGAGTTATAATGTTGGTAGAAAGACCGGTAAAATTCTTACCGATCTAAAAATCAGTTTTTTTTCTTTTCTTTTCATTTTTTTCTAGTAAAATATAATTTTTTATAAAAATAAATAGAGTATCTTAAAATTTAGAAACAGTCTATCTATTTTTTGAATTTTTTTTCATATTTTACTAAAAATCTAATATAAGAATTCTCTCCATCTATACATCAGATTAAAAAAAAAAAACTAAGTTTGAATTGGTAGAATTTCTACCAGTTCAAATTTTTTAATTTTTTGAATCGATAAGAATTTTACCGGTGTTTCTACCGATATTACAACTTATGTACTCTTTTTATTTCTCTCTTCCTTTTTATTAATTTTTACCAATAAAAAAATTTCTCGGGGGAGGGGAGATGAAGGTTGGAGACAGCTGTCAAGGATTGTAACCGCTAAAAATACAAATACTGCAAGTACGATTGCCTAAATCTCGCTCCTTTTTGTCCTTTCTCTCACCTCACTGAGTCACTCTCCTTGAACCTTTTCTTTTGGATTTATTTTCCTTTGCTCTTGACCCTCCGCATCTTGGATCTGGTAAGTGGTGGTAACCATACAAACGGTGCTGAGGTTATTTTAGTCCTTTCCGACCCCAGCTTGTTTACCTTATTTTTTGTATTTATTTTTTGTGGGGAGAATTCTTCTCGAATGTTTCGTGTGTTGATTATTTTCTATATTGTTGATTGATGATCCTTTTAAAGTTTAAATTTACGAGAAGTGTTCGTTTAAAAAAACAACAACTGAATATCAAATTATGAATCTATCTCTCTCTATATTTTATCACCCAACAGATTAAATTATGAATCTCTATCTCTCTATTTACTTGCGAATTAATGCAGTTAATAATCAGAGGTTAGATGATTTTTTACTAATTTTACCGCAGTGCAATTGTTAAATTAGCAAATGTAAGTCATTAAAATAGCCAATGATAAATTGCTATTATTATAATTGCTGATCATTTTTATCTCAAAATTGCATCAACTGGTCAGTTCAATTTCGTTTGTAATGAAAGACACCACTGATGTCCATTAATAATAATCTGAAAGTTAGACTTCTAAATTTTAATTAAAAAAAAATTAAGTAGTCAATTCGATACTCCAGATAAATAATAAAAAATAAATAACTAAGAGCATCTACATCCCAGCAACTCAGATGAATTTCTAATAAATAACTGTTAACTGCGTTTTAGAAATTAAGGTCTCAAAAGTTTCTAAACTCTACATCTTTAAAATTAATTTTAGAGTTTTTATTAAGCCACGTCAGCAATAAATTAAAAAGGATAAATAATTTGTGCCAATCATTTGACCAGCATAGAGTTTATAAACAGTTTTTTAATAAGAAAATTTTATGCATAGTTTCCAAATAAGAAACTCTCCCACATCCCTGAAACTGAATTAGAGACTGCCACATCAGATTAAAAACTATAATAATACCAGAGTTGTAGATGCTCTAACCCGCTGAAAATAATTCAGATAAAGCATTTATTTTAAAGTTTTTTTTAAAAGAATCACGGTATAAAATAAACACTTTGTTCACTTGAACGAAAAGGGAATATTCAGATATAGCACATACTGTTATTTTTTTAGTCACAGTAATTGTATTACTTGGGTTTGTATTAATATAATACTTTGTCATTCTTCGTTTGTTTTCTCCACATACATGTAAGGCATTATGTTGTTTTTATTTTATTTGATTAAGTATTAAGAAAGCAAAAACTCAATGTTCCCTTGATACTTAAAATTCTTGATGCCCGTTAAGATAAAATCTAAACCTCTATATTTTATTACATTCTCTTTATAATATATATTTATTGATCTTATTCTTACGGTGAATTTACTGTTACTCTGGAGAAAATAAATGAAACTAAAAATAGCAATATAGCATCACAGGAACATATTCATATATCGAAAAACTAGTTACTAGTTTTAGTAAAAATATATCAATTATTAGAAACGGATTATAATCAAATTATTCTTATGTAAAATTTTAAAAAAAAACCTCATCATGTATTACTCCCGTTCGATTAAATATGTATTAGTTATTCAACAGAAAATCAGTGCACAGAAGTAATTTCTATAAAAATTCTCAAAATAAAAATACAGCAATTAATTTTCGGTTGAGTTTTGACATTTCTTCACATCCACATCCACAGGCGAGTCTGAGTCAAAAAGCAAAATCCAATCCCTCGTTATGTCATTATCTTATATTTTATAATATGGCTTTTAATTGCCTAGAGTAATAATATTTGCTACATTTCTTCTTTGGAAGATGGTATCAATACCTCGTGCCTTTCATACTTCATTATATCTCATATTTTATATATTCGTTTTCAAAGTCTAATATGTTGATTCGAACCGTTCAACTTGATATCCATACTTAAATATGTTCGGAGAATAAATTTTATAATTTTTGAAATTTTTTTACTATTTTTAAGATAGATAGAAAATCACTGTTTTTGAACGGTTCAGAAACAGTGATTTTGTACCTATCTTAAAAAATAGTAAAATTTTTCTAAAAAATATAAAATTTCATTCCCGATCATATTTTAGTATGAATATCATGTTGAGCGGTTCGGATCGACGATTTGAATTTTAAAACGAAAATAAAAAATATGAAATATAATGAGGAAGGGTGAGATATTAGAACCATCCTCATGTATCTATCAAGGATGGGATTTAATTTGTGCAAATTTCAACGCACATGAGTTGGCAATGAAAGATTGAAAGGGACCAAGCAGAAGACCTGATGCCTCAGGCGGTTTGTCTGATCGCTTAGTCTAAGCGGAAGTTAATACAAAGTTAGTTATGAAAATTTATTTATTTATGGTACCCATACCCATAATACCTACCTTGACACCGACTTAATTAGTTATCTACACTTTACCAATAAACCCCTGGCAATATTTGTAATTATACAGTTCTTTTAATGTTACAAAATGAATGGCTGTAAATAGTACAGTACTATTTTTAAGATTTTAGCGAAACAATAATGTTATCGCTATCGAAGATTTTGAGATTACTATTTAACTATTTGGAATAGTAAAGTAAAGTGCCCACAAATAATATGTTTTCTATTTGAAATAGTTAGAACAACTATTATTTTCTATTTCTTGTAAATGTTGGAATAACTGCTATTCGAAAGTGTGAATAGAGAAAAAAAATATTTCCTTCTCAGATTTTGGACAACACAGTCCCGAAAAGATAAAATTGATGCCACTTTTGTCATCTCTACGTCATGACAATTCATTTGAGACCTCACTTGCCTATTTTTTTTTTAATTAGCACCTTATTAATATAATTATTTCTTGATTACAACTATTCACTGTTCCAAATATACAATCCAAACAACATTTTTACTAATCCGAATAGCACCATTTTCATACTAAAATGAGAATCATTATTTTATTTTTTCTATTTTCATTTACTAACTTAAAATTTCACTATTCTAGTTCCCATCCAAACATACCTTAACCAACAACGTGAAAAAATATTTTTCAAAATATGCTTCTTTTATTATAAAAAATATTAAAAAAATGTTTCCCTACATAAATCATAACACCTTTTATACTATGCCTCCTGAGTATCCGTATTCATCACTGGTTGTCTTTAGGTGAACGAAAAAAACTATATAAAATGTAACACAAAGATAGTAAGCTGCTGTGTAATTATTCTTTTACAATGCAAAAATAGTCGGTGGTAACTTGTAAGTTAACCCGAAATTTTTAAATATAGCACAGCCCAAAAAAAAATAAACCAAAACGGCACCGTTCCGTGACAATTTTAAATTTAGCACGGCCGCAGATCAGCTGAGCGGCCCCTGGAGAGGGGCCGCATATCCGCTGAGCGGCCCCCTGGAGGCCTATATAAGGGGGCCGCTGGTTTCATTTTTTTTATCGATTCAAGAATTTCATCCCTTCGTACTCGGGTAAGTTTTCTCTTCTTCTATTCTTGTTTAATTTTTTAGTTTAGGGTAGTAATTAGGTGTAGGGTTTA
Source organism: Carex kokanica (assembly GCA_025461125.1). Taxonomy (NCBI): domain Eukaryota; kingdom Viridiplantae; phylum Streptophyta; class Magnoliopsida; order Poales; family Cyperaceae; genus Carex; species Carex kokanica. Next base: position 568,973 of record JAJGRX010001459.1, read on the forward strand.
GGTTTAGGAGTAGGGTTTAGGAGTAGGGTTTAGGATTAGGGTTTAGGATTAGGGTTTAGGATTAGAATTGATAATTAGGATTTAATTTAGAGTTAATAATTAGAATTGTTCCAAATTTTAATTGTCCACCAATAAAATTAAAATAGACTTGTACCAAAAATTAAGTAGGTATATTTAACCAAAATTAATTGTTTTAGCACCAATACTTAAATAGATTTGTATCAAAAATTAAATAGGTATATTTTACCAAAATCAATTGTGTTAGCACCAATACTAATTAGATTTGTACCAAAAATTAAATAGGTATATTAAATAGCCAAAATCAATTGTTTTAGCACCAATACTTAACTAGATTTGTACCAAAAATTAAATAGCCAAAATCAATTGTTTTAGCACCAATACTTAACTAGATTTGTACCAAAAATTAAATACAGCATGGCATCTGGTAGAGATATACCGTCTTCCAGTATGGGTGTGCCATCTTCCAGTAGAGGTACACACCATGCCCATCCACCCACTCCGTATCAGATGTCCCAGCACATCGAGAGTGCTCTATCACAGACAGATATTCCGGGTATCCGGAGTCGCATTGACAGGGTCAGCGACTTCCTGTGGTACCCGAATTCAGAGCACCGGATTCTAGAGGCTGCCACCGGGGTAAGTTATAAATTAGTCATATTTATAAAAATACAATAAAACATAATCTTTTTTTTATGAATGAACTTGATCTGATTTCTTACATAAATGCAGGGGTTGGATGCGGTTACGGTTCGTCACAACCGCATGTGGCTACCGTATCAGCCGGCGTACGGGGGGACATTACGCTCAATGGGATTATTCCAGCTATCACAGATGCGGGAGGAGAACCATGATGAGGGGTTATCTTCCGGCCTCATCGAGCGATGGCGTCCCGAGACGCACACCTTTCATCTCCCCCATGCTGAGATGACTGTCACCCTACAGGACGTCAGCTGTCTGTGGGGTATGACTATTACCGGGGAGCCGGTGACGGGTGTCGAGTACGGGGACTTCCGTCCGTTGTGCGAGGAGTTGCTGGGTATCCCGCACGACCAGCTACAGAAAGAGAAGAAGAAAGGTGAGAGGTTTGCGATCTCGCCCAGTACCATCAGCTTGATGAAGTTGAGGACCAGATTCAAGGACTATCCGGATCATCCAGATCAGGTATGTAAATTGTACCTTATTTAATTCAAATAATATCAGATTTACTTGTAAACAATGTTCTAATTTATATAAATAATAGGTGGTTGTTGACCGACACATCCGCGCGTATATTCTTGAGATGATCACCTGTCGGTTGTTTCCGGATTCACACGGAGATCAGGTTCGGCTGTGCTATCTTCCGTTTCTGCGCGACCTGCCCACTGCGGGCAGGTTCAACTGGGGTGCGGCTACGCTGGCATGCTTATACAGGTAAGAAAATTATTCTTATCATATTTAAATTTTTCAAATATTGTAGAGTATAGGCAACTCTGACTTTGTGTATTGTTAAGGGGTCTTAACAATGCCTGCCTTAAGAAGAACAAGACCTTTGTTGGACCATGCATGTTACTACAGCATTGGTCCTACGCACATCTGATCGTAGGCCGCCCAGTCATAGCCAGACCGACTGATGTGCCGGACTGGGGCCAGCCCGAGCCAGACCAGTGCCCTGCATACGGCGCCAGATACTGTTACAAGAAGGTTTGGGTTGGAGCCGGACATGGCGCGACACTTGGGATCACATTCTGGAGACAGGAGATCGAGCATCTGAGAGATGATCACCTGGGAGCCCTACAGAGAATATGTGAGTCTACTTTTATTATAATTTTGAATTTGAAAAAACTTATATCAATTCATACTTTACTTGAATTGATATATGGTATGAAATATGTGCTTTCAGGTCGAGGTCGATGGGGGACATCGGGCTTACATCGAGATATTGCCTGAGCGATGTCGGCAGCAGGAGAGATTCTGGCGTGCAGAGGTGCCGCTCATATGCTTTCAGGTACCGTTATTTAATTTAATTTTTATATTTCTGTACATTAAAAACTTAATTAAATATCTGACATACTGAACATTTTGAAATATGTAGATCGTCGAGCATCACTACCCTGGTCGGGTCCTGAGGCAGTTCGGCATGCGTCAGCTAGCTCCACCCCCGGCACCGATCAGCGAGGAGGTGTGGCGACAGCTCCATCGGGCCAGGGACCACACGACATATATAAAATATTTCAAACGAACCACGTTTCTAAAATAACTTGCGACAAAAAAGATAAATTAAAACAACATTGCAATAATTAAAACACAAATACATTTATTTTTATAACACAATAACTAAAACACAAATACATATTTCGTAATTAAAAAGATAAATTAAAACAACATTACAATAATTAAAACACAAATACATTTATTTTTATAACACAATAACTAAAACACAAATACATATTTCGTAATTAAAAAAAAAAACCCCCAGGGGCCGCTCACCGGAGATGCGGCCCCATTTCAGGGGCCGCTCAGCTGATATGCGGTCCCCAGTAAATGGGGCCGCTCAGCTGATCTGCGGCCGTGCTAAATTTAAAATTGTCACGAAACGGTGCCGTTTTGGTTTATTTTTTTTTGGGCTGTGCTATATTTAAAAATTTCGGTAAGTTAACGCTTCTATTTTTTATTTGAGTTCCAAACTTCTGGTAATCATATTTTTAAAAATTTGAAGACGTCTTTAAGCACATGTAAATACAGACCCATATTTGTCCGCCTCTAAAGATAATCCAATTCTACCTCACAATATTATATTTATAGAAATGGCAAACGTTTTTACAGTTTAAATTATAATTCAAAATTATAATCTGCAATCTAATATATATATTTATATATAGATGGACTTGACTAAGCCATGGAGTAAAACGCTTTGTACTCCACGTTATATTTTCATTATGAAAATCCAAACTACCGATCCGAACCGCTCAAGTTGTTCTCCATATTGAAATGTGCTTGGAGACCAAATTTTTCATTTTTTTTCATTTTTTTATTATTTATTAAGCCACTTTGAAAATCGCTGATCCGGATGAACAGTAGCAAAACAGTAAAAAATTCTGGACCAATGGATCAGCGATTTTCAAAGTGACTTAATAAATAGTAAAAAAATTCCAAAAAATGTAAAATTTGGTCTCCAAGCACATTTCAATATGGAGATCATGTTGAGCGGTTCGGATCGGTAGTTTGGATTTTCAAAATGAAAATAATGAGGCGTGGAGCACCAAGCCGTTTTACTCCATGGCTTAGCTAAGCCCAGCTCTATATATATATATAGAGAGAGAGAGAGAGAGAGAGGTTAATATCAAAACGTTTGTTCCTAGGCCCCTGGTGCTACCAAATGGTTTTCCGATTTCCAAAATTCAAACAATCGATCCAAACCGTTAGATGTTCAATCTATATTAAAATGTATTTGGAGACCAAATTTTACATTTTTTGAAATTTTTTTAGTATTTATTAAGATGGTTTGAAAATCGTTTTTTTGAAGTTTTTTTCAGTACCATTGAAAACAGCGATTTTCAAACCATCTTAATAAATAGTAAACAAATTCTGTAAAATTTTGTTCTCTAAGCACATTTTAATATAAATTGAACATCTAACAATTTGGATCGATTTTTTAAACTTTAGAAATCGAAAAACCACTTGATAGCACCGAAAACTAGCTATCCGGGAACTAAGAACAAACATTTTGATATTAGCCTCTGTGTATAATTATATATATATATATATGGGTGGGTGTTGGTCTTCAATTTGCAGAGGTGGCCTCTATTTTCCTGAGACACGAGGAGGAGATTATAATGCAGCTAAAATTGGAACAGTTTGGTTGGACTGGTGGGGTCCAGCTTGGATGGACGAGGGACGTACGTGTAACAGAAAGGAACTGGTGGGAAAAATACGGAATACTTATTCGGCCGTTTGGTATGATATCATTTAAATAATCCACTTAAAAGGGAAAATAAATAGTATACGGATCCGTTCCCACTTCCCACGGATGGCAAGAGAAGGATTAGCAACCGACTTATCCCCCATGTGCGCCAAGGATATATCATACAATTTTATAATCATTAATATATCATAAAAAATCCGACAATTCCTGATCTGCTTTCTGGTTTTTTATTTCAATTTTATTACTAAAGAAAGAGGAATTGCATGTTCCGTTGGTTTACCCATGCACGGCTCTGAGTTTCATCTAAATCTTCTTCTTCTTCTTTTTTTATTTTTGTTTTTTACTTTTTCTGGTGATGGTTCTATCAATAGCTTGTAGTAAATGGTTACTGCAAACGCGGATCCCACTAATTATAGTTCCTTTAGTTAATGTACCTGGAAAAAAATGTCCAAATGTAACTGCTTTTTTGGTTTATTCTTGCAAAATATTATAAAAACGAATGTTGAGTGTGTACGCTAATAAATTGTTTGTATTGTAGGGACGGATGTGCAAATCTGGCAAAGTATTCATCTAAAGCTATTTCCCAGTCCGCGTGGCAACTTGGGCTCCGAGAATAAACAAGAGAAAAGCAGGAATAGTAAATGATAAAATCCCAACAACTGTTAAAATAATGATAAAATATTGGGTTAAGGAAAGAGGGAGGAAGGTGAGTTACTTAAGGCAAGAGGCATAAGTCAGGGTAGGGGCAGTTTCGGAAACCCGGCTGGTGTCGGTTGGAAGGGTGGCCGTTGAGAGGTGCGGTTGGGGATGGACAGCCTGGCTTCTGACACCACTGCACTAATGACTCCTCTCTTACTCCCTCTGATTCCGCGACCGCTCTTGTCGTTTTGCGCCACGTCATGGCCTCGATCACTATTATTCAAACCAAACCCCATGCTCTTTTCCTTTTTATTTTCCTCCGGCTTGAAACTATCTGTTACCCGTGTGGTCCCTACTATTTTCCATATGAACCCCTGCTTATAAAATAATTATGATAACAGGGTTTAAATTTTCTTATTTGGATAAAAGGAGGGCAAAACCTTCTTAAAACATTATATTTAACTGACAAATTTTGTTCAATTTTAGAGAGGTAATAACAACAGTTGCCAAGAAAAGAAAAGGTCTTGAAGTTATTTGCTTGCTTAGATTATTTAGGTATAAATTTATGATATAATTTGTTGTAATAATTTATTTTCCAAACAAATCTAAAAGTAAGAAACACTTAAATGTTACAACATCAACTACCAATTTCAATTTTGACTACATTGGATACAGCTTGCAAACAAAATTTGTTGAGAAAACTTATTGTATGTAACATTATATTTTTAACTAAAAATTTGTTTTGACAAATATTCAAATCATACTTAAAATCTATTTTTAACTAACAGTGTATTTTGTATCTAATTTATGTATTTAGCAATATTTTATTTCCAACAATTCATATGTTGTCGAGAACAATGAAAACATCATAGAATTTTATAAGTAAACTTATGTTAAAACTATACAACATATATTTTATATTTAAAGGATTACCAAAGAAAAATGACAAAATGTATTATAGTCCAAAGAATATGATCAAACCAAACCAACCCAACACAACACAATCGTGCTCAATTAAAAAGATGGAGGCTGTGGGGCTCGGGGAATGCTGTCCAGGCTGTCTTGGTCAAAACTACTATGCTAACTCTCTTGCTTCCCCACTCCAAATCTCAAAGCTGCTTACCCTCTTGAATTCGTATCCTCTGCATTAACTCAAAAGGGAATCTTGTAAGTTAATGAATCTAGACTGTCATATCTGTTTTAAGATTCGTGCAAATCAGATCTGCACTAATATAAAAGGCCCCTATGTTATAGGCACGAGCCGGATTGGCTCCGTTTCAATTGGACGGTTGAAATTCATTAACTCAAAAATTCCCTTTTGAGTTAATGCAGAGGATACGGATTCCGTTCTTGCCATTATTCTCTCTCTTTCCCACAATGCGGTTCCGCCCCCCCGTTGCGGTTTCCAGTTAGGCCTAGAACCAACAATTATTAGCGAGCCCCACACCCCTGTACGTACGCCCATGCGTGTACAGACGTACGGATTCACTCAGCGGTCCCAACCAACGGCTCAGATCCACGGGCTGATGGATAGAGAAAGACTTTTGAGTCCAGATCTCTCTGCACCTTGGGTTAAGTTACCGCCTCATGAAATGTGGGACCCACTTCTCAGTGTTAACTTAACCAATTCTAAATATAGTGACTTTCTGATTATAAAAATAAATAAACCTATTTGTGTCAAAAAACTGGACTGGGCAAATTTAACAGCTCACTCCCAGCGGTTAGGCAGGCGAAATTCGTGCGTCCCGTTTCTAACGACGATAGTTTGGGCTCCAAGTGCGAGATTTTTTCGGTTTTCATATCTGGATTAGAAATAGACGGATAACTCCCAAAACGGGAAACGCCAGGCAGCGAAGGAAATAAAGAACCGTTTTTAACGCACTCCGTGCACCGTGCTTCTCGTCTTTAGTTCCGTACTGGAGAAGGATAGAGATTATTGAAAGGAAAGTAAGGGTATTTATGGCTTGTTATATTTCGGGAAACGTATCCGGCTTACCGTGAGCCCAAGTCACCTACTACACGTCGGAATTCCTGACATACGTAGCAACGCTTTTAACCAATTAAATAAGCCCACTAGTGATTTCGTAAATAAACGTAGAAATGTCATTTGATATACTGAGCCCAGCAAAGCCTAAGAAGGGGAGGGGTCGCAGCGGTTAAGCGACGCGTGTCCATTTGCCAGCTGTATGCAAGCAACCGACTGCCTGGAAGTAGCGACCCTACCAACGTCCTATCAGCGGTCTCCCATACCGGTTGCTCCCGGTCACCCTTCTTTCCTTCTCACCCCCTTTATAAATCCTCTTCTCCCCTCTCAGAACTCCCGTGTGACCTTCTCTACCTCTTCATTCCCCTGTTATATTCCATTAAACCCCACTTTAAAACCAAAGTTAGTTTCCTAAAAACGGAGCAACTGTTATCTGTGGATCCAATGGCTCTGAGTGGAAGATCGAAGGATCTAGATAGAATAAAGGGACCGTGGAGCCCAGAGGAAGACGAGGCGTTGCAAAGGCTGGTCCAGAAGCATGGTGCCCGGAACTGGTCTCTGATCAGCAAATCGATTCCGGGCAGATCCGGTAAGTCTTGCCGGCTCCGCTGGTGTAACCAGCTTTCTCCTCAGGTGGAGCACCGTCCCTTCACGCCCGAGGAGGACGAGACCATCATCAGGGCCCACAGCCGCTTTGGAAACAAGTGGGCCACCATCGCCCGCCTCCTCTCTGGCCGCACTGACAACGCCATTAAAAACCACTGGAACTCCACTCTGAAGAGGAAGTACTCGGCGGCAACTGTGACTCCAGTAGACGATCTTGGTGGGGATTTGGATGAGTCGGTCTTGCGCCCGCTAAAGAGATCCAGTAGTGATGGGTTTAAGTGCCCGAGTCCAGGTAGCCCTTCTGGCTCGGATTTGTCAGAATCCAGCCATCATAGCAATCCAATCGCCCCTGTTTCTTCATCTCAGCCATCCACATCTCTCGTGTACCGTCCCGTGCCAAGAACTGGAGGTGTTGTTTTTCCCATGCCGTTAACACCTCCAGTTGGATCGTCTACTGAAGTTGACGACTGCACTACTCTAAAACTCTCCCTTTCCTTGCCAGGGTCGGAGAAGTCTGATCAATTTCAAGCCCCAGCTGTGGTATCACCTCCCCCTGTATCTGTTCCCCTACCGCCGGTAACTGTTCCGGCACCACCGGTACATGCAGCACCTGTACAGCCAGCACCGGTTCGAGCACCAGCTTTTCCTTTCGGCCCAGAGTTCAAGGCTATGGTTCAAGCGATGATTCGAGATGAGGTTGTAAATTATCTGTCGCACCTGGAGCACCAGAGTGGAGCACCAAATCTGTGTATGGCTACAGATGGGGTCCATAATGCAGTCTTGAAAAGATTGGGTATTGCAAAAATCGAGTAGATAGCTTCTAATTAGGCAATACTCTTCAAAGAAGAGAAGAAGTTGCGGTTTCTCGGAAAATTAGAAATCTTTAGCTCCGAGTTCTTTTAGTGTATTTTTTATTTTTTTATTTTTATTTAGTTTGTTAAGGCTCCTTCCTCTAATCATGTTGTTTCGCTTCATCGGCTATCTCTAGCCATAGGAATAAATTCCATGTACAGAAAATGAGATAAAAAAAAATGTTAAATTTTCAGTTCGAGAAAATTCTTGAATGAGAAACTAACGAAATATTACTGAATGTTTATATTATATTTGGATTCGTGAGCATAGATTTGTTGGATTACTGAATATAGATTATACTTCGATTCACCAAGTGGTATTCGAAGTAAAACAGAGGGTTACTGACGGTAGAGAAGTAACCGGTATAGATTGGACTGTTGTGGCAAGTGACAGCTAACTGCTGCAGTTTTAAAAAAAAAAACATATATTGTTTGTCTTATTTTTTTCAAAAAAAAATACAACGACCTATTGATTTTTTTTCTCCCTTTGTTCCACTTTTTCCCTTATGGCCATCCGTGTGTCCGTCTCTGCTTTACCCGTGGAGAAGATATGACAATTAAAGAGAAGGCTTTCGTTTCGATTGAAGAAAGGCGTTCCAATTGTAAGAAGTAACATCATCGATATTAAATTATTAATGCTTGATATAAGTTAGATATATTTTTCATACAATTCAAAATTTACAAGTTAATAGCCTTTGACAGAATTTCGAAAATTGCTTTTTTTGAGAGAAAAAATTCGGAAAATGCTTAAAATGATGCAAATTTGATACTTGTCTAATTTGCAAGGTTAATAATATTTTTTATTAATTTAGAATATACTTTTATCTTTGATATGGACATATAACCTAGTATTATCGATATCTATTGTCAATGGTTCATGCAGAGATAACTTAATTAAAACTTAATATTACTGAATTAGGTATCGGTAAACATAACCTCCTATTGCAATCCGTGAAAGATATCGTAAGTTACAACAGCAACAACATAAAATATAACTGCTTCGCCATTTAAATTCTGATGGATACTTTTCTTCTGTTTTTGATGAAAATGTAAAGTGAACTTTCTAGAACCAGATGATAAACCCTAATTTGCTCATTAAATTGTAACTTAAATTGGAAATTGTTTATGATCTTCAAATTTATGTGCTGTTACTATGAACAAGCTCGTTTTCCGTTGAATATTTGATCTCCATGTCTCTCTTTTCTTTTCCTATTTTTGCTAACCGCCTTATTTTTTTTTTTCAGTCTCATTTTATTCGCAATTTTTACTGTTGGTTGACAAAAAAGTGAAAGATTTTGAATGTCTAAAAATGGAAACTTAAAATGATATATTGGGAGTTTCAATGGTAAAATTTATTCAGCATATTTTGTCGGTGCAAGCTAATTTAGATATTTGTCTAAATTTTGACGAAAAAATAGCAGTACAGTAAGGTGTGTTTTACAGCATTTTATGAAATTTTATCTTAAAATGTTTCGCGAATAAAATTACAAGATAAACAATATAAAAAATATAGTGATATCTCTAAGAAAATAAAAATAAAATAGCTACAATGGTGTTTGATAATATAACGAGAAACTTCTAAACCTTCTGCATCACTCAAGTTTGAAAACTTTAAATTTTATTGATATTTGCTTATTTTTTAATATTTCTTTATATATTTCCAATCTATTATATAGTTGACAGTTGACACAACTAATTTTTTACTCTTCCTCAGTGATCTAGTTCAATATCTTAATAAATAATTTTTTTTTTTACTTAGTCGGTTAATAGATCGAGTCTTTCAGAAAATTAAATTGATTTGTGCGGTTTACAAATTTCAAAGCATAGTTTGCCTTAAAAGTGCAGGGTATGGCCGGATGGGGGTAACAAACCGGGCGTTACCAATCAAATACATTAGTTTAGTGAGTGATTTTAACTTCTTTCTGGTATTGCTATTGCTTTTCTAAGAGCAACTGATTCATGTTTATCTGGTACGCTGGCAATTTCTTCGCCAGACAACCAGTTTTGGACGCATTGACAGATAAATTTAACTGAAAGATCTCAAATTAAATTAATAAAGAGGATGCGTTCGAGAGTTGAGAGTTGAGACTAGGCAAGAAATAAAGCATTGAGGATGTCACTGTCAACAAGTAAAGTTATCCATGATTAATGATATTATATATATAGGAATTGGCTACGGTACTACGCGTAGTATAGAGGGCCTCCGTGCTACGGCTCAATATTTGAGTTTTTAAAATTCGAACAGTCGATCCAAATCGTTCAACATGATCTCCATATGAATATGTACTTGCAAACCAAATTTTACATTTTTTAGAATTTTTTTACTATTTTTTGAGATAGGTAGAAAATCACTTGATATGAATGGTACAGAATTTTCAGATCAAGTGATTTTCTACCTGTCTAAAAAAATAGTAAAAATTTTCTAAAAAATATAAAATTTGGCTTGCAAGTATATATTCATGTGGAGATCATGTTGAACGGTTTGGATTGACCGTTAGGATTTTGAAAACTCAAATATTGAGCCGTAGCACGGAGGCCCTCTATGCTACGCGTAGCATGCTAGCCATTTCCTATATATATATATATATATATATATATATATATTAGTTTGTAACCATTGAACCTCTGGCTTATTATAGTTGGTTGATACTTATCCGTTGAGCCATCTGAAAATTACGTTTACGACACGAATCATCTGAACTAATTTTTTTAATACTTCTGTTATTCTTTTACACCCTTGGGTTTTCTAATATTTGTTATGTCATCCAAAAAACCTGTTCCATCAACCTTTTTCTTTTAATATGATTATAAATTCGTGTTTCAAAATAATTGGCTGATGGCATGTCAATTGTCACCGTTTTCTCATAAAATGTTATTGACTTATTGTTACTGTTCGGATTATTTTTTTCTCTTCAAATGGCAGCAGCCAGCAGTGGTTAAATATTATTTATACTGATGCATGAATCTGCCTTAGATCAATCTTTTGTAAGATCAAATATCACATCAGCAGCAGTTATATTTGGTTCACAGTTAAAATAGGCGATACAAATTATTATAAAATTAAGGACCCAGATGAAAAATGGAACGATTCAGATGGGGACGTGCGGTGCTTTTGACTTAGACCGCCTCCCATTTCATAAAAGTCTCTCTCAGTCGTTGATTGCCAGCTAAGTTTAATCTCATATTGCGTCGCCATTCTTTCCTCTTGTCCGTTTCCTTGCTTTTCAATTTTAATATTATTTCCTCTCTTCAACATTTCTCCATATGCGCTAATTCTTTGCGGAAAGCATTTCTTTTCCTAATTAATGTATCTCACATGTAAGATGTAATACGAAAGACCGTTTTATTAATCAGGGTGAATTTAGGATTAAGTTTTATAAAACCAGTTTTGGTTTCATGTAGCGTACGAATCATATATGCAGTGTTGTTTTAAATTTATAATCCGTGCATTTTATGAGGTCATAACTGCTCAGGTAAAATATTTAGAGCATCTACATCTCTGATATTATTAGAGTTTTTAATCTGATGTGGCAGTTTCTAATTTAATTTCGGGAATGTGGGAGAATTTCTTGTTTAGAAACTATGCAGTAAAGTTTCTTATTAAGAAACTATTTATAAACTCCATGTTTGTCAAATAATTGGCTCAAATTATTTCTCATTTTTAATTTGTTGCTGAAGTGTCTTAACAGAAACTCTAAAATTAATTTTAGAAATATGAGAGTTAGAAACCTTAGAGACCTTAATTTATAAAAAATGGTTAACAGTTATTTAGAAATTCTAATGAGTTACTGGGATGTAGATGCTCTTAGTTATTCAAAATATATTGAGTAGCTGTACAAAAAATTGTAAAATTATCTAATGTTGAAACTATGGAGATTTTAATTTGTTGTTAGTTATAGTTAGAAGATTAACGATGATAATTATAACACTAATTATTTTTCATTGCAATTGTACGAATAAATTTAGTTTTCTAATTCTGATGCAAGATATAACTATCCACCAAAAGTAATGCCAACCACTACCTGCCACTGATGGAACAGTTCTAAATATGCATCTACTTAGACAAAAATGACAAATTGGCGTGTACTTCCACTAAATATAAGCTGCTCATGTCTTTGCCTAAATATGTGGCTTGGAATAAATATCTAGATTCAGCTTGACTAGTACAGTATTGTGTCATATTCCAATTCCCAAATCTGCACCAATAATTTGTGAAATGTTAATGTTTTGCTACACAAGCAATTTGGAGGAGAACAACAAATTAGGTTCAAAACGAGAGAGTGTAGATCAGACTAGGTTCCAGCTGGAAGGAATTAGAAAAATTATGGGGAGGAAAGAAAATAGATCTATAGATAGCAGTCACAGACTTTCTATTTTTTCTTTTATGTTACAAATGCCTGTAAGCACAAATTTCCAGGAAAGCTACTCCTCAAGCTAGTGTATTTAAAAAAAAAAAAAAAATACACAATTCATAGTAATCGGAAGGTTGAATGAGAAAAATTTGATCTCCAGTTAAAATAGTAAAAATTAATAAAAAAATTCAGAAAACGGTAAAATTTGATCTCCAAGTACATTTTTAATATGAAGATCATATTTAATGATTAGAACTGACTGTTTGAACTTTAAAAATTGAGATCATTTAGTGGAGGGTTCCAAACTTCCAATACCTCGTGTCTTTCATACCTCATCATACCTCATATTGTATATTTCCGTTTTCAAAGTCCGAACTGTCGATCCGAATCGCTCAACATGATATTCATGCTAAAATATGCCTAGGATGAAATTTTATAATTTTTGCAAATGTATTACTATTTATTAAGATAGGTACAAAATTATTATATCTGGACAGTTCAAAAACAGTGAATTTTTGCCTATCTAAAAAAATAGTAAAAATTTTTCAAAAATTATAAAATTTCATTCCGAGCATATTTTAGTATGGATATCATATTAAACAGTTTGGATCGACATATTGGACTTTGAAAATGAAAATATAAAATATGAGGTATGATGAGGTATGAAAATCATGAGGTATTGAAACCCTCCTCTCGTATTTATCGATACATTTTTTCGTAATATGTATATAATTTGATCCCTACAAATATCTTATTACATATCATTGTTATTAATTAAATTTCAACAACCAAGATTATTTCCTAGTTTAATCCATTAATTTTACAGAACCTCCTCAAACCATCCTAAGTTAAAAGTCAGTCCAATGTAAACCTTGGAAAGAATAAAACAAGGGAGTGGACGTGCTATATTGAGGTCAAAACTTCTAATATTAAGCGCTATTATTTTTAATAACGGTTTTGCCCTTAATAAATTATTTCTTATTTTTGTCTCTAATTAAATCCTTGTTATAAATTGAGAAAGTTAACAGATTTAGTAAATCTCGCATTATAATATAAACTTTTAGGGCATTTCACAGGTGACAACTATTTACTTAGATTTTATGTGTCTAAACTTAAATTTTTCATTTATCTATTTCTTCAGCAATAATGTTTTCAATGAATTCCCTCTGTTAATTAAGATTAACAAAGCATAATTGACACAAAAACCATATCACGCATTCACACATGAGACGAATGCACATTATTATATCTTATAGTTTTACAGCAATACCACAAGTGTTGTCAGTAAATACATTAATCAACTGTATCACCGCTCTTACAAATTTATATGTTGTTATTTTTTCTTCCAGTGAATTCCAACATTGTAAAATACTTACTAGTTAAACCAATGTACGTCTAATATTAAGATTCACACATGAGATGAATGCACAGCAGGGGCGGACCCAGTGTATTCCAGGGGGCAGCTGTCTGACCCCCCTGAATTTTGAGTTTTAGCGGAGATTTATCGGTTCCGACCGACTTTGCCTCCTCCTGGTATTTTTTTTGCTCCTCTCTGAACGTTTGATTTATAATTTGGATTAAATTTAGAGTTAAAATTGAAATAAATTTGTTGAATTTTGATTACTAATTAGAATTATAAGTCAGAGCATTGAAAAGTATAAGTTAAAGCATTGTTTTTTATCGAGTACCCAATTGGTTAATGGATTTAAACCCAATTCGATATTTTTTTGTCCCCTGACGAAAATCCTGAATCCGCCCCTGAATGCACATTATTTTATCTTATGATTTTACGGAAGCACCACAAGTTTGTTAGTAAATACATTGATCAACTGTACCAGTGCTCATACAAACTTATATGTTGTCATTTTCTTTTAGTAAACTCCAACATGATAAAATACTTACTAGTTAAACCACTGTACATCTAATTTTAAGAAGGAAACAAAGATCATCACACAACAAATAGAAATAACAAAAGCAAATATAATTACATAAAATTACGTATATTGTTGGAAGTGCATATAACTTTTTTTATTATTGTTATGCTCGAAAGACATATACAAAAAATAATTTAAAATCAAGAATAATTAAAATTATAATAAATCCTTGGTATTGAAACTATTATTATTATGAGGAGGGCTCAAATGCCTCATTGCTCCATGCCCCAATCGTACCCAAACATTTTTATTTTCAATTTCAAAGTTTAAACGGACGATTCGAACCGCTCAACATGATATCCACGTTAAAATTTGATTGGAGACCAAATTTTATATTTTTTGGAAATTTTTTACTATTTTGTAAGATATGTACAAAATCATTGTTTTTAGATGGTCTACAATTTCCTGAAAAATAATGATTTTGTACCTATTTTAAAAATAGTAAAAAATTTGCAAAAAATATAAAATTTGGTCTCTAATCATATTTTAACGTAGATATCATGTTGAGTGGTTTGGATCGTCTGTTTGAACTTTGAAATTGAAGATAAAAATGTTAGAGTACGATTGGAGCATGAAGCAATGGAGCATTTGAGCACTCCTCTATTATTATTTGTAGTTACACACTATCTTATAGATACATAGTAAATGGTTGTTATGCATTATAGTCACGACTGGACATAATTAATCAAAATAAATCTTTGATATTAAAACTAGTAATTTTTCTTCTAATATTTCATTCTTTTGTAAAGATAACATTAATATACCATTCTCAAATAAATCACAATACCATATCGAAAATTAACAAATTTTTAAATTATTTCTTTGTTGTGAAGGTTTCTGAATTATTTAATACTACTATATTAGTCTTCATGATATATTATAGTTAACACCGTATGAATGTAAGCCATAGAAAATCAAATTTGAAAGACGCAATTTACTTGTTTCCATAAAATAAATGAGCCTAACAGCTGGAAAGCTATTCCTTTGATCTTAGTAGATAGTTTTCTTTGGAAATAATTAATTAAGTTTAGAATAAGGAAATCAGGAAAACATTAATTAGGAGCAACTGTGGTATAACGGTAAAAAATTTGGATTGTGCTCTAAATATTTCACAAGTGACTTCGTCATTAGATTCTCTGTACTTTTAATTTTTGTAAATATTTCTCTAGTAATAAAAATTCATCAATTTTTGACCGAATAGAAGTAATTACTGGATTTGTGTGAACTATATAGGATAAGTTCATGACTGATATATTTTTCAAACACCACCTTTACATAGTGAGTCCTATAAAATGTATTCTAAAAAAATCGTAATGTAGTATTATTCTTAATTTTATAAATGTATACATGCTCAATTACTGGATTGTTGGTCATGTGTGATTATTAGTTGATTGAATTGTTGTTAACCTTATCTAATTATTCTTAATCTTATCCTCTCCAATAAATTACGAAAAATATTTTGTTTAACTTATTTAATTATGTAAAGAAATATGATATATTGACAGCAAATAATTAATAATTATGAAAATTAAAGAACGTTAAATAACTCATGTATTATCTATATTTCTAAAGAAGACTTATTTCTAAATTAATTTAGGTAGTTGGGAGATTTGGTTGTATGATACAGGGAACTGTTTTTGTCATTTGCCATACAATGTAATCTATATTGCATGAAGTTGATTTACTTTTTAAATTTATTAACTATGTCACAATATCTATGCTCTTACAGTCTTACTCATTTGATTTGAGGTATAATTCCCCTTCTGATATAATATTACCCTTTTTCTTTATATAAATTACTACAGTAGTAAGTTTTTTTAATATATTTATCTCTGTGTAAATTTTATTAAATACAAATTTTATTGTATTAATGATCTCATTTAAAAATAAATAAATTTTTTTTTTGAAAGCGAAATCTGAAACAAACTTCCATTTGTGCAATGGGATCGCACTATCGGTTGATACAATGATACTGCATTAGCAGTTGACACGTCAGTTCCTTGATGCACTACACATGGCCAGACGATGTCTCTTGCAGCAGGGGGCCATGAGCTTCATCTGGAATTTTGGTCCGATGTCGGCAACTTTTTTTTTTTATTTCGCAAAAAAAATTTATTGGTTGACTACTACGAGGTCAACAAATGTCATTACTTATTAACTATGCGCACGATGCAAAAAAGAATTCTTCTAGAAAAGGTTGGTGAGATGATCGAGCGTAAAAGAAGATAAGGGAAACAAAATGAGAGGAGGTAAATTTACATGATTTTATTTTTCTGTGATAATTTATATTGCAACAGATTGGATAATCGTGGTGGCAATGAATGACACTAGAATGTTTAAAGTGAATGTTTGAAATGTAAAAGGTATATATTTAGCAATGAGATTTAAACTCTAAGTTTCTATTATTATGAAATGAAATTCTAATTACTAATCTACAAATACACATTTAATATTTTTTTATAAAACGGTATAAAATTATAAAAAAATAATTAATAAAATTTCAATATAAATGATTAATTTTTTTAATATTATAGTGGTGATTAAGTATATCAAAACTGAAAGCAAGTTCTAACAAATTTTATTTAACAAAAATAGTTGGAGTAGATGATGAAACATGGAAGTAATAGTACCGATATATGAAAAAAAATATTACCATCAATAATTGGAGTAACAATAACTGTTTGTTCGTAAAAAAGAAGAGGCCGGTACTGTTGATTAATTAAGCAACATCAATTTCACAAAACATGAGTTTTAACAAAAAATCAGTTATTAATCTTTGCTAATCAGTTATTAATCTTATTCTCTCCGTATAGAAGATTTTATATTCAATAATATCTCTTATGAATATTAAAATAAATAAGTAGCTTAACCTACAACTTTACTAAAAAAACTAATTGGCAGTTGGTAGATCAGTTGGACTTTGCTTCTCAAGTCGACTAAATAATTGGAATAATAGGCGGTGCATGACGATAAGGACGAATAAATATATCATTTTCCCATGGAAAA
Source organism: Carex kokanica (assembly GCA_025461125.1). Taxonomy (NCBI): domain Eukaryota; kingdom Viridiplantae; phylum Streptophyta; class Magnoliopsida; order Poales; family Cyperaceae; genus Carex; species Carex kokanica. Next base: position 586,267 of record JAJGRX010001459.1, read on the forward strand.
TATTGGTACTTTATGAATTTGCAAAAAATTTGTTGGGCAGGATGCATCTGCAGTTGAACTCCTGTCTCTTTCTTAGGCTGACTAAACAACCAAAAACAAACAATTATTGCCAGTCGTTTACCAGTGTGGTTTTTCTGCGAATAAGACATTTTCAAGTACCGAATATATATTATCCCATGTACTATGTTGTTGCCACAAAATAGTGAAGACATTGATTTCCGGATTTAACATTTATTTCATGTTAATTAATTTACAAAAATTCCGGCAAATATAATAGTATGAAGGAAGTGCAATTACACAAGAAAGCACACTACATCCTTAAATACATGGGCGGACCCAGTGTATTCCGGGAGGCAGCTGCCCCTCTGAATTTTGAGTTTTAGTGGAGATTTATCGGTTCCGATCGACTTTGTCCCCTTGAAATTTTTTTTTGCCCCCTCTGGACATTTGATTTGGAATTCGGATTAAATTTAGGGTCAAAATTGAAATAAATTTGTTGAATTTTGATTGGTAATTAGAATGATAAGTCAGAGAATCAGAAATTACAAGTGAAAGTATTGGAAAGTATAAGTTAAAGCATTGTTTTTTATCGAGTATCCAATTGGTTAATGGATTTAAATCCGATTAGATAATTAAACCCCGATTCGATATTTTTTTGCTCCCCCGACGAAAATCTTGGATCCGCCCCTGCTTAAATATGCACACACCACGTTACAATGACAGTGATCCGACATTAACAAATTTTAATAAAGGTAACACAACAACAAATTTCTGTAGCTTCAACAAAAAGAGGACAAAATTAGCTAAGAAATCAACTTCGTTTGAATATAAACTTAAATATATAGGAACTAAATTGATCGAATTTAAAATAGGAGTTCAATGCTCATATTTTGGTGGCTTATTATGCGCATGATTGTAATGTTGTACTGGTACGCAATCTAAGTACGTATCATTTTTTTTATGTTTTTTGTATATGCATGTTGCTACGAGTACAATAACTATCTTATAATATAATTTTGAGTTTAGTAATAGACTACAGGTATTTTTATAGGGAAAAAATATATGAAGAAATCCAGTGTGGTCCGCAAGACATTGAGTCTAATTTTGTCTGATTTTCGGTCGAAACTAGTCAATTCGCTTTAAGATTCACTTGGAGTTATTTTTAAATTTAAACATATCAAGTATACAAAAATCTTAATGCAAATAGAACGGTTCTGACCGGACATTGAATCAATTTTGATTGAATGCCCATCCCGCTCCTATTATGAAACCTTGGTATTATGTTACTTTACAGGAATGAAATAGTTCAATGTCATTGTATTTAGCGTTTATTTTGTGCAAATTCAAAATGTAAAAAAAAAAAAAAAAATCAACGATTTGTTGTGATTAATTGAGTGGAAAGAATTTTATACTTTGTAGATTTGGTTCAAAACTTCAATTTTTCTGATTTGAAAGTCAATAAATTACTCTTGACAATTGACATAAAACTAGATCAACAATTTACATTTTTTGTTTGTTTGAAATTCTAACTTTAATTATCAATGTTTATTGAGAAGGTAAAATTATGATTGAAGAAATAAAATCTAATTAGATTTGGGACTCATTCTAGCAAACTATTCTAAATATGCTCCAATGTACAAATTTGTTCTGTTCTGGTTGCCTCTTTTTTAGAACAAAATATTCCTTTTGACCGCAGTGACCAATTGAGAGCACATTCCCTGAATTTGAGAACCGTAAAACAAAACCACCTAAAAGTCTAAAACAGGAAAAAAAATTATTGGTAGAAATTCATAGAAAAGAAGAGAGAGAAATAGAAAGAGTAGATGAGTTGTAATATTGGTAGAAAGACCGGTAAAATTCTTACCGGTCTAAAAACCAGTTTGTTTTTTTTCTTTTTATTTTTTCTAGTAAAATTTTTTTTTTATAAAAATAGATAGAGTATCTTAAAATTTAGATATAATAGAAACATTCTATCTATTTTTTGAAAAACTTTTCATATTTACTAAAAATCTAATATAAGAATTCCCTCTATCTATACATCAGATTTAAAAAAAAAAAAAAAAAACTAAGTTTGGACCGGTAGAATTCCTACCGGTCCAAACTTTTTGATTTTTTAGACCGGTAAGAATTTTACTGATCTTTCTACTAATATTACAACTCATGTACTCTTTCTATTTCTCTCTCTTCCTTTTTATTAATTTCTACCAATAAATTTTTTTCCTAAAACAGACCCCTAGAATTCCTACCGGTACAAACTTTTTGATTTTTTAAACCGGTAAAAATTTTACTGATCTTTCTACTAATATTACAACTCATGTACTCTTTCTATTTCTCTCTCTTCCTTTTTATTAATTTCTACCAATAAATTTTTTTCCTAAAACAGACCCCTAGAATTCCTACCGGTACAAACTTTTTGATTTTTTAGACCGGTAAGAATTTTACTGATCTTTCTACTAATATTACAACTCATGTACTCTTTCTATTTCTCTCTCTTCCTTTTTATTAATTTCTACCAATAAAAAATTTTCCTAAAACAGACCCCTGATTTTGAAATTAAAACCTTGTAATAATGCAAATATTACATTTTGGGGTCGTATTCTGGTTATTCGAGACAGGTGGCGGTTCACATTCGGTTGCAATTGAAAAGTAATTCGAGACGCATCAAACTGTTGCAAGAATATATAGATTCGACAAAGAAGGCTTGCTTGCTTCAGTTCTAGATTACGTACCAGGTTAGTTGTCCTGTCTATTGCTCAAATTGCCTAGTCTAATACCAAATTTGCATCAAAATGTTTAATACTATCTCTCTAAGATAGTATTAAACATCTCCATCCAAAAAATTATATAGACTATATTAATGCCATCTCCCGTGGCAGCTTTTGTCAAGATTTAACAAAAAAAATTAAATATGAATTTCTAATCTGATGTGATAATTTTTAATTTAATTTCTCTGATGTACATAATTTCTTAAATTAGAAAGATTTTTTATTGAAGTTAGATTGGCACAAATTTTTAATTCTTATTTGCTAAATCTCTACCACACTTTTTCAGTAAAATAAAGAAATAATATTGTTGCTAATGTGACGCTAAGTAGAAATTAAAAGGAATTGGAGGAATGAAGCGGTTTAGAAATTATTTTATATTATCTTCTAAACAGTTGTAATTAATTGCTAAGTAATTTTTTGGATGGAGATGGTCTAACGAGTGACTAAAGCTTAAATTTTTTTCTTCAAAATATAAATAATTATTAAAGAGAGATTATTTTCTAAATTTTAGTAACTAAATTTAATATTCAGAATAAATAGTTTGATATAATATGCATGATTTTCTATAAAGATATCAAAATTATGACATTTCAACTTTATTTTGATACCAAAAAAATTGTAAAATTTATCAAATATGAATAAATTTTGGATGTTCATTTTAAAATTATTATTTCTATTACAAAGTTAAAATATTATAATTCTTTTAATATATGTAGAGCGAATAGTCTAAATTACAAGTAAAATTATAAAAAGTGTAAGAACGGAAATTCAAAGCACTTCAATCCTCATAATTCTTACAAAATATTCCGTGGTGAATTTTTTTGATATGTTTGATGGCTGAAATTTTTATTAATACCCTAAAAAAAATAGCAATTCTACCCTCCTCACTGAAACAATTTTAAAAATAACCCAACCGCCCCACGTTGAGGCAGTCAGCTCCCAATACCAAAACGCCCCTCAGTGGGGCAGTGAGCTCAAGACCAAACTGCCCCACTGGGGGCAGTTTGGTATATAATAATTTTTTTAATAATGCTGTATTACTATATTTATGTTAAAAAAATTAATTTATGGTTATAATTTATATAATAATTTACGGTTATAATTTTATAATTGACAAGTATAGTTTTATTTGTTGTAATGTTTTATAATTTATTATAATTTTATTATATTTTTATTTGTTATAATTTTTTTTAATATTATAAATTGGTTTTGTTCGAATAGATAAACAACAAAACTAAATAATCTAAATGATATGTCTACAACATAAAATCTAACAATTCAAACATGAAATGTAACAATCAAAACATAAAATACTACAAATTCATCTAACTAAAAAAACATAAAAAACTTAACGATGACAACGACGACTAGAGAGATCCAACCTAGCAGGTGGACGACAGTTCCTGGGCGGCAACTGATACCCCAACTGAACCTCCTCCTCCTGATCATCCACATCCTTCTCCTCCTGGATCTCCGACGCTGCACCGGCCGCCCATGGATCCTCCTCCTGGATCGGTGACTGTGTAGGGCGGACCCATGGAAGCTCCTCCTGGATCACCGACTTTGTACGACACTCCCATGGATCGGCTTCCCAGGTAAAAGGATACGTGGCCGGAGGTGGTGTGGGCAAATTTATAGTATTTTATGTTTGGATTGTTAGATTTTATGTTGTAGACTTATTATTTAGATTATTTAGTTTTTTTTTAATATTTAGTCGAAACTATAATAAATAAATTATAACATGAAAATTATAACAAATAAATTATAACAAATGAAACTATAATAAAATTATAACAAATTATAAAAAATTACAACAAATAAAACTATAATAGTCAATTGTAAAATTATAACTGCAAATTATTATATAAATTATAACCGTAAATTAAAAAATTATAATAAAATTTTAACACATATATAGTAATACATCATATGTGAAGAAATTATAACAAAATTAAAAAAATATATTATATACCAAACCGCCTCACTGGGGGTGATTTGGTCTTAAGCTGACTGTCCTACTGAGGGACGGTTAGGTTATTTTTAAAATTGTTTCAGTGAGGAGGGTATATTTGCTATTTTTTTTAGGGTATTAATAAAAATTTCGGACCAAAAAAATTATGACATTTCAACTTTATTTTGATACCAAAAAAATTGTAAAATTTATCAAATGCGAATAAATTTTGGATGATCATTTTTAAATTATTATTTATATTACAAAGTTAAAATATTATAATTCTTTTAATATATGTAGAGCGAATAGTATGAATTACAAGTAAAATTATAAAAAAAATGTAAGCACGGAAATTCAAAGCACTTCAATCCTCATAATTCTTACAAAATATTCCGTGGTGAATTTTTTTTAATATGTTTGATGGGGTTGAACCTATAAATTTAAGGGACTCCATTATCATTTTATTTTATACACGTAAAATATACTTTGTACCCAAAAGAAACGACTGTGCTATCCGAAGAAGACCAAATAAATTATATTTGAAGAAAAGTTTAATTTGTCATTATTGATTAAAATCATTAGCCGTTTATGTATAAAGCATGATCCGCCGCTAGCTGTCTTTCATAAATACATGGTCAGAATTAGAAAATTATGATAGGAGTAGTAAAACTTATAATGCACAGAAGAGTAGAACTAGGGTGTGATGTGCTTATCAAACTCTTTGGTGAGCATAACTCCATAATTTATTGTATTCACTTCAAACGAGATGATTCCAAACCGTTGAAACCGATGTACTTCACGAGTGATGTGCATACATGCAAAATTTTGAATGTTTCGAATTTATTTAATACAAAGTCAAGCGATCAAAATTGATGAAAAATGAATGCATTAAAATAACTTCTAAAACTTCATTTTGGATCATTCATTTTTCATCAATTTTGACCACTTGACTTGAGACTAAATAAATTATAAAAAAAATCAAAATTTTGCATGTACGTGCATCACTCGTGAAGTGCATCGGTTTCAATAGTTTTGATTCATCTCGTTTGAAGTGAATCCGATAGATTATAGAGTTATGCTCACCAAAGAGTTTGGTGAGCATATCACACCCTAGTTCTACTCTGCACAAAATGTTGTTGGTGGAGATTAAACTCAAACTCTCCACAACCATAAAATATACTCTAACCACTACACTACAAGTAGACATGTGATATTTTATGAGAAGACTGGACTATATAAAAAAAATCTTAAAAAACTAAAATTTAATTATATTTAAATATATATAACTAAAATTTTAAAATTATAAGAGTGGCTTAGCATCGTACGGATTAGGGGTGTTCATTGGGTCTGGTTTAGTCGGTTTTGGACCGAACCAAATTAGTTTGAACCAAACGGTTCGGTTTGTTCGGTTAATGGTTCGATTCGGTTTGAAAATTTTCAAAACCGAAATAACCGAACCGACTGAACTTTTATATATTATGAATTTGGTCCGGACAATCCCGTTTTATTTCTTAATACCCCGTTTTATTTCTTGATATACTTTAGTTTATTATAAATCAATTGCTTTAAAAAAAAAAATCAGTTCGTTTTTATTTTGAAAACTGAATTATTACTTTAATTTGTCTAATTCGGTTCGGTTGAAACCGAACCGATGAACACCCTACTACGGATGAACGTAAATCTGCCTCTATATAAATATCTCTTTATTATTGTTATTATTCCTTTTTACACGCCGCACAGCGGATGTAAAGTCCTGGTCTCTGGTCTGACACACAAAAAATAAATGAACGGTTTGAAAATTATTCCATGATTCCTTTAAAGAAAACCTAGACTATTTAAAGCGCAAGACGTATCTATCCATCTAGCTATCCATATATCTGTCCGTGTAATAGTGAAAGACAAGAGGAGAAAAATGGCCCTTTCTTTCCGTTAGCGCGTCGGCGTAATTCTATAAGTGCCGTGGGAAGTTTGGCAACTGCCAGACAGTTGTTACTCGACAACAAGCGCATCTCTGCTGACCATCTTTGACCAGTGAAAAAGATTGATCTGTAGATTGTATGCGGCAGTTACTTTCCACGACTTTCTGTTGCAATCACTACTCGTGCATTTATTTGTTTGTTAGTGATCCGCTGCATATAGAGTATGCATGTCGATACCACATGTGTTAATCTTACTGGAATGGGCATGATAGAGAGAGAGTTAGTTGTTGGGACGTAAAGGTTGTTAAGTTGGACTTTTGGATGGAACTGAGAATAGCTCCTTCCAACAGCCTTATAGTGATGGCAGGGAAAGATGATCAGAACCGTACACGTGTACATCCATGCTGTATCATGTTCGTTTACCCGCTTTCCCCACGGGCCACGGATTAGAATTTTCTTTCTGTCTACTTCGCTTCTTTCTTCGTTGATAGGTTTGTTTAACGGTACTACGTGTGCATCTTTGGTTGGGCTTGCCATTATCTAAGGAGGAAATTGTATTGTATTCTAATCATTAGCGTTGTTAATGGTTTATATAATTAATTATCAGAAGATATTTGTTGTAAGTTGGGTACGTCGCTATTGGCAAATTAATCTTTAATATTGTTTAATTATCTTAAGAGAGAGAGGATGTTAAGTCCTGATTGTCTTTCCACCGGTACTGCTTTAGGTAAGCTACTTGATTTAGTTTTACGGACTAAAATAACCTAATTAAATTTAGCCATCAAGTATTTAATATTTGCAATTGGCGCGTCCGTTTTTTTTTTCCCAGTTTCCAAGTGAACAGACAATTTACCAATAATAAAATGAATTACCGCATGATAGACAAATCAAAGCTTAAAGACAAATTACGACTACAAAGGAGATAAAATGTTTGCTTTACTATTTCATTAATCTCAACATATTATAGAGTACAAGATGGTCTATATATAGACCTTGAATCTCTAATCCTCTTTCTGTTACAACTATCTTATTTCTGTTACAAAACATGAATACTAACTAACTACTGTCTAACCGGCTCTTGTCATTAGTGCTAACAACATCCTCTTGCTGTCCAGTGATATCTGAAATGGATAGCTCCAATTTATTCCTATTAAAGCTGTATCAAGATCAGAGCTCTCCTGATTGGAACAAATAAAGAGGTTCTAGTAATGAAAGTTGGCAGCCGCTGCCAAGGTTTTAAAAAAAAATTATATCGTTTTTGAGAGAAGATCGATGTGACATCCAACATTTATATGCATATATACAGGGGCGGATTCAGGATTTTAGTCAGAAGGGAGGCAAAAAATATCAAATCAGGTTTAAATACCTAATCGGGTTTAAATCCATTAACCAATTGGGTACTCGATAAAAAATAATATTTTAACTTGTACTTTCCAATGCTTTGACTTGTAATTTCTGATGCTCTGACTTATAATTCTAATTACTAATCAAAATTCAACAAATTTATTTCAATTTTAACCCTAAATTTAATCTGAATTACAAATCCAACGTTAGAGAGGGGCACAAAAAATTTTAGAGAGAGCAAATTCGGTCGGGACTCCAACTATATGCATGGGGAGCACCCCGTAGAACCATCTGGGTCCGCCCCTGCATATATATACAACCAAATGTTTAGTCTTGACCCCAACTATATATATGTAGTTGAATTCCAGTATATATGGTAGAAGTATAAAGTTATCATAACGAGCTTCAAGCTAATATCGAAAAATATCATCAGGCTAATTACCTTTGAACCTGCTTAAAAAAACAACAAAAATAAATATACGAGAATAATGTACAGACATTACATATCATGTGGGAGATATGGATACGGACTTAGTTTGTCAAGAATTTAAGAAGAAGGTGAATACATATCAACCCTTCCTTTAATTACTAAACTAACGTATATATATTCCATAGTTTCTTTTTTCTTTTCTTTTTAAAGTAGTGAGGATTTTTCATTCTAGAGTAGAACTAGGGTGTTCCTAAGCTCACCAAGCCCTTCCGTGAGCTCGACTCTAAAACCTATTGAATTGACTTCAAACGACATTTTCAAACCGTTAGATGTTCAATCTATATTAAAATGTGCTTGGAGACCAAATTTTACATTTTTTGAAATTTTTTACTATTTATTAAGATGGTTTGAAAATCATTGTTTTCCAATGGTGCATAATTTTAATAAAAACAGCGATTTTCAAACCATCTTAATAAATAGTAAAAAAAAAAATTCAAAAAATATAAAATTTGGTCTCCAAGCACATTTTAATATAGATTGAACATCTAATGGTTTAAAAATGTTGTTTGAAGTCAATTCGATAGGTTTTAGAGTCGAGCTCACGAAGGGCTTGGTGAGCTTAGGAACACCCTAGTTCTACTCTTCATTCTATATATATATATTTTTATAAGATTTTGAACACATAATCTCTTTGAAGCCATCTTAGTGAACTATCACTTGAGTTGAAATGCTAGGCCATTGGCCTGTGCTGTAATTTCTATTAATTGAATTTATATAGTTCATTCAAAACACATGAATTATCAATCATTCAGATACGACTAAATAAATGATATTTGTAATGAGTTAATATTAGCATTTAGCGATTTTAATGCAGTGATGTAGACGCGTCAAGAGATGCGGGGCATCGCCACCAAGAATTTTCTATCCCTTGTACAATTTCGTATAGTTTACTAATTGAATGAAACTTCTTGTTGTTGACCAGCATGGCACCTTCTCTTAAATTATGCTAAAAAATCAAAATGCCTCAGTATTTCAAATCTGGGCGCGGCGCACCAGTAATGGCTTTGAATTCTTTTAAATTTGTTGTTGGTTCCCAAGTGGGTGCCAGCCAGTTGGATCAGTTGATTTATACCACATTCACACTAAATTTTGCATCAAATGTTGAGACCAAAACAATGCTGGCCTACAATCAACGTTAAAAACATTATATCCTCAATTATGCATGATAATATGAGTTAGATAACATTTTAAGGGAAAGATATTATAATGACTGGGTACTCTTTATCCGACGCATGCTCAACTTCAAATAAAGAAATTGGGTTAAATCCGAAATTTTAAAATGAGTGGACGAATTTGAACCTTTAATCCGCATCCTCTGCTATTAAATAAAATTATAAAAGCATACAATTCGTAAATTTTCTAAGGCAAAAGCTTAAAAGTTGAAAATTTGAAACCAAGTTATGTATATTTTTGTGTTCTTATATTATCAGAAAGGAAATGAATATCATATATGAATCATAATAGACAAATTATGTTGGTTAGAATATTTTTGTTACTCTCTTGGCAGTGATTTATATTTAATTTCGATTGGTCAAACTCCTTACAAACAGAGAAAACATCTTGCTATCTGTATCTGAATGCATATGTGCCCATTGTAATTTAAGTTCCAATTATCCTACTCACAGTGGGATAAATAACATAGAAATTAAGTTAGAATGGTTATTTTACTGAGTAAAATAACAGAAGATAAGACCTTGGTGGGTGGGCTGTCTAAATAAAGGGAACAGAGCATCTCTATGATGGCATCAAGGTAACAGCCTTGTATAAAATCCGAAATATGAGCATAGATCTCTTGTTGTGCTTCTCCGTGTACCCCAAATATGCACACATGCCCAATTTATCAAACATCAACAAAATGCTACAATAATGTCAACTAAGTGGTACCGGTGGTGACCATAGCAAATGCAAGCTATTTAACATTGAAATTGTAAATGTGTCTTCAATATTTTAGATAGAATAGGAAGTGTATCAAATTCGTCTCAATTTGAAATTTTATTGGTTATTCATCATAATGTCATTATAAATCCACCATTAAAAATTTAAAATTTTATGATGAAAAACTAATCGTCTTTCAAATTAACCTAAACATTGAATTAATTTTTTTTTAAATATGTGTATTTAAAAAGTTGGATATACATTGAAAATATTCATATTTTACTTAGTTTTACTTGCATGCATAATAAGTGGTTTTGTACATTGTCAAAAGAAATTGAATAGGAACAATGAAGTACACATAGAGTGGAAAAAATGTGCCGTTTCGTGCCGTGACGTGACTACACGCCGTGACTTTGATCTCGTGTCGTGCCATGACAAAATGTCAAGGGGTGGTCACGGCACGCGAATGGTCACGCCACGTGAGTCACGCCGTGCCGAAACGTACCGTGACCATACGTGACCATTTAATTATAATTTAGGTTAGTTTATTCAAGATTCACCATTAAATCAATATCTAATGGTCCTAACTACACATGACTCGCGTGACTACGTGCCGTGCCGTAACTAAGTTTCAAAAAATAGACACAACATGCGAATAGTCACGGTACGGGACACGCGAGTCACAACACGTAACTGACACGCGTTCCGTGCCGTTCCGTGACGGAGCCAGCTCCGCCGTGTCATTTTTTCCACTCTTAAGTACACATGATGTTATAGTTGTGTATCCACATAGCATATTCCATGTCCATTAAATGTTTGTACGTATTCTAGTTGAGAATTATTGAGCAGTAATGTAATCCGCATCCACGGCACTATCCCATGCCTCCATGCCTATCATGTTGAGCTTCTTTTCCGTACTTTTTGATTATTTATTTCCTATTGCAAAGATGGTTTCTTCTTTTCCTTAAAATATGCTCGGTTCCATCTTTATCAATCAAAGCACTTTGGTAGCTTGGGGAGGAGGCGAAACGGCATGTAATTATTGAATTCTTTTTTACTAATGATAGTATGGAGCCCCCCTCCAATATGTCCTCTTGTGCTGCGTGCTTTTCTTTGTGGCCACTACAAAGTATTTTACATGATTTCTTTTGTTTTCTTTAATGGCGTATCCAACTGCCCAAATATTGTTGAGTACTTCTTTTTGCCTTTTTTTTTTTTATTCTTTTGGTTGAGTAGATTTGTAACTAACTGCCGAAATGTTGCAACTTTTTAAGGGCATTTTGCAACTGACTAAATATTGATGCGTGCTCTTATGGTGCTGCTTCATATTCTAGTGAGGCTGCCATTTTGTTTGTGGAACAGGGAGCTTACTTTACAAGTGTCTGTGACAGTGGATGATGAAACAGATATTGCATATGTATGTATTAATGGGACTATTGTATAAGCAAGTAGAGACAAGTAGAGAAAATTTGGTAACTTCTTTGAGTCATTTCTTTTTTTTTTCTCATTAAGAAAATAATCCTACCTAGTGCCACAAATTATTTTGTACCACATATATAACGCCACAATCTTATTGTTTCATTTATATTTCAAAATATGAAATTTAAATAATAAATCTAAACCTTTGTTTAACAACCTCATTTATTATTTATTAATCATTTTTTAATCTTGTAATAAATGAAACAAAAAATCATTAAATTTTAGGCGAGCACATCTCTACTGAGAAAATGAACGTACGAGATCAATGGTACGAACTAAAAATTTGGATGTTAAAATTTGAAATATAAATGAAATATTAAATTGTGTAAATATTTGGTGGAAATTATTTATGGAATTGAAATCCTTTTGCAATTGAGTGAGCCATGGCCACTGGCAACATCTGCCAATATCCGAAATATCGGATCCACTCACTAATAATCCAATATATATTTGTTTTTGAACAATTTTCTCTGAACCTAAATTAACTGATAGTCAAACTTGTTGCAATCATGCACCACCTGAATCCGCCACAATCTGTTTTTAAATCCAGGGCTAGAATGACTGAATCCTATGGGTCTTGGATTGTTAATTACACAAGTTAGTTCAATCATCTCCACTTTGATGGTGCTCATATTTTTTTAATGACATATCTTAATCTCTGGCTGCTTATATGGTGCTTTCACTTTTATAAGAAGGCCTACTTGTTTGTTAAGTGCATGGTGGTGGGTGCTGAAATGTACATGCAAACAACCGTTAGAGAGACAGCATCAGCATATGTGATCATGGAAATATTGATATAACTTTTGGGATCACTAAAAATTAGGACGGATATAAGTATTTTAATTATGCTGAGTGCTGACTCTTTGCAAGTGATTCCTGTTTCATTTGTAAAAGAATATGTGGGCCTAATTCAATTCAAGGGCTGAAGTGGATTATTAATTGGGCTTCTTTGTATAGATAAGCCCAATACTGGACCTCACCTGGCAATTGTAGGCTTATTACAGTCTCAAAAGAATTTGAGGCTTTGCTATAATATTTTGGGTCTAGTGTTTGATTACGGCCTGTTAACTGAAACTCATTGTGGCGGGTTTGACTAATCCAGATCCGATAGCAACCTCCCAGTAAACTAAAACATATTAGGAAAAAGAAAAATGAAAAATGTGCGATCCGCCATTGCCAGATCTCGAGTATAGGTAGCTACAGAGAACTAAAGAGGATAGGAGAGGAGGAAGTGAGAAGAGATCTTGAAGCGAAGGTTCTAGATGCTTCCCACTACGTCGAAAGGTCGGGCGCACTCCGCCTCCCGCCCGGCTCCAATTTTCGCTCCTTACCTCCGACGAATCATCAAGGTCTGCATTGATCTCTCTTTAACCAATTGTTGATTGAAAAATTAGGCGACTTTTAAATTTCTATATCATTTACCTGTTCTAGTAGGCTTTTAGGAGAGAACTTAGGTTATTGGGATACTGATTTGTTAATTTTGTTTGCATGACTCATATATAAGTTCAAGTTAATTATTCTTCTCTAAACTGTCGGTGTTTCTATTTGTTTCTTAAATTAGTGGCAACAAATGGACATAGAGTACACTTTCTGGCAAATGCTTTACCTCTGCACTTCCCCAAAAGTTGTGTATGCATCTCTACCTTTTCTTTAGTTCACTTTGTTGGTTTTAAAACTCCTATTTGCCAATTTATTTATCAATTTAGTTCTCTTTCATGATTTTACTCACCTTCCATGTTCTTCGCATGCTCCTCATCTGCATGGATAATGGATACCAGCTACCAGCATACAAAGTACCATAAGCGTAAGCATTCCCCCTTTTTGTTTAAATTGTGAACTTTTAAATCCAATTTTCCTTATTTTTAGTAGGATGTGCCATAAATATACATCTCTTTCATTAGGCGTGCATAT